>CM064548.1:37743705-38233705 GCA_032716605.1 Paralithodes platypus | reverse complement strand
GGGGGACCGTCCTGCATCAAACTATGCATGTTGATGTGATTTGGGAGTTCGGGTTGAGGACTGCAAATTATAGTGTCGTGCAGTTTGTGAGAATGGCTGGCATTATATTTCACACACCCGTAATAAAATAAGGAATTGTTATGAATGAAAGGTACCTTCAGATACGTGCCCTTTGTATAATGAGCTTCCTTGATAATTATATATAAAAGAAAAATATAATAAATACAGTATGATAAAATTAAACAATTATAATTACATAACATAAACAAAATGCTTAATTACTTTCTCGCCAATAAGGTTAACATTTGGGATATACCATCATAAACTCCTCACCCCCCACCCCCACTTTCTCAAACACACACACACATACACGTTCACCCCCGCCCCCCTTCACCCTCCCACCATCGAACAATGGACCATTTCAGACGTAAGACAAAAGTTACGAGGGAATTTTTTTTTGAAGCACCGCATCAAGTCAATTATCGAGTGAAAAGTGGAAGATTATCGCAATAAATGCGACAATCCCGCCACTGTCTTCGATACAGCATAACTCATAAGGCAGTTAAGTAATGTTTACATTACATTTATCTTCACATATTTTAGGTCGAATATGCAGCAACTTTCGGTAAATAAACAACACTATTGGGCAAGTAAGCCATGTTAGTTTTTAATAATGTTTGACTCGTGTGGCGTCGCAGTAAATTAGGATGCGATTCTCACCATCTGTTTGTATATACAAAGGCAACCAGGCAGAGGATGGAAAAAAGTAGTTAAAATATATATTATACAATACACTTGTTACAGGCAGCTTTGCCTGTTGTCTCTTTCATACACCTAGACATTAACATTACCTATTCACTGTTACAATATTGTATCTAAACATATCATGCCTTGTATTAATATGACATACGAATGTTAACATCATTCATTATTTTATCGTAACCAATTAACATTATTAATTATTTAACTACGAGAGAGTTGTACGAAACAATGTGCCAGCCAGAGCCGTGAATTGTGTAATATCTGACTTAGATATAAAACAATAACTGTTTTGTGTTCCACATTTGAATACCCTTTGTTTAATACATTCAAGAAAGAATGTATGTTAAGTAGTTTTCATCAAAATTACAATGTAAAACATATTTTAGTAATCTAAAATTGGTAATTTATGGAAACTTAAATATTTTATAATCACAATGTATTCAGTATGTTTCGTAATCACAATGTATTCAGTATGTTTCGTAATCACAATGTATTCAGTATGTTTCGTAATACTTTATTCGAAGTATGCATAAGTATGTGTTAATGATGCTTCTATGTTTTTCGATATTAATTTTCTATGTAATCTGTATCATCCTCAATTATAATATGTTATTACTGAAGTGACATACATCGTTAGGAAAACTAGCGCGTAATATGCAAATTATAATTATGTTAAGAATATTCGGAAAAGGTTGAATTGAGCATAATTGAATTATATAATTCAATGATGCTCAATTCTATTGACATTTCCGTAGTTTTATTCATTATTTCACTGACAGTAACAATATTTAATTATTGTATGCACATATATAATAAATTTCACACTTTATACCATATATATTTTTATGGAATAAATATGCCTGGTTAAATTAAAACGTGTTTTGAAAAACTATGTGCAGTGATATATATCATACTGCTATTTGCAACATAAAACTATGTGCAGTGATATATATCATACTGCTATTTGCAACATAAAACTGTGCAGTGATATATATCATACTGCTATTTGCAACATAAAACTATGTGCAGTGATATATATCATACTGCTATTTGCAACATAAAACTATGTGCAGTGATATATATCATACTGCTATTTGCAACATAAAACTGTGCAGTGATATATATCATACTGCTATTTGCAACATAAAACTATGTGCAGTGATATATATCATACTGCTATTTGCAACATAAAACTATGTGCAGTGATATATCATACTGCTATTTGCAACATAAAACTGTGGAGTGATATATATCATACTGCTATTTGCAACATAAAACTATGTGCAGTGATATATATCATACTGCTATTTGCAACATAAAACTATGTGCAGTGATATATATCATACTGCTATTTGCAACATAAAACTGATTAATGGAAATTACTTTTCGCCGGTGCGCTTATACTTAATTGTTGTGTTATATTTTGTTTGAATTGATAAATTGCACACACACAAACACACACACACACACACCTGTTTCACAAACTTCCTTTTTTTTCTTTGTTCTATGAGAGTGAGGGACGCAAAAGGCAGAACTGCCTATAGCGAGTGCCTCCCTCATAGTTGAAAGAGTGACAGGGCCAAAATCAAGGGACGTTCGAGCCAAAATGCCTGGACACACGGAGTTTGAAGCAATTTAAGCCATAGGAAGAGGGAAAGACTGATTATGTGAGAGTTCCAAAGCTCAGCTGTTGAATAGAAGAAAGTTTGAGAGTAACGTTTCAATCTTGGGTTGGAGAGTTGCACAGATTAGGGGTAGGATTGTGTTGCAAGACGGGTACCACGTGCCCTACGTCAAGGAGGTGGTATACACTGGGAAAGCTCTGAGGAACACTGATTATTATAGTAGCGATAGAATAGCGAGAGAGATGCAACATTCTTCCCAGCAAAATGTCAGCAGGACTCTCGCTAGTTATTGCATTGTTTACACAACACGCACGTTTGTCGTTTGGTAAACATTGACTCAGCACATAACTCCAGGAATGTTTCGAATACAACGATTTCGGCTTGTTATGTCTAGATTACTTATTAATGTAATACAATCTTTTTTAGTCACATGGTTAAACACATTTGAGTTTGCATAAAATTAACTACAAACATTAAGGTTGTTCTGGCAGAACGATTTTTTGGTGATATTGTTTAGGCAATAATTTAAATGGTTATTATATTTGTACTTACACGATTCACAGTTAATGCAATTAAATAAATTATTTATCCTTGTATTATCTGCAATTCACGTCTCCGAAATCACTGGTGTATCAACACTGTTCTCTGTTAACAATTATTGTAATGCATGTGGAGATAGTATAATATTTAATTAACTAGTGTCTACGAACAAGGTGCATAAATAATTATAATAACAGTGTGCTCCATATATAAAGCATTCGAGTTATAGATAAATTAACTAATACTATAATATAGTTAAACTTCCTCCTTGAAATACTAATGCTCTAAACAAATGGAGGATTGTAGTACTTACGTTCTTATTCCAAATATACTACTACGGTGGGGGATAATTCGACAGTCATTTAGAGGTTCGTATGCTTTATTTAACAAAAACTTACTACTACCCTAGTAACTATTTCTGTGTTCGGGTCGAAAAAAGTCACGTTACTAGTCTCTAAAATAATATAGTTTTACCGGGCCCTGCTGTGTCTACTCCAGAGACCAGGGCATTAATAAATATAACATTTATTTTCCTATATAGAACAAGAGATTTGTTCTTAACTAAACTCCAAAATAAGATAACTTTACCGGGCCCTACTGTGTCTTCGTTACTACCTCTGACACTTTTAGATTCTATATTCTCTTAACCCTATACAATATATCTACTCAAACGACCAGGGCGCTACTACACTTGCCCTCGATTGTCCTATCTATAACACTCTTAGATTATATGTTCTCTTAACCCTATACAATATATTTACTCAAACGACCAGGGCGTTACTACACTTGCCCTCGACTGTCCTATCTATAACACTCTTAGATTATATGTTCTCTTAACCCTATACAATATATTTACTCAAACGACCAGGGCGTTACTACACTCTTAGATTATAAGTTCTCTTAACCCTGTTACCAATAAATCATATGTTAAATATATCACCTATTCAATAATAAACTTCAGTAAATGGCTTATTATGATCAGTACCTCAAAACCCCTACAAGAACAAGATTCATTGCTTTAATCCTCTACATAGATTCTATGATTACATTATTATCCTGGACTTAATGCTCGTAACGCTTACCACGAAACTGACCGAATATTCCTTCAAACAATATAATTTATAAATGTTTCCTGTATATCAAAATATTTCGTAGATCATACGAACTAGTGTCCTCCCTATCTATTTCTGAAACTAAAGCTGATCTAATTGCAACTATTCTTTATTTCCCCTGAGCCTTATAGTTGCTTATCTATTTAAGAATTATCCCCTCTTACTTTAATTTTAATATTTAGTTGCTGTCCTACCAGATCCTATACTATTGATAGCTAATCGGCATGGAGCCTTCTCTATCAAGAAGAACTATTATCCTATTAACACATCATCATTTTATTTATGTATACAATTCTAGTATCTTTCTCTTTAGTTTGTCCTAAAAGATCACATCAATTATTATTTATGGAACCACTGGGTTAGTCAAGCATTTGCTCTCTTTCTTTGAATCTGGTTCTGGCCCAATATGGGTCCTTTAAAAAAATATATGCAGTGCTACTAGGTGTTTACTGGAACAATTTCACCACCTCTGAGCTGGCCAATAGCTCAACTGGAAATCTTCGCTCCCATCTACTATCTGTCGTCCCTCTTGAACCGCTTGGCTGTAGATATGCAAGCCAGCGATGTGACGACAGGCGGCCGGATACTGAAGGTGTATCTGCCTAGTATGGGAGAGCGATGCTAGGCCCGAGGTGAACTTTACTGGAACAAGTGATGAGGGCTGGCAGGCTGGAATAAGTGGATCCGAGTTCCCTTGAGTGCCCAAGCGATACAGAGAATGTGGGTAGCAAGAAGCTAGCCCAGTGGAGCCCGAGAGGTGTTGACCCCGGCAGCCTCCCCCACCCCCTTGATATAGTCCCGCCTCCCGCTCTCCGGCGCTGTGATTGGCTGAGCCGTCCGCTCGGCTGTTCAACGTTCTGGCCGCGCGACTTGAATATTCCTACCCTTCGCCTCGACTCTTCTCTCTCCATAATACGTTCCTGAAAGCTGGTTGCGAATGTCTTTTAGTGGCTTACGGGAGTATAGGGGTGGCACTGATGCATTAGACCCATTGCAACCAGAGGAAACGGCCTGTGAAGAGAGCGAGTTTAAATGCGAGGTGGTACACGTAGCCATCAGCTCCGAAAACGGAGGTTTCTGATTGGTCGGCCGGGAGGGCGTGGCATGTTTACTCGGCGAGCCCGGAATGTCAAACTCAGCTGGTTTAAAGGGAAGGTTAAAGGGAGAGCGTTGATTGGCTGGTGGCCTTTTTACCTTATCACTCCCTACTTAATTAAGGCGAGCTCCTGATCGCCGTAATACTGTTCCTTTGAAATCCCTACCTTCACTTTGCCAATCCATCAGTCCACTATGTTCACAAATACATCTGTGTAACTGTAGTGATGGATTTTGATTCCCAACCGTAGTTTTAGCCAATAGGACTTGCCCCGGTTGACTGAGGAGTTGCTTGAATGCTCAGGTAGTTTGCACTCTCTGTCCCTTTCCATCGACCAGAGCTATTAGGCGGCGGAGCCGGTAATGAGGGTCAGTTGGGATAGGCAAGGTGCCTTTCAACTGGCAGACACGCGCCTCGGGGGTCCTATTTATACCCTCGTCCGGATACCTGATCGGTGGACGGCTAATTCTACCACTGTGTGTAATTGTTTCTGCAGGGCCCATTGGCTTAGATAACTTAGCTGGACTTTTACCCGGGAAGTTAGTCGTTCGGTTCTCTTGTGACTCCTTTAATTTAGTTGAAGGAGAGCCAAGTGGGTCTTATCCTCAGGAAATACGTCTTTTTCCCTTACTTCTGATCGGAAACACTCCTCCTCACTATTTAAGGTCTTATTGAAATCTTTCGGGAGGTCTGAAACTTCGCTTTCGGGGACCGCAGACTTATCATCATTGGTACGTTCACAGTTATCTCCCTCCCCACTTGTCGTAGTTTCGTCGTCTCTCCCATCCTCCTCTTGGCCGGACCTAGAAAGACTCTCGTTTGGCTTGCTATTAAAAGACCACCAGAACGGAGAGTCCTCAGTATAATTCCTTCTCAGATTGGGACCTTCAGTGTTGCGTCGAGCGGAGGGTGTATTAGGGTTATCTGCTCCAATTTCTATCTCCTCTCTTTCTTCCGCACTACTCCACTCGCTCAGGTCTGGTGGCGAAATACCCTCATATCGTTTGGTATGACGGATATGGGTAGCCAACACAATACCTCCATGATGCAAGTGCAACACTTGGTATGGCCCAGTTATCTCCACAACCCGTAAGGGACCCTCGTATTTCTCTTCCAGCTTACCAGCTCGGGTGGGATCATGTCTGTTTACCAGAATATATTCCCCTCGGTAATATGGATTATTTAGGGTAAAGTTCTTGGGCTGTTCCTGTGTAACCTGGTTATGAACTTGTTGCCGTCGCTCCCCTTGCTTCCTCAGATAATGTTCTGGTTGGGAGTATTTGGTGGAATGAACGGGGTAAGGTAGTAGTCCTTCCTGAGGCAGTTTCGGAGTGATTCCAAAAATATTCTCATAGGGGGAATACCCAGTAGTTCTACAAACAGTGGTATTTATCCCCCAGACAATCTCTGGCAGAAGTTCCGGCCAACCTCGGAATATCTCTTCCCCTTGTGAGGTCAGACTAGCCCGTACACAATTCGCTAGCACCCTATGGTTCCTTTCACATACAGCGTTCCCCTGGGGATAATACGGGGAGGTGTGTTGAATCTTGTAGCCCAAGGTATCTCCCAAGTGTTGCCAGATTTCATTAATAAATTCTTTTCCCCTATCACTCAGAATGCATCCAGGGGTGCCATATACAAAAATTACCTTTTCCAAGATAACCCTAGCCACGGTTTCAACTTTCTTGTCCGGAATGGCACAGGCAACCGTATATTTTGAAAAGACGTCGACACAGGTTAAAATGTACCTTTTGTTCGTCTGTCTTGGTAGATGTCCCATAATGTCTACAGATAACTTTTCCCATGGTTTACCTGCCGTAATGTGTCCAGGCGACTGTTTAGGTCCCCGTCCATCTTTGCCCCTTTGACATCCCAAGCAATTTTGGATAACTTCCTTAACAATTTGGTCGGCTCGCGAGGTCCAGTACCTTTCGTTAAACTGTTTCAACAATCTAGACTGACCCAAATGAGCCCCCCCCCCTTCCCTCTTGTCCGTGGAGGATTTTTGCATCATAGCATCATTTTGTTCCTTGTTAGGTTGAGTGTGTTGGACTGGTGCTACAGGTAATCGGGATAGACCATCGGCATTGGTGTGTAATTTACCCGGTCTATGTCTAACTCCAAAGGAGTATTCCTCCAGGATCCCCTTCCACCTAACTAACAATCCGTCTTCCGTTTTCATCCTCCTGAGCCATTGCAAACTATGGTGGTCCGTGATAACTTCGAAATGAACTCCGGCTATATATGGACGGAAATATTGTACAGCCCAAACTAGAGCCAGGCATTCCTTTTTAGTAACGTTGTACTTCTTTTCACCCTTATTCAGAGTCTGGCTAGCGCACGCTACTATGCCTTCTTTCCCATCCACTTTCTGGGCTAATACGGCCCCTAGCCCTTCATCGGAAGCATCGGTGTATAGTTGGAATGGCTTGGTAAAATCCGGATGGCAAACTATGGAGTTAGAGGTTAATTTTTGTTTCAGTTGATCGAAAGCTATCTGGCAACTCTGATCCCAGTCAAATGTCCTCCCTTTTTCCAGTCTCTTAGTCATGGGTCGAGCAATTTTTGAGGAGTTTGGTATGAACCTCCGATAATAGGACGCGATTCCCAGAAACGCTCGGATCTCCTTGACAGTGGAAGGGAGTGAAATTTCTGCAATATATTTCACTTTAAGGGGGTCAGGTTGGATACCTTTACTTGAAACTACATGCCCTAGGTATGCCACCTCACAGGCCCCTAATTGGCATTTGGAAGGCTTCAATTTAAGTCCTGCCCTCCAGATCCTCTGTAATACTTCTTGTAGTCGATTGATATGTTCTTCCCAACTATTTGAAAAAATTTGAATATCATCCAGGTAAGCTAAGCAAGTTCTCCATGTTAATCCCCTCAGTACTTCATCCATGACTCTAGTCAAACTGGCTGGTCCATTACAAACTCCGAAGTGCAAGACCGTGAATTGATAGAGTATGCCTTCGCTCGTGGCAAATGCGGTTTTCTCCTGGTCCTCTGACCTAACCGGTACTTGCCAGTATCCACTTTGTAGGTCTAGGGTAGATAACCATGTTGACCCTTTTAGTGATTCTAGCGAGTCATCAATACGAGGTAGGGGTTGCGCATCTTTGATGGTGACATAATTTAATTTTCTATAATCTACACAGAACCGAGTGGACCCATATTTTTTTTTACCAGGACTACTGGATTACCATGGACTGTAGGATTCCACTACTATCCCCTGCTTGATCATCTCCTCTACTTGTTCCTTTCCCTTTTGTCTTATAATGGGATTATGTCGCCTATAGGGTTGTCTAATAGGGGGCCCTTGAGTATGTATCTCATGGGTGTGTCGGGTTCGGGCCGATCCGTGGTCCCCTTCATTTTGAGCAAACAAGTCTCGGTAAATCCAGAGCAATTCATGGAAGGTAGTGGCTTGATCTGACGTTAATTGTTTTGGGATCTTAGGTAAGTTAACTGGTCCGTTAGTTCCAACAGTGGTGGGTTGTGCGGGTGTAACTTGTCCTAACAGTTTCCCTTTTTGATAATTAATCGTGTCATCGCCAAAGTTAGCCAGAACTAATTTCATCTAATTGGTAGTAATAAAGGTGGGAGATATTCTCACTTTATTTTGTGCATCAGGTTCAGAAATCCCGGCAGTCATTCCCTGGGATTTAGGAATTTCTATCATTCTCCAAGATCTAGGGGGAATAGAGAGTTTCCCTGTGGTAGCTAATATTTGAGGTCGTAGGGTGGTCGTCGTGTCTTTCGGCCCGCACTGTATAGTTACTCCCAACTGACTCATGAGATCTATTCCCAGATATCCATCGACTCCGCTATTAGACTTTCCTGATAGAACATAAAAATTGGTGGTGAATTTAATTCCCTTCCATTGTACCACCGTATTAGTTCTCCCTAGAATCGTCAATGGTTGACCCCCGGCTCCTGACAACTGAATATTAGTTTGATTTAATGGCCGTATTTCTTTCTGACTATTCCTCACAAAATTCTCCAGCTGACAACTTCTGTTGGCCCCTGTATCAATTAACATGTTTGCGGCTTTTCCATTTATTACTATGGTTTCACAAGGCGTGTCTCTCTAATATATTGACCTCACTATATCGCCCTTCTATGTGAGGTTTAAAGGAAAATGTTCTCCCCCTTCCGGCATTGTGTTTTTTGGCTGAGTTTCTGTCTCCCTGTATTCTACTGGAAACATTCCTCCCTGGGTTGGATCTGTCACCTTTGGTAGGGGTCGATCATTTGGAGGTGTGGGCCTTGAGTTAAATCTAGGTGTTGGGGTTTGGGGACGGTTGGAACAGTTCCTAGCTAGGTGTCCGGTTTGTCTGCATATAAAGCAACGGATCATTGTTCTCTGATACCCTTTATTTGGGTTCTCCTCCTCCCCTTTCTTTTTCTCCTCTCTTAAATGTCTGGCTTCCATTGTTTTCTTAACACCTTACGAGCGGCCTATGCGGTTTATTTATATGTACCGCACAGCGGGGTGTTTTTAGCCAAAATAGGGCTGTTTACGTGATCATTTTCATGCCTAAATAAGACCCAGAACGTAAAACAAGTACCTATCCCTGAAAGGGCATAAACAGAGCTTTCGAATGACACCATAACGATCCTTGTATGATGGATAGTTTTCTTGCAATAACCGTGCAACGCGAGTGCAAAAAGCAGGTAATTCGGTACTTTCGGTACATAATTGAGTATGTAGCGAGTGAGAGAGGGAGGAGGGAGCTGAGATTTGTGTCAGTAGGTTCGCCGCGGTGGTCTGGAGCAGTCATACGCTCGCTAGTCTCCTGCCACCACTTGTCTCTCTCTCTCAGCCACATTACGTGCTGAAATTGCCACTCGACCTATGTCGAGCGCCGCCACATAGTCCAGCTTTTTTTAACTCGACTTATGTTGCTCGCCGCTAATTAAGGGTTAATCACCTCCATGAGTTCCTTAGTGGTAGTCACTTCATGGATAATGCAGTGCCTTCTAACTTCCACAGGACATGGTTGGATCATAATCTCTCTGATCTCTGTTTCCTGAATCTCTTGGTCCATGTGGGGGTACGCAAGTTTGATGTTTTTCGTGATCTCCCTCCTCAGGGTTCTCACGTTCTGGCCGTCCAGTTTCATACTCTTTAATTTGTCTCTGGCCTTCCTTGTGGAGGTTTCTCGGCCAAATTCTTCAATTAGAGCACTCCTAACTTCTGCCCATGGCACTAGTCCCTCTAGACGTACTCTTACATCGTTCAGGGCCTTGCCTAAGTGTGCCTTTCCATAGGCGATCTTCTTTCCATCTTTTCCTACGTCAAGTAGCGTGAACTGACATTCTAACTGTTCGATCCATAACTCGATTTCTTCTTTCCCCTCTTCCCATAATGTGAACGGTAATACTGCCATCATTATGTCTGATCTGTTAGATAAATATACTCAATCTAAACAAGTTGTCGAATCCCACCGCTTGCCACCAAAATTTAGTACTTATTTTCTTATTCCAAATATACTACTATGGTGGGGGATAATTCGACAGTCATTTAGAGGTTCGTATACTTTATTTAACAAAAACTACTACCCTAGTAACTATTGGTCTGTTTGGGTCGAAATGAGTTCAAGACACAGATTGAATATTTTCGTCGACCTACCATTGGTTGTACATTGGAGCTCTAGAGCTCCCGTTACAACCTATTTGGATTCCCGCTATTCAGGTATTGACTCACTTCGACTTCGATCCAAAGTCACGTTACTAGCCTCTAAAATAATATAGTTTTACCGGGCCCTGCTGTGTCTACTCTAGAGACCAGGGCATTAATAAATCTAACCTTTATTTCCTTATATAGAACAAGAGATTTATTCTTAACTAAACTCCAAAATAAGATAACTTTACCGGGCCCTACTATGTCTTCTCAGAGACCAGGGCGTTACTACCTCTGACACTTTTAGATTCTATATTCTCTTAACCCTATACAATATATCTACTCAAACGACCAGGGCGCTACTACACTTGCCCTCGATTGTCCTATCTATAACACTCTTAGATTATATGTTCTCTTAACCCTATACAATATATTTACTCAAACGACCAGGGCGTTACTACACTTGCCCTCGACTGTCCTATCTATATCACTCTTAGATTATATGTTCTCTTAACCCTATACAATATATTTAATCAAACGACCAGGGCGTTACTACACTCTTAGATTATAAGTTCTCTTAACCCTGTTACCAATAAATCATATGTTAAATATATCACCTATTCAATAATAAACTTCAGTAAATGGCTTATTATGATCAGTACCTCAAAGCCACTACAAGAACAAGATTCATTGCTTTAATCCTCTACATAGATTCTATGGTTACATTATTATCCTGGATTTAATGCTCGTAACGCTTACCACGAAACTGACCGCATATTCCTTCAAACAATATAATTGATAATGTTTCCTGTATAACAAAAGAGTTCGTAGATCATACGGACTAGTGTCCTCCCTACCTATTTCTCAAACTAAAGCTGATCTAATTGCAACTATTCTTTATTTCCCCTGAGCCTTATAGTTGTTTATCTATTTAAGAATTATCCCCTCTTACTTTAATTTTAATATCTAGTTGCTGTCCTACCAGATCCTATACTATTGATAGCTAATCGGCATGGAGCCTTCTCTATCAAGAATAATTTTTATCCTATTAACACATTATCATAATATTTATGTACATAAGTCTAGTCTCATTATCTTTAGTTTGTCCTATAAGAACACATCAATTATTATTTATGGAACCACTGGGTTAGTCAAGTATTTCCTCTCTTTCTTTGAATCTGGTTCGGGCCCAATATGGGTCCTTTAAAAAAAATATGCAGTACTACTAGGTGTTTACTGGAACAATTTCACCACCTCAAAGCTGGCCAATAGCTCAACTGGAAATCTTCGCTCCCATCTACTATCTGTCGTCCCTCTTGAACTGCTTGGCTGTAGGTATGCAAGCCAGCGGTGTGATGTCATGCGACCGGATACTGAAGGTGTATTCGCCTAGTATGGAAGAGCGATGCTAGGCCCGAGGTGGACTTTACTGGAACAAGTGATGAGGGCTGAGAGGCTGGAATAAGTGGATCCGAGTTCCCTTGAGTGCCCAAGCAAGAGAGAGAATGTGGGTTGCAAGAAGCTATCCCAGTGGAGCCCGAGAGCTGAATGACCCCGGCAGCCTCCCCCACCTCCTTGATATAGTCCCGCCTCCCGCTCTCCGGTGCTGTGATTGGCTGAGCCGTCCGCTCGGCCGTGCAACGTTCTGGCCGCGCGACTTGAATATTCCTACCCTTCGCCTCCACTTTTCTCTCTCCATAATACGTTCCTGGAAGCTGGTTGCGAATGCTTTTTAGGGGCTTTTGGGAGTATAGGACTGGCACTGATGCATTAGACACCTTGCAACCAGAGGAAACGGCCTGTGAAGAGAGCGAGAGCGAGTTTAAATGCGAGGCGGTACACGTAGCCGTCAGCTCCGAAAACGGGGGCTTCTGATTGGTTGGCCGGTAGGGCGTGGCATGTTTACTCGGCGAGCCCGGAATGTCAAACTCAGCTGGTTTAAAGGGAAGGTTAAAGGGAGCGCATTGATTGGCTGGTGGCCTTTTTACCTTAAGGACTACTTTGAAATCAGCTTAAGGTAAATTGAAAACGTATTTAATCTCTGAAACATGTGGCTAAGATTACAGTGTTTTGAACATTCACTTGTTGGCTTATGTCAGATATGTAATTTCACACTTTAAGCTTGAGAAGTTTTTTGGCGATGATTATTGAAGTTTCTGTGGCAGCACACAACTCAACAGTTGTGTTTTTTTGTATGAAAACAAACTTGTGACATAATATTGTAACAATAACTGGCTATCAGGCACTGCTGTAACACCCATTCTATATATTTTCAAAGTACAGTATAGCCTAGCTAATTTCATATAAAAGGTTCCAAAGGTGAGAGCTGAGACAACGCGCAGCCTAAAGTACATTCCCAACATTATTTTGATAACCGCAATGTCCCAGTCCCTAAGATAAATATATACCTTACATAACAACCTTCATAGCATTTGCATTCGTAATTAGTGCCCATAAAGTCCACAAACTTATAGGGTCAATAATTATATATAACCCATATGGAACGTTGCTATTCTAAAGTAGGTTCGTCTATTACCCTTAAATGTAGGCCTATATATGTTTCCATACATTCAATACAAATCTTTAGTTTTACATTCTAATTTACTTTTCCTGTTTCTGCTCCCTTCTTATTGTGTATTTCACTTCACCTTTCCACCTCAGGATTGGAACTGTTCCTTCCATCACACAAATACGAGAGCTGATACACAGCTCTCAACATGGGAGAGAAAGACGTAATTCACTGAACTTATTAGTCAAGGGGATTCCACGCAATACAAGCTTCAGCTCATTATCATATCGCACCTCCTTAACTGGGAATGTATTGCGTGAAGTGCATGTCCCGTGTTAGTGTATTGTTGGCTGTGGATGTGAGTGTAGGCTGTAATCAGTCAATTGGCGACATCTGAAATCAAAGGTTTGAGTTGATTTGTATGGTACCAGTCTCACCCGAAGGCTTAGCTTGACCTATACGATACCCTTCTCACCTTTTTTAACAGACCACCAACCCCCAGAGGGGATGTCACAACTTCGTACATTTATACCAGGTTCCTATTTATACTGCTAGGTGAACAGAGGCTACACCGTTAGGAGACTTGCCCAAATGTCTCTTCCCCGCCCGGGTCTCGAACTCGGGACCTTCTGGTTGTGAGCCAGACGCACTATTCGTTACACCACAGGGTGTGTGTGTGTGTGATGGTTAATTCCTTACCGAGTAACATTTCGCATTATAATGTGTGTATATGTATATATATATGCATATTTGTTCAATGATTAGGTATATTATGGTTACCATATAGTATTCAGCGAGTGATCCATTGATCAGAACACCGAAAATAGCAGACCAAAGCGAACATTTGATTGCATGCAGTAAGGATGACCCCGTATAAGATTGAATACCCATGATATTTTCGACACTCCACAACACAAATACATATACAAATGTTAACAATAGCCACTTAGATTCCTTCATCTTGCTAATATAATATATTGCATTGATTTTTGTCTTTGAATATACAGTGCTGTCTTTAGGTTGTAGTTCTACGGAATGGTCATCCACTTTCACTTCACCTTTATCCTCCTTCGTTCCAATCCAATGACCACATATCCTTTATATTCTCCCTTTTGTGACACTTGCCTCCCCTAATGGCTTTCTTAATTCAATGAGAACTCTCCCACCCTCTCCCTCTCCCTCTCTCTCCGTGAACATATGAACACCTAACTCTCTTAAGTAAACAAACCTATATTTAGGTAAATTATTCTATGAAAGTTAAGTTCTGTTGGGTGCCGTCATGAGCATTCTCACGAAATATCCACTAGCTTTTAAATATACATGGTGATTCGTTATTTCGGTGTCATTGCAGAGATAAAAGTTAGCAATATATAAAAACGATGTCTACGGAATGGAAAAGAACATTTCCAGACCTACGTATGAAGTTATGATATGGTTTGATGGGATTTGTCCGCCTTGGTGGGCAACCCATCAATAGGAAACAACCTTTAAATCATTTGGATCACTGGAGGGTGGAGGGATCTTATACAAAATGTATTCAAATGGACTAATCAACTACCTTTTTTGATAAACTAGTGATTCAAGCATAAATAGAGAACCTCAATGTCAGTCAGCCCCTATGTTGATTGGTCAATCCGGTAAGTGGGGATATTGTAGGCACCAATTGAGCATAGCATTACCCAGGGGAGGCCACATAGGCATAATATGATATACAGTTGCTGGACCTCCTGTTTCATTTGCATGGCTTCCCCCACTATTTTTATTTGTCTTTGTGCCTCACCTACACAGAGAGTAAACCAGCTAACTCTCACAAACACCTTTATATCTATCTATTGCCGGACGCCAAGATCCCCGAAGGTGTGTCCACGACCGAAACGCCCCCATGCACCTGTCCCCAGTCCATACTCCCATCTTTACTCAACACACTGTCGAAATATTTAAAGGAGGCAACATTCTCCATAGCCTGCCCTCATCCATCATCCTATTAATTTCACTACATTTAAAACGCACAGTGTTACGAATGACTTTTGACAGTAACTGTAAGTAAGGGTTAAGATTAGGAAGACGTTTTGAGATACGCTCCTATCTTTTAAGGGTTAAGTATGACTCTTAGTAAGGATGACTTAAGGTGTCGATGTCCTTAGGAGTTAATATATATGTTTTAGTTATAGGTTGATTGTAGATTGTAGATTGTAGATTGTAGATTGATCTCAGCTCTCGTTCCCTGCTCTCGTAGTTTGATAGATTATTAAGGTAGATAATTGTATCGCCGCCACCACCGATTACCATATAAATATTAGATTGAATACCTATAGGTAAAAGGGAAGAATGTTTGGTATCCAAAACCAACTTTGATATTTATTCAAGTACAAACTGAAATAGTATACAGAAGTACTAAATATAAGTAAGTGAGAGAGACTTCCCTATATTGAGAGGGAACCTCTAAGGGCTTCTTGTCTTGCCCGTGGTTAAAGCCTATCTGTCAGTTCACCTTCCCAACTAGCCCTACTACACACCTCCTCCCTACCTCCCAGAGGTGTAGGAAATTTCCCTCACACCTTCCGGTCATAGGATGAGGACATGAGAGAGAGAGACAAATGCACGATTGCTTAAGGGGAGGTATTTAGTTTGTTCCCTAGACCTCCATCAAGCTTAAAATTACACCCCCTTGAGTCCCTTTCAAGATAAATTTGTACATTTTTCGGTAGAAAAATTTCCCGGCCGAAGGCCGGTTCCTCTTAAATTACAGGCTCGCTATCGCTCGCTAGGATAAAATCGACACCTGAATTGCACAAAAGGTCTTAATATGGGGTGAAAGTTCTTAAAATCGCTAAACTAATGGGGCAAACATTTTATAACATCAAAAGCAATGTGGCTAAACATGAGGGAGAAAGGGGTCAAGAAAAAAATCCCTCAAGTGGAGATCTCCCCTTAAATGGCATGGAAACGGATCCTGACTCATGAGTTTTAGAAGGGGGAAGTTACAAAGAGTTACAATGAATGATCGCCATGTACAGTCTCCCACCTAAATATATGGACACTGTGACTAAATCATCTTAAAATTATCTCAGAGATGGATATAGTGAATCCTTAACACATTATTGAATAGTTAGATGTAATACGTCCTCACTAAAATCTTGCGTATCCACCGAAAGGCAGATACTTAAGATTATGTGAGAGTAAAAGAATTAAGTTAAAGATTAAAAACAAATTCAGTTGAAGAAAAAATCGAAAGTGGAATGGAAATTTTCTAAGTATTTTGTTAATAAAATACAAAGGTTATAGTAAAATTATAAAGAACAGATTAAAAATTGAACAAAGCAAACACAATTGCTAAGACAATGAACAACAAAATTGCAAAAGAAAATACTAAAGGTAGTATTTCTAAATAAAATCCAAATAAAAAAACAATAACAAAAACAAAGACACGTTATAATAATGATATGTCTGCTGTAGATCGATTAACAAAGCAAAGAAATACAGACTTATAGAACAAGGTAAAACTAAAATATACAGCTGCAAGCAAAAAAATCAAATCCTAGGTACATAATATATAATACTGCAGGACAAAAATTGAAATCCTACTCAATAGGATACAAATAAAAAAATAAAAATAAATAAACACCAGAGCCCACTTAGGTTAAACCCATGGTGTGAAAATAAATAATATTCAAGTTTATATAAAACAAGAAAAACATATTAAAACCTTCCAAGTTTGATAACACCCATTTATAACCTAAAATAAACCATAGTTAAAACCTGATGTAAAATAAAAGGAACCCACATCCTATCTATTGGAACATGATATATATCAGCAAGCCACAATCCCATGGAGTGTAATATAATACCTTCCTAATCTGGAAAAAAATTTATTGCGAAAATAAAAATCACATAGATAATTCGAATAAAATTGTAATAAATGTCTTCAACCGGGAGCTACCCGTTTTCCAAAATAATGCATTTCCTATGGCCAAATCCTAAAATATATAATATAATTACACACTTGTCGAAGCAAAACCCGTTTCAACTTAATGTACAATTAATTCCAAAATAAGTACATTTTACCCACAAACAAACAAAAACATCAAGGATTTACAATAGCCTGCACACCATAATGAAAGGGAAGGCAAAGACCACGCAAGACAAATAATATACCACACATGGGCAACAAATTTCACCAACAAAAATAGAAAATAAACATAAAAACCGAAAACAAAAACAAATACAAATCAACGCTTAGAACTTAATTCAAGTAGGCCTACGTACATACAAATATTAATAAAATAACTCCTACTGTTTATTTTATCATAAACTCATAAAATTCCACACAACACATGAATGTTGAGAATAAAATCATTTTCAAAGATAGTCTCAATAGGATATACTTAATATTTCCTTTCTCCTCTATGGCCATTCTTCCAACGAAGACCACAAATTTTCTTCTATCTTTATACCCGGGAAATTTATTTCAGTTTCCAAATAAACTCCAAAATAATTTTCCAAAAGTATCACTTTTCAATGAGATAAGCCAAACAGTGAAATCAAACATCTATATTAGCCAAACTAGCCAATGTTCCAGGCAAAAATACTAAATAATAGTGTTTTAATCTTCTCTGGGACAAAAACTAAAGATCTGATGTTGCTTGACCTCTTTATTGTAAAACAACAAACTTTAACTCTTCGGAAATTAAACATATGATTTCAACTCGAGAAAATTCGGTAAGATGTTATGAATAAAGATAACTTAACCCGTACAGCCCCAGCGACGCGCCTGGCGCGTCGGCGATGTATGTAACGCACAGCCCCAGAGACAAACCCTAATTGCGCCGACCGTAACCTCAGGTGTAGCCACTCAAGAGCGCTCAGATTTGTATGGGAACTGTGTACGTATCCCACGCAACCGTGCCGATGGTTGAAAACTCTCAAAGTCCACGTGTGTGAGCGTGAGCGCGCAATAACCTGGTTTTTTGGGGTAATTGCCTTCAATTTTTTACTCTTGTAAAATACGTTTTTGGGGGCTCTGTAGGACCATTCTTTAAGCTTTTTGAGCGGTTTTTCGTGGTTTTTCCTTCATTCCTAACCCATTCGCTATTGTTTCTGGAATAAAACAATTTTTTTAAAACCGGCCGGGTTCTGGTGAACAAACATTACAAAACTAGCCGGGGCTGGACGGGTTAACTAGACCCAATTGTACAGTAAGCTAACTCGTAAAAACAATGGAAAACACATGACTAAAGATATCTCGTGATCCAAAAAAATTAACACGATAATAGACGTGAGGGGAAAATATTTTCAACTTAGGAAAATCCTCATAAACAAAACCTATTGCCACAATATTAGCGAACGAAAATTTACCGAAATATACAGCCCGTGACTGTAGCCAATAGGCAGGCACGAATACACTTAATTGGGCAACAACAAAAAATGTAAGGAATATTAAATGAAGCACCCCAAAATTCATCAGAACAACTGAACGAAAACAGTTATAATAGGACGATTCCAAATAGATACTCCAAGCAAATGTCAATCAATCAAACTTCCAAAGATCAATTCAAAATAAAATTCGGAAACAAATCTTGAACGAGTGTATTTCGGTAGAGTCCACAAATTCTGGACAAAAAGATGTTAATAAAACCCGAAAATTCATCTTTACAAAACTCGCACTCAAATGAAAGCAAATAGTATCGACCAATGTGTTAATAAAAGAAACAACATAAGCCTACCAGCGAGCGAAAGATAAAAATTAAGATGGAATCTCAAACTCGTTAGAAATTCACAATTGATGTTAAGAAAAACAAAATTACACTGTACGTACAATAAAGATGTTAAAATGACGCACTTAGAAAATTAAAAGGATACCCAATTACCTTGGCTGCCGCCTGCGAGTTGAAATTTGACAGAGGCCTAAGCCACTCGAGCACTTATAAAAAAGATAAGAATTTAGTTTAATTAATGAATACTAGAATCACTTTAAAACCTCAGATGTTTCCAAATGAAAATTTAACTCAACCGCTTAGATCAACGTGAGGGTTTAAGAAAACTTAGAGAATAAAAAAAGGAATGTTTACTGACTTTGGAAAATGAATTCCCTAATAGTCTTAAAACAATTTTATCACTTAGGAATAACAAAAATAATAATGACATCTGGGAATCACTGCAAATCGCACACACTATACACATAGCAAGGGTGAGGAATACACTGAATGAAGGAGTGATTGACTGTTTACTGACTCATGACGTGAGAGTGTGTCCGGAGGGCGTAAGCCAGAAGTCACACACCTCACGTCCATATCAGTATACCGAGATGAAGTGACATGTCGATGATTTGGAACTGAATGACATGTTGAAGTGACCGCCATTTGACCGACGATTTTACATGAGTTAGACAACACGCAAATGCCAGGAAAGCTCATCTCATGAGTCATAATTAGCAAATTGAATTTCTCTCGCTAGATATGCGGAAAAAAATAAAATTGACCGTGAAACAAAATATTGATGATTGATGCTCATTGTACACACCTTAGAAGCACTTTAAGTGAGTAGTGAAGATATCCAATTTTCTATACTAGGAGTGAGGTGAGGTAGTGGTGTGGTCGAGTGCAGAGGTTTGATTATCAACACACCGCTGAGTCTGCTCTGCTGACACAGGCTCCCCTCTCACGAACATCGCCTGCCGGCAGCCAACTCCTATTCGAGGGATGCCCACACAGGAATCGCCGTAGAGATGAACTGGTAGAAACTTGTTGAAGTTTTAAATTGAACAGGAACTAGTTGAATGACTGAAGAGCTGCTAGATGAACTGGATAAATGAGTGGTATAAACTCGTTGTTGAAGAGATAAATTGAACAGGAAACTCAGGAAACAATGGAGAAACTGGATAATTGGTAGTGTGTAGACCGCTGCCACCATATGTTACGAATATTACATCTAACTATTCAATCATTTATTAAGGATTCACTATATCCATCTCTCAGATAATTATAAGATGCTTTAGTCACAGTGTCCATATATTTGGGTGAGAGACTGTACATGGCGATCATTCATTGTAACTCTTTGTAACTTCCCCCTTCTAAAACTCATGAGTCAGGATCCGTTCCCATGCCATTTAAGCAATCGTGCATTTGTCTCTCTCTCTCATGCCCTCATCATATGACCGGAATGTGTGAGTGAAATTTCCTTCACCTCTGGGACGTAGGGAGGAGGTGTATAGTGGGGCTAGTTGGGAAGGTGAACTGACAGATAGGCTTGAACCACTTATTTTCAACACATTTAAACTACCTATAATGTACCTTGATTTGGGCTGTATTACTTTCAACCTTGTGTGGGGGGGGGGGGTCACTTGATACAGGCAGTTTTGCCTTTTGTCTCCTACATGCATATAGAAAAACAAAGTCCTTGAATAAAACGGCGCGGGTTGACCTCACAAGGGACAGGTCAGCTTGGGGGCCTTTAGTTTATGGCTACCCTCATACAGAGGAGTAAGACATCCGACATTAGATGGATATACTGTATAGATATACAGTATAGATTGGCTGATAGTGCTGGGTGTTGTGATTGTTAGGACACTGTCCACATAGTGCTCACGATACCTTAGTAAGCAAAACTGAGTCAAACACAGAGCAGAAATACTGATTCAGAATTAATTATCTTCCGCACTTTTTTGTCTAATCTATCGATAACAATTAAATGTGTAATAACTCCACCACCACCACCTATCACACTCACCACTTTATTACACCAACAGCATCACCAACCGCACTCACTACAAAGCTGGTCGATAGAAAACGTGATGTGACGCTCCTGCATAGTAGCCACGTGCGGGCATGCGCGCGCGTCGGCTGCCCAGCCGTTTAGAAACCGGATGGCGGCAGCCGGCCGGCCGGCTTTTCCTTAGTATATATCCTACGACAATGTAACTAATGTCTGGGATATTCTTATGTTGTTTCACAGCTTGTAGCTGCCCTTATTCTTAACCAACGCATCTTAGTATATTTTATTCTCGATAGTTGATTGTTTCATTATAAAATATAAGATGTAAGTCTAGTGAGAGTGGGAGGAGACGAGCGGGAGAGAGAGACCGGCTGGGGGACGTTGCTTCGCGCGGAGAGTCTAGCTTGGGACGAGCCTGATGTTGCCAATTTGATTGCAACGTTAGGCTTAGTTTCGACTCATGCCAGGGGTAGAGGATTTTGACCCGGCAACTGTGTTGAGTGTTGCCAAGCATGGGATGTATTTTGCATGCCTAGGGTGGGGTCCAGATAGATTCAAGACTCAGAGCTCACCTCACTGTCGTACCCTTCGGACCCCCTTGATATCTATCCCTCTCAACCCCACTTAGAAACTTTCTCTCTTACTTTGTATACCTTCTTTCCACTACTTCACCATCTATTTAATTATCCCCTCCCCTTGATAGACCTTATATCTATTATTGTATTAACGACGAGCTCTCAGATAATTAGATAGGATCTGGGCTTTATGCAGAGATTTAATTGTTAATGAGACCTAGGAAGCTTTTTTGTTGTCTCATATTTGGTGGTTTCATGCTTGCTAGTGTGTTCTTGTGTCAGGTTAGCAGGGGCTAGACCGGAGGGGAGGCTTTTTGCGATCCTTTAAGTAAAGTCTGCTGGTGCGAGTCCTGTGGACCCGCACGGCTTTACTAGGATACCCGGGGGAGTCTGGGGGCATTTTCTTGTCTGTGTCCCTGTGTGTCTAGTGTTGTGTTGTGTGAGGGCCCTTGCCTAGTCCACTCAGCACTGCGCTAGCACGTCTTGCTTTTGTTTTAGGGTCGCCAGGAGAGAGTCAGATACTTGCGATCTGAGTCTCTCAAGAGAGCACCCTTTCAATTAGAGTAATTTGGCGCACAGACTTGGGAACGTCCCTAGGTGTGGCTCAGCTCGGGTATCCGAAGCCTATATCCTTCCGGCTAGACCTCTGCCACCTGGCAGATTAACAGCTAGTGGTTTATTATATCTGTATGCTTGTTATTGTGCCACAGTTTACCGTTTTTGTGAGCATTGTGAGTCAGGGTGTGGCTTAGAGACTCTGTCCGAGCAGGCTTGCCTGACTAAGAGTGAGAAGCACACCTGTATGTGGTTATGTTGCGAGTTGCAGCCTTTATTTAATTATACCTATGCCATTATACACTGTATGGCCTATCACTAGCATTTATTCCTGCTTATGAGTTAAGAGTTCTCTAAATCCGTAACTTACTTTCTTTGCTAAGCATCAGATCCTACAGTAGCCGCATGCAGTTTAGAAACCTGCATCTTGTCTACCTGTACGATGTTTTGAGGACTGTTTGCTTTCACCTTCTTTCACGCAGGGGTGATTAGTTGTATTAATTAACGTAACGTTAAATGTACTTTCTTCTAGTTTGTTATTAAATTGTTTCTGCAATTTAATTCTGTTATCTATCTTTTCCTTGAAGCTTTAAGTCAACTTAATTGTGTGATCTTTTATATAGCCTGCTTGACTATCAGCAGTCTATAGTGCGTGCACCCTGTAACCGAGTCATAGGATACCTCGTTGTTCAGGCAGGACTCTTGACGGTTTAGGGTGGTTTGTTGCCTGGGTTTATAGATAAGGGTTGGATCTACCGTTTTCCGTTGTTGCTTGTTGCCGCATACCTAGTCCAATAGAAAGAGCCCAGTGTTTATATATCCCAGGACGTAACAGTGATCTCACTAATAGGAGAAAATTAACTAAAGATGATACACTAAGCTAAACCCAGTAAAAGTGCTTCATGATAAGTATGATTGTGTGTATGGGGCGACTGAAATGGCAACCTTGCATAGGATTTACTGAACAGAGGAATATAGTGGTCATTTGTTTTGAGATTCCTTATGATTAAAGGAATACAGTGGACATAGAGTTGTTTTTTTGGAGCAACCAATATAACACATTAAAGACTTTAAATAACATTAGTATATACATACTTGCATAGGAGATAAGGCACATTCTATAACCGTGATAATTACTGCAGTACACAAGCATGTCTAATACATCAGAACACAGTGATGGGTCAGTTCACGATACGGGCTCGGAGGGAGAAAGACCTGTGGAGTGGCTAGTCGATAGCGAGGAGGGTGCTAGAAGATTTTTAGAGGTGCCCCTTACCGCTGCCAGGGTGTTGAAGCTGAATAAGTATGGCTTAAAGTGTGTGGCAGGTCTTCAGGGTCACCAAGGTTTAAGTGGCATGAGGAAAGATCAGCTGAGGACTTTGATATTGGGTTTAGAAGGGAGAGACCTGGGTGGAGAGGCGACTGGGGGCCCCAGTCCTCAGCCCCCCCTCCACTCTACCCCCATATCAAACGTCAGGGTGCCTGAATTTAGTACATACCCCCAAGTTGATGGTCAATGGCAGCGTGGAATTCAATCACAGGGACCCTCTCCATTAAATGCACCTTCCCCTCCTCAAGGGTTGACTCCAGATTTGTTGTTTCGGCTTGAGATGGCCAAGGTTGAGGTTGTTAGAGCTCAGGTTGAGGCTACCGAAAGACAGGCTAGAGCTCAGGTTGAGGCTGCTGAGAGACAGGCTAGTGTGCAGGCTGAGGTTGCTAGAGCTCAGGCTGAGGCTGCAGAGAGAACAGCTATACGAGAGGCTGAACTGCAGGCAGAGTCTACTAGGTATCGGGCTGACAGGGAGCTGGAGAGATCTCGAGTGGAGGTAACAGGGTGAAATATTGGGGGAGGTAACAGACATCGGAACCAATCATTGTCGCACCTGCTTAAACTAGTTCCTGTGTTCGATGAATCATGTGTGACTGAGTTTTTATGCGATTTGAGAAGATGTGTCAGGAACACCAGTGGCCTCAGGAAAAGTGGGCAGCATTAGTTTCATCAAGACTCCTACGAAAGGGGCTAAAAGCGTATGATGCACTACCTTTAGAGTCCTGTGTAGTTTATGATGAGCTAAAGAAGGCTGTGCTACGGGCCTATGAGTTACAACCAGAAACTTACCGCTTGAAGTTTCGGGGTGTTACTAAGGGCAAGGATAGTACCTTCCTAGAACACGCCCGGGACTTGTCTGATGCACTACGACATTGGCTGCGTTCTGAGAGGGCAGCTACTTTTGAGGAGTTGAGTGAGCTGGTTCTCTTGGAGCAGTTCTTTAAGTGCACAGGCGGGGACTTAACATTAAATATAAAGGAAACAAATCCTAGAACTCTCCAGGAGGCAGCAGAAATGGCTGACCTCCGACTGTCATTAATTCGAGGGTGCGGAGCAGCAGCTAGGAGTGAGTCGGGTGCAAAGGATCGTACCCCTCCCCCTCCCAAGAATTTTGATACACATAAATATACAAAACCATCTAGCACTGACAATAAAACTGAACATAAACCAAATACCGTCCCGTATAAGAAGTCTAATGGTACCTCCCACTCCCAAGGGAAACCAAAGAGTAAAGAGTGCTTTGCATGTCACAAGGAGGGTCACTTTGCAAATGCTTGTCCGAACAAGCCACCGAACAAGGTTGTGTCATTGGCCCGCAGCATAGGGGTGTCGCCTATATCTTCTGAGTTTGCCAAGGGTAGTTCGTCAGAGGTTGGGACACAGCCTGTGTTCAAGAGTCCGGAAGGCTCGAACCCTGTCCGCGACGTCGTTGGGGGTCATAGAGGGCATGGTTTTGTGAGGTGGGCTGGCGAAAGGCGAGGAGTTAAGCTATTGCGTGATACTGGGGCTTCTCAGACCTTGTTAAAGAACTTTACTGGTAGGCCGATTAACGCTGCTCGGGTGGTGGTAGTTCAGGGGATCAATGCTACGAAGTCCTACCCGCTGGTGCGGATGGAGCTGGAGGTGGGTTTTGTGGCGAAGGAGCTGGATGTCGGAATCGTAGAGAACTTGCCTGTTGGGGACGTCGACCTCCTCCTCGGCAACGACTTTGCGGTGCCTGCTTCTAAGGTTTCACCCTTGGTCGTTGCCGAGAAGGCGGCCGACTTTAGTAGGGAGGAACAGGAGTGGGTTGAGAAGTGTAGCGTACAAACCATGGCGTGTGTTGTGACGCGTTCTCAGACATCCGGAGCCTTGCAGCCACCACCTCAGTCTATCAAACCGCTGAGGAAAGGTCACAAGAAAACGGGAAGTGTTGGTCAATTGGAGAGTTTTGAGCCGGCAGTGTTTCTTGGTGACTCATTATTGGCACCTATGTTAGAGTCTGGAGAGGCCCCGGGGCCTGTCACCGCTAGTGCAGGTGCAGGGCAGGAAGAGACTCTGCAGCAGCATCGTTATGCGCAGCGTGAGGAAAGGATGGCTCAGCGGGACATTGGAGGTGGAAATAAATTATTTAAGATGAACTTGGATAATCTCGCACCTGCTGATATGTGTTCCTTGCAGCTGGAAGATCCTGAAGTCAGGGCGTGTGGTAATGGTGCTGTCGAACTGGAGAGCGATGGGGATGCGCAGCCTGGTGATTTTTTCTTGTCCGAGGGGATCTTGTATCGGAGACATCAGGATCCCAAGAAAAAGTGGGATGGCGGGTCAGGATTAGTGGACCAGTTAGTAGTACCGAGGGTGTGCCGTGAGAGCTTATTGAGAATAGCTCATGATGTGCCTTTGGCAGGGCACCTGGGGGCACGTAAGACGGAGGCAGCTCTGAGCAAGCTTTTCTGGTGGCCTGGGTTAAAGGCGAGTGTCGTGTCATGGGTGTCACAGTGTCACACTTGTCAAGTTGTTGGGAAACCCAATCAGGTCATCCCGAGAGCCCCGTTACAACCCATGCCTGTCATTGGGCCGCCCTTCAGCAAAGTAGTTATCGATATGGTTGGCCCATTGCCCCCCACTAGTGCCGGCAATACATTTTTACTAACTGTAATGGATGTAGCAACACGGTATCCAGATGCTTACCCCATGCGCAACGGGATGGCTAAGACTGTTGTCAAAAACCTACATGTCTATTTCTCTCGTTATGGCTACCCTCAGGAGATCCAGTCTGATCAGGGATCCAATTTTACTTCTGCTCTGTTTAAGCAGACCATGCAGCAACATGGGATAGTGTCTGTGGTGTCATCTGCCTACCATCCCGAGAGTCAGGGAGTTTTGGAAAGGTGGCACTCGACTCTCAAGAGTATGTTGCGGTGTTATTGCATGGAAAATGGGAAGGACTGGGATCTAGGCCTCCCATACGTTTTATTTGCTGCGAGAGAAGTACCTGGGGAGAGCTTGGGATTTAGCCCGAACGAGTTGGTTTTTGGACACAGGGTCAGGGGGCCCCTCCATATAGTCAAGGAGATCTGGGAGGGATTCACAAAGCCATGCTCGCTTCTAAAGTATGTAGTTGAAAGCCGTGAGAGAATGCTAAAGAGCTTGGAGGTAGCAGGTCGGAGCCTTACGAGTTCACAAGCTCAGATGAAGGACAGATACGACCAGAAGGTGAAGCTGAGGGAGTTTGAAGTAGATCAGGAGGTACTGATACTACTGCCTCTGGTGGGACACCCCTTGTCTGCCAAGTATTCTGGTCCCTATCGGGTTGTAAGGAAGGTTTCATATCTCGACTATTTAGTAGCTACTCCTGATCGTAAGAAAAAGAACCAACTTTGCCATGTAAATCTGATGAAAGAGTATGTGAGGCACCCTTCCGAGCCTCTCACTGTCCCGGTGTTGATCTGCAGCGATCGTGGTGGAGAAGGAGGAAGGGACAGTCAAGCTGCGGGGGAGGATAATGGGGATTGTCATGTTTCCGCGGATCAGTGGGCGGGGAATTCTAGACAAGTGGCTCACAAGTTGATATTGCACCTGCCTGAGCAACAGCGTGTAGCTGTGCAGCACTTGTTTGATTCAAACCCAGCTGTTTTCACGGAGCATCCTGGCCTCACTACTCAAGCGGTGCACGATGTCGATGTTGGGGACCACCCGCCCATTAAATCAGTGCCATACCGTGTTCCCCCTATTAAATTACCAGCACTTAGGGAAGAGCTGGATTATATGCTGAAACGTGGGCTGATTTCTGAGGGTGCAGTAAGGTGGACTTCCCCCATCACACTGCAGCCCAAACCAGATGGCAAGGTGCGGTTTTGTATAGATTTCCGCAGGTTGAATGGTTTAACCCCCACAAATGCCTACCCTCTCCCTCGCGTGGACGACAGTGTGGATAAGATAGGAAAAGCCAAGTTCCTCACTAAGATAGACCTTGTTAAGGGTTATTGGCAAGTGCCCTTGTCTGAGCGAGCGCGAGAGGTGTGTGGGTTTGTGGTGGACGGTGCCACATATCGTTGCCATGTTATGCCATACGGGCTGAAAAATGCCCCTGCAACGTTTCAGAAATTAATGAACGACATTGTAGCCGACATTCCCAACTGTACGGTGTACAAGAAGTTCCGGTGGTCTCCTGAGTGTGCAGAGGCGTTTTCCTTGGTGAAACACCTGTTATGTACCCACCCCATACTCAGGGCCCCGGATTTCAGCAGACCTTTTCAGCTGGCGACTGATGCCAGTGGCATAGGGGCTGGGGCTGTCTTGTTACAGACAGATGATGAAGGTATCGAACATCCAGTGAGTTTTTACAGTAACAAATTCAATAGTGCACAAAGGAATTACTCTGTAATTGAAAAAGAACTCCTGGCGATAGTGCTGGCGCTCAGGCACTTCGATGTATATGTTCCTGCTTTCGGACCAGTCGTGGTGGTTTATACCGATCATCACCCTCTGAAATTCTTGAATCAGTTTCATAACCGGAATATGAGGCTGACCAGGTGGTCACTCATGCTTCAGGAGTATAATCTGGACATACGCCATATTGCCGGTTCTGATAACGTGATAGCGGATTGTCTATCAAGGGTGGATGATGTTGGTTAGACTGCCACAGGATTGAGGGTTGAGTGTGGAGGAAAATAGGCTGTCACTGTAGTTCAGCCGAAAAAAACAAATTAAAAAAGCAAAAACCTTATAAAAACTCTTTATTTTTATAACGTGTAGAATTTTGTATAAGATGTTGTAGCAGTATCTAAGTTGAATGTTTTCGCTTATTGTCGCTAAGTTAGTTGAACTTGCTCGGTGGAGCGCAACAGTCTTTATTTTTTTTATATATAGTCCCTTGTGTCGCAACAGTGTGTGGTACTATGAGAAGCTTTCTGTTAGATATGAAGAACTTAGTCAAGGGTCTTATATCTTGGGGGAGGTGTGACGCTCCTGCATAGTAGCCACGTGCGGGCATGCGCGCGCGTCGGCTGCCCAGCCGTTTAGAAACCGGCTGGCAGCAGCCAGCCGGCCGGCTTTTCCTTAGTATATATCCTACGACAATGTAACTAATGTCTGGGATATTCTTATGTTGTTTGACAGCTTGTAGCTGCCCTTATTCTTAACCAACGCATCTTAGTATATTTTATTCTCGATAGTTGATTGTTTCATTATAATATATAAGATGTAAGTCTAGTGAGAGTGGGAGGAGATGAGCGGGAGAGAGAGACCGGCTGGGGTACGTTGCTTCGCGCGTAGAGTCTAGCTTGGGACGAGCCTGATGTTGCCAATTTGATTGCAACGTTAGGCTTAGTTTCGACTCATGCCTGGGGTAGAGCATTTTGACCCGGCAACTGTGTTGAGTGTTGCCAAGCATGGGATGTATTTTGCATGCCTAGGGTGGGGTCCAGACAGATTCAAGACTCAGCTCTCCTCACTGTCATACCCTTCGGAACCCCTGGATATCTATCCCTCTCAACCCAACTTAGAAACTTTCTCTCTTACTTTGTATACCTTCTTTCCACTACTTCACCATCTATTTAATTATCCCCTCCCCTTGATAGACCTTATATCTATTATTGTATTAACGACGAGCTCTCAGATAATTAGATAGGATCTGGGCTTTATGCAGAGATTTAATTGTTAATGAGACCTAGGAAGCTTTTTTGTTGTCTCATATTTGGTGGTTTCATGCTTGCTAGTGTGTTCTTGTGTCAGGTTAGCAGGGGCTAGACCGGAGGGGAGGCTTTTTGCGATCCTTTAAGTAAAATCTGCTGGTGCGAGTCCTGTGGACCCGCACGACTTTACTAGGATACCCGGGGGAGTCTGGGGGCATTTTCTTGTCTATGTCCCTGTGTGTCTAGTGTTGTGTTGTGTGAGGGCCCTTGCCTAGTCCACTCAGCACTGCGCTAGCACGTCTTGCTTTTGTTTTAGGGTCGCCAGGAGAGAGTCAGATACTTGCGATCCGAGTCTCTCAAGAGAGCACCCTTTCAATTAGAGTAATTTGGCGCACAGACTTGGGAACGTCCCTAGGCTAGAGCAGGTGGCTCAGCTCGGGTATCCGAAGCCTATATCCTTCCGGCTAGACCTCTGCCACCTGGCAGATTAACAGCTAGTGGTTTATTATATCTGTATGCTTGTTATTGTGCCACAGTTTACCGTTTGTGTGAGCATTGTGAGTCAGGGTGTGGCTTAGAGACTCTGTCCGAGCAGGCTTGCCTGACTAAGAGTGAGAAGCACACCTGTATGTGGTTATGTTGCGAGTTGCTGCCTTTATTTAATTATACCTATGCCATTATACACTGTATGGCCTATCACTAGTATTTATTCCTGCTTATGAGTTAAGAGTTCTCTAAATCCGTAACTTACTTTCTTTGCTAAGCATCAGATCCTACAGTAGCCGCATGCAGTTTAGAAACCTGCATCTTGCCTACCTGTACGATGTTTTGAGGACTGTTTGCTTTCACCTTCTTTCACGCAGGGGTGATTAGTTGTATTAATTAACGTAACGTTAAATGTACTTTCTTCTAGTTTGTTATTAAATTGTTTCTGCAATTTAATTCTGTTATCTATCTTTTCCTAGAAGCTTTAAGTCAACTTAATTGTGTGATCTTTTATATAGCCTGCTTGACTATCAGCAGTCTATAGTGCGTGCACCCTGTAACCGAGTCATAGGATACCTCGTTGTCCAGGCAGGACTCGTGACGGTTTAGGGTGGTTTGTTGCCTGGGTTTTTAGATAAGGGTTGGATCTAGCGTTTTCCGTTGTTGCTTGTTGCCGCATACCTAGTCCAATAGAAAGAGCCCAGTGTTTATATATCCCAGGACGTAACAGTGATCTCACTAATAGGAGAAAATTAACTAAAGATGATACACTAAGCTAAACCCAGTAAAAGTGCTTCATGATAAGTATGATTGTGTGTATGGGAGGAGAATGTGGTATTTATAACGAACACTACATGAGTATACTGGTGCACAGTCACCAAATAACATGTGTCGCAGGCTTCGGGGTATATTATTGTGTCTTGAGATAAAACTTGAGTATACTGTGCTCGCAAGTGGAACTTGACTTTAAAACAACATGCACACATATCCAGACTCGCAAATATTAATAACAAACATTTGTGTTACGTTCCTGTCACCCATCTGCTACATACCGTATATGTATTCATGGACCGGTCCAACAACGCCACACCCGGGAATGGTCACGTGATCGTTTTGGAAATCCAAATCACAAATATTGTAACAACATACATAAAGCAAAGTTGTCAAGATTCAGTATTGAACATTTCTGACATGGTTTGTGATCAGATTGATAGAGACTGCATGCATAGTGCACATCATTTTAAGCGAAGCGAGCAGTTTATCAAATATCTCTAGTTCCATAATGTTTTTATTTTGGTTATCTTCCATCCATGTCATGATCCAATTTAGGCAGAGAGAGAGCGATAATGAGAGTGAGGGAGTTACAAGGTGATACGAGGGCTAGTTAGTATCTCCAAGACCTTTCAGTCCATTCCAGTGAGATATTAGAAGTGAAATGAGAGATTGTGTAGTATACTACACCCATAACAGAGTGTACAAAATACTGTTTACTATCTACTTGAACTGTTACTGTTCTATTGAAAAATTGCTTACAACTTCTCAAGGAAGTTTTTCTTCCAGGTAGACCAGAAAAAGATGCTAGTGATGAATCATTTGTATTCTAACTTCCAGTAATGGTTGCGTGTTGTATTCGTATTGAGGAAACAGAGAGAGCATTTAGTAGGCGTAGTAGTTTCGGTAAAGACATACATCAAGGTGACAAGACAACATTAAGGAGCCTGACAAACGAGTGAAGGAGGAACTAATGATGGACGGACCGTCTTACAGTACATCCGGAATGTGGGCAAAATAACAGAAGATATGCTGGAGACTATACGTGATTATGATCTCCCCTGGGTAATATCATATAAACGTTATAGTGTTTTTTTACGCCAAAAAGTATATATGGAAAATATTTTGATTTCCTTTTGTATCTACGTTATTTGGTTTATAGAAGGAAATACAACCAAATGATGGAAAGACGTTAGACATTGTTAGTTACGTAAGAATCCATGGTAGTATTACTATTACTTCATATTCATGTTTAGCCTGTGTAATTATTTCCAAATATTTATATAGCATACATATGAGTACAATACAATAATATAATATACAAATATATATGTTGCAAGTCTCCAATGAATAGTTGGCTACCAACGACGAATTTGGTTGCACTGGTATAATCATTTTTATACTCTAGCGCATGTGGCTTGTCAAACTGAAAATGCCTATTTTACCTATATTATTTCTGAATAGTAAAACCCTAATCAGCATAACCTATATTTAGTGCACAGTATAATTATTAGTATTTGTTTTTCTTTTCAACCCTCAAACATCTAAATTATGCCAAATATTTAGGTCTGATGATAACAACTATTAATTGCAGTTATATCAAAACATTCATCAAGTACCAACCTGGTAGTAATATTTAGGTCTGATGATAACAACTATTAATTGCAGTTATATCAAAACATTCATCAAGTACCAACCTGGTAGTAATATTTCAAGACACTCCGAGTCAACTTTAGGCATGCGAAGGAAAATAAATACACAGCCGTCTACTACAGGTAATTACAAAGACTACAAGGCTTATACTGGCAAGGGCTGACAGGGTGCAGGTAGGTGGAAGGAGGAAAGGGGTTAATTTGGGGCGGCTACAATATGGACGAACTTTGTTACAAGGATAACCGTAAGGAGGAGAGACAAAGTAGAGTAAGAAGGACGAGAACATACCCATTTTATTAGGGATCTGTTGATTATTATTTAGACTATGGAAATATTAATGTGCTGCGAGTGTAAAGGGCTGAGTAAATATGATAATATTTATTTTAATGAAAGAAACGCAGGTAAAAAACTAATGAGACACCAGTCCTTGATGTGTTGTAGCTAGCCATACAATATCCGCCAGCATAAAATGACCCACAGTTATACAATGAAAAACAACCCCCCCCCCAAAAAAAAATATTAAATATTCTTCCCATCTCTCTTTCCCTATCCTTAGCATGATTTATATGCCGTTTCCACATTAAGTTAACATAATGAAGGCATATATAGAGCGAGCTGTCATGGTACAATATTCTGTAAATAAGTCAACAACACAGATACAAAATACTCCACTATGGCTGGCTTTGTAGTAGAGTATAATTAATGTAGCCCCGCTCTGTGTGAACCCTTTCCTCCGGCACTATAAACGTTAACAATATTGTTATCGTGCATTTTTTACTGACAATGTCATTATTGTAAGTACATTCACTGTCGTTATGGATGTATCCGAGACATTCATTGGGAATGCAAACGTGTGTGTAAAACTAATAATAATGCATAATACTATATTTCCCTACTCCTAACCACGAATTCAGTCCTTTTTATGCACATGTCATCTTCCATTTTCCTATCTTTACCTTCCACTCTACGTTCCTGAAATTTGACTTTGCCTCTCCTTCCGACATCACCCATCTTCCTCTCATTAGATCATTCCCTAATTGTGAGCAAGCTTGATTATCATTTAACCCATGGAGCCCCGGCTAGTTTTGTAATGTTTGTTCACCAGAACCCGGCCGGTTTTCAAAAAATTGTTTTATTCCAGAAACAATAGCGAATGGGTTAGGAATGAAGGAAAAACCACGAAAAAACGCTCAAAAAGCTTAAAGAATGGTCCTACAGAGCCCCCGAAAACGTATTTTACAAGAGTAAAAAATTGAAGGCAATTACCCCCAAAAAACAGGTTATTGCGCGCTCACGAGCACCCAAGTGGACTTTGAGAGTTTTCAACCATCGGCACGGTTGCGTGGGATACGTACACAGTTCCCATACAAATCTGAGCCCTATTGAGTGGCTACACCTGAGGTTACGGTCGGCGCAAATAGGGTGACGCGTCAGACGCGTCTCTGGGGCTGTGCGTTACATACATCGCCGACGCGTCAGACGCGTCGCTGGGGCTGTACGGGATAAGTAAATTATGGCAGAGCTTACAATGGTGAGTTGATAATGTATAGAATTAATTACTGTCTAGCCCATAACCGGTGGCACACAACCTCAGTACAATATGATAGAACCAATCAACTTGGATGGATAATATATATATAAACTGTATATCCTGGGACGTCTGCCAGTGTTGGCAGAATCGCCTCTCGTTAGCCAATAGCGCTTGCCAGGGACATCGAAATGGGCTACAGTTATCAGAGAATGTTGTTCTTTCTTTCCTAGTAATCGTATTGTCACAGACAGTCCCGTGGTGGTCTTTGTTTTCGTCTGTGACAACGGGTTGTATTTTATATCAATAGTAGTGATGATAGTACCAGCGTGGGAATGAGAGAGACTTTCAGAGCGAGATGGTAGTGAGTGTCTGTAGGTGCGGGCGCTGTGTCACGTGACACCTGCTGTCTTGTGACGTCTCGGCTCGTGATTGGCCGACCATCGCGCCTTTGCGGGCTCCTGTGTAACTTGCCTCCTACATGAGGGTTCCCAGGAGCTGTCCTCATCAGGACAGGCTAGGCGCGCGTGCATCTAACATCCCTTTGCTTACTCTCCCCCGATCACCACCTTTAGAACTGTTTCTCTCTCTGAACTTCTTCTTTTCCATTACTTCTCGCTTTTATTCAATTACTTATCCCCTTGGGTTCTGCATACGGTTTCCATAGCCGGCCCATTGTATTGCATGCGCCGTCCTCTGAGATATTTACATGTACGTAGAATAGGTTTGAGGGTTCTTAGTTAGTATAGGTTATGAACTCTGTGTGTCTCCATTATTGATTTAGTGTTTCTGCTCTTTTATTTAATGCTAGACTGGGATAAGGTAACTGTAGTCGTTGTCTTCGATGTGTGTACGGTTTGCTTATACCTACATGACTTCGACCGGTCCTGTGGTAGCCTGTGTTGTCTTTTCGGTTGCGTCCTTTGCGAGTGCAGCTTTGTGTTGACTGAGGGTTTTGGCCTGTACCAGTTCCTCACTTTGCTGCATCTTTGCTTGTCTTTAGAGGGTCTCCAGGATAGAACCAGATACTTGTGATCTGGATCTATCAAGAGAGCCTCCTCGCCAATTAACGTAACTTAAAGGATGCAGTCTTAAGGACATCGCTAGGCTACGAGCCTGTCTTGCTCAACCCCAGTTCCTTACCTAGAGTATCCCAGCTAGACATTATTAATTGAGTAGACACTTGTTATTATTTAATATAAGCTCTTTGATATGTACGCATTATTATTCACAGCATTTATAAGTCTAGGTTGTTGCTGAGCCGCACAACCATAGTAGACTGTTTCGTTGATGAGGAAGTACTTCTTTTAGTGTCGAGCATTGCTACCGTTGCGCATTTATAGTATTCTCGTGTCAGTTAACATTATATGTCCTATCTTTTGGTGTACCCATTTACACATGTGGTGTCCTGCCTCCTGCCTTTATATAGTTTAAGATACGAGCATCTTATGAGCATCAGACTTTCTTCAGAAGTTTCCAGGTCTATGCTGTAGGACTATACTTCACTTTCTTTCAGAAAGGAGAGAAGAGTTTATTGTTGCTTAGAGTAACTGTATTGAAGCATCTTTTTATTGTATTAAATCTTGCAGTGATTTAATTGATCTTTCCATAGATTCCTTTTTATGCATTTTAACGTAACTTGCATCTTGTTTGTTATCAGACTATACCAGTGTGGGTTAGCCTGAAGTAGAGTACATTTATGCCCAGTTAAGGTTACCCCGTTATCGCAGATTAACTCTGGAGGGTATAGGTGTTTTGTTCGCCGGCATATAAGTTCGAGGGTTTGGATCTAGCGTACCGTTGTTGCATAGTGCCCTATTACTAGTCCAATTATTAAGTGCCCTTGTTTTATTCGCAGTCCCGGTCGTAACAAATGGCGACCTCGCCAGGATCTTATCTTAGTCGTCACAACAACCTAGTGAACTAAGAAATAATTGCAGGATTGTTGGACATTTGGTTTTTGAGGAATATTTTGGACACGTTGGAATTTTTTTTGGTAACGTAGTATATCACTTGAGTTGTCTTCGGGCATTTTTTGAGTGAATAGTGCTACATGAGAGTTTATGTACTTTTTTTTTATAAACGTTGAGGATTTCCGGTGGACACTATATCGAACGACGGATCAGTACATAGTGAGGGCACAGGCGAGGAGGTGGAAAAGGTGGAGTTGTCTAGCGGCGCTCGGGTGGTGAACAGTGAGGAGGATGCTCGGATATTTTTGGAGGAGCCTGTGTCAGCGGATCGTGTGTCGGGGCTAGACCAGTACGGACTGCAGTGTGTAGCCACGGTCTTAGGGTTTCCCGGTACTAGCGGTTTGTCGAGAGGTGAGCTGGTTACCTGTTTGCTCGGTGGGGTGCGTGGGGTGTCGGGTGGAGCAGGAGCTGGGGCACCTTCTGCCCAGCCCCCATTCCACTCGACTCCTATCATGGCGCCCCCTCGGGCTCCGGAGCAGGGTACGTTCCCGCAGGCCGATGCCCGCTGGCGGTTGGGTATGCCTCTAGGTGTTTCACGGGGTGGGTCCCCGTTAGTAGCACCCCCTCCTCAAGGTTTGTCTGCCGAGATGTTGTTTCAGCTCGAACTCGCCAAACTTAACCAGCAGGCTGAGCAACGAAAGCATGAGGCTGAGCTCGAGCAGCGGCAGCGAGAGGCTGAGCTCAGGCAGCAGCAGCAGCAGCGAGAGGCTGAGCTCAGGCAGCAGGAATCTGAGCTTAGGATTCATGCTGAGGAGAGAAAGGCCATGTACTGTGCAGACATAGAGCTTGAGAAGTCGCGGGTGGAGTCGACAGGGCAGCGTCTTGGTTCTGGGAATCGAGGTCTTGATCAGTCTTTATCGCACCTTCTTAAGTTAGTCCCTGCATTTGACGAGTCGGGTGTCACTGAGTTTTTCCTGCTTGTTGAGAAGAAGTGCCTGGAGCACCAATGGCCCGAGGTTAAGGGGGCAGCCCTTGTTTCCTCTAGGTTGGTTGGCAAAGGACTCAAGGCATATGATGCGTTGCCCTTGGAGTCTTGCATCGATTATGAGGTATTAAAGGAAGCTGTTCTGCGGGCGTACGAGTTACAACCAGAGACATATAGGTTGAAGTTTCGGGGTGTTACGAAGGGTCGTGAGTGCACTTTTCTAGAACATGCCCGGGAACTGTCTGATGCTTTAAGAAATTGGCTGAGGTCAGAGAAGGTGACGACGTTCGAAGAGATTGAGCAGTTAGTCCTTCTAGATCAATTTTTTAAATGCACAGGCGGCGACCTGACTTTGAACCTCAAAGAGAAACAACCTAAAACTCTACAAAAGGCAGCTGAGTTGGCTGACCTGAGAGTATCGCTGTTCCGTGGGTGCGGGTCTGCACAACGGACCGATGCAGTTAACAAGGGGCGCAACACTCCACCCCCCCGAGTCAGTGATGCAACATTTAATAACAAAAGTGAGAGCAATGATACTAATTTGGATCACAAACCAAAAACCGTCCCGTTTAAGAAAGGTCAGGGCCCTTCCCCACCTCAGGGGAAGTCCAAGAGTGAAGTAGAGTGTTTTAAGTGTCATAACAAGGGGCATTTTGCACGTTCCTGCTCTAGTAACCAACCTACAGCAGTCGTGTCTTTGGCTAGCAACATTGGGGTGTCTCTTACGTCTTCTGCATTTACCCTGGGTGATATGTCAGATGCGGGGGTACAGCCAGTGAAGGAGTGTCCGGAAGGCTCGAAACCTGTCCGCGATGCTTTTTGCGACCATAGAGGGCGTGGCTGCGTAAGTTGGGCTGGTTGCAAGCATGGGTTGGAGTTGTTGCGTGATACAGGTGAATCCCAGACTCTGATGAAAAATTTTACAGGCCAACCTATAAACGCGGCACGGGTAGTTGTGGTGCAGGCTATTAATGCTACACGGTCATACCCGTTGGTTCGAGTGGAGCTGGAGGTTGATGGTGTAACACGAGAGATAGATGTTGGAATCGTAGAGAAACTGCCGGTAGAGGGCGTCGACCTTCTTCTCGGCAACGACTTTGCGGTGCCTACTTCTGAGGTTCCACCCTTAGTTGCTGCCGAGAGGGCGGCCGACGTGAGTAGGGAGGGGCAGGAGTTGGTCGAGAGGTGTCAATTACAGCAGATGGCGTGTGTTGTCACCCGATCTCGTGCATCTAAGGTGTCACAGCCTATTCCTCAGTTTCTAGACCAGCGGAGGAACGGTCGGAAGGAGAAAGCTAAAGTTGGGAGAAGTTTTGTGAGTTTTGATCCAGTGGCTCTACTTGGCGACTCAGTATTAGCACCAACGTTTAGGTCCGGAGTAGCCCCAGAACCTGTCACACTTGGTGAGGAGGTGGGGCGTGAGAAAGCTCCGAGACGGCAGAGTTGCACACTTGAGCAGGATGGGATCGAGCAGTCCAGTATCGGGGGAGGCCATAAGTTGCTCCGGGAGCACTTGGATGGATTGGCTCCTTCGGATGTCTGTCGGCTGCAGTTAGATAATCCTGAGCTTCCGAAGTGTAGTACCGGGGCTATTGAACTCAATGAGGACGCGGAAACATGTCATGTGAACCTGTTAGAGTTTGTGAGGCAACCACCTGAGCAGCCTACTCTCCCTGTGTTGGTCTTCAGCGGCCAAGGTGGAGAAGGAGAGGGGGGCAGTGGGGCACAGGTAGAGGAGAGTTGGGATTGTCATGTCTCGGTGGACCAGTGGGCGGGGCACATGAGCCACGTGGCTGTGAAAGCGCTAGAGCACCTGCCTGAGCAGCAGTGTGCAGCACTCCAGCACCTGCTCGGTTCATACCCCACTGTTTGTGCCGAGCACCCAGGCCTCACAACTCTTGCGGTGCACGAGGTTCCGCTGACGGGTCACTTGAGTGTGAGAAGACCGTTGGCCTCGTTGTTTCAGTGGTTCAAGGTGGGCGACGAGGCTTTGGCATGGTTGTCAGGTCAGGGTCGACCCATGGCTGCTAAGGGTAGTGGTCAGAATCAGGACATTGAGCAGATTGGTGAGGTTGGCTGTGGCGTGGATGTGCCCGGTCGTCGCATAGCCTCCCAATGCTGCTCTAGTATTATGCAACAGCCCTACCATAGACCGACTGTATCTGGCCATGTCGCTGAAGGCGGTGATGCTGCGCAGGCAGATGTAGTTGCAAAGAATGCGGGGGTGCGCATGTACGGTATCGGCGGGGGAGCATTAGCAATTATGAACTGTGGGAGTACAAAGGAGTACAAAGGAGTACAAAGGAAATCAAGCAACAACAGATCTAGTGACCCTTCTAGGCTGCTTGTCCTCCAAAACACTGAGGATCAAGTGTCCAAACAGTGGTTTAGAGTGGGTAAGGGAACATTGGAAAGGGAACTACTGTCCTGCCACTAACGTGGCAGGACTAGGAAGTTAGTAGGGGACATATGTGTTAGTAACTGAGGGGAGGATAAAATAAAGTTATTCATTTACAAACGCAGTCAGTCGCGGGTTTGATGCGAGATATTTGTCTAGGCGGAATTTAAATGAATCAACGGTGCTGCAGTCTATAACGTCTCGGGGAAGCCCATTCCACAAGTTGACAACTCGATTGAAGAAGAAATTCTTAGATTCGTGAGAGTTAAAAGATTTACCAATAATTTTGCAACCGTTTCCCCGCGTGTAATTAGATTGGTCGATAGTGAAGTACTTACTACAGTTCATATTGTCGATGCCTTTGATGATTTTGAACACTTGAATTAAGTCACCTCTTAATCTGCGCTGGGTTAAAGGAAATAGATTTAATTCTCTAAGACGCTCTTCGTATGGTTTGTTCTTTAGGCTAGGTATCATTTTGGTAACTCTACGTTGAACTCGTTCTAGCTTGTTTATGTCTTTTTGGTAATAAGGGCACCAGCATTGAACGCAGTATTCCAGAAGAGGGCGGACTAAGGAATTGTAAAGGGTTAGGATTACATCTTTGGATTTATGCTCAAATGATCTGCCTATAAAGCCAATTATTTTGTTTGCCTTCTTAACAACTTCTGAATATTGTTGACTCGGTTTTAGGTTACTCGATATTGTTACTCCCAGATCGGTTTCTCTGTTTACATTCTTAAGCTGAGTGCCATTCATCGAATAGTTTGCTTTCTCATTTAGGTATCCGATATGTAGTACTTTACATTTATCCGCATTGAAACTCATTTGCCAAATTTGGGCCCAATGTGACAATTTATCTAGATTGTGTTGCATATCGTCAACTTGATCTTTTGAGAGTACGCTATTTGCAATTTTTGTATCGTCAGCAAATTTTGAGATTGTACAGGTGAGACCCTCATCTATGTCGTTGATGTAAATTAGAAAGAGAATTGGTCCTAGTACCGATCCCTGGGGTACCCCGCTACTTACATTGGTCCATTTAGATGCCTTACCATTTATGACTACTCTTTGCTTTCTGTCGCTGAGCCAATTTTCTATCCATTTCAACACACCGTCTTGTATTCCATGCGCTTTTAGTTTTAGCAGTAAACGTTTGTGGGGAACTTTGTCAAAGGCCTTTTGAAAATCAAGGTATATAATATCTACAGCTTTACTCTCATCGTAGAGGTTGAGGATATCGTGGAAGAAGTCTAAGAGGTTTGTTAAACAGGAACGTTTTTTACGAAAGCCGTGTTGAGTATCTTTAAGTACCGGGTATGTTATTTTCCTCTAAGTGATTTACGAGTCTGTCTCTTATGACCGTTTCTAGCATTTTACATACAACTGAGGTTAAGCTAATTGGACGATAGTTACTGGGTAGGGATTTGCTGCCTTTTTTGAATATCGGTGTTACGTTGGCTATCTTCCACTGATTGACTGCACAGGTGGTACAGATTGTCACTCTCATGACCTGGCTGTTCTAGGGACAAAGGTGGAGAAGGAGGGAGATTATAGTTTAGAAACTGTGGTCTCGGCTGGGTTGTGGGAGGGCAATGAGCATGTTGTTCGTCGAGATAAGTTGCAACCTCTTGTTCCTAAGCGTCAAGAGAAGTTGTTTACTAGGCTGTGGCAGTACACCCGCATGTTTGTTCATTCTCCAGGCCTAATGTACGGGGTAGAATCCGACATGGAGGGTGGAGACAGTGCAAGGCTCAAGTTGGCTCCCTACCGTATAAATCCTGCTCGACAGCCTGTGTTGAAAGCAGAGCTGGACTACATGTTGGCAAAGGGTCTGGGGGATAAGGAATGTCGTGAGTGGTCGTTGCCTGTAACTTTGCAACCTGTGTTAAGTGGCAAGATCCGTTTGTGTGTTGATTGCAAGAGTGTGTGTGAATTATCCCTGACAGACGCCTATACCTTATCTAGAGTTGACGACACCATAGACCGCATCGGGGCTGCATCGCTTATCACGAAGTTAGAACTAGTGAAAGGTTTTTGGCAGGTCCCGTTGCCGGGACGAAGAGAAGTGCCAGTCTTGTGATGAACTGGGCAGTTTATCAGTGCCAGGTGTTGTTTTGCTGCCGGAACACAAGTTGGATGTGTGGCATGTTAAGGGCGCTGATAATGTTGTGGCTGATTGTTTATCACAGGACAGTATGCTTCAAGGAGCACCCTCGCTGTTCAGTCAGTGTGTGTTTGAGAGTTGAGAAAAAAACCAGGCTTGCCCCTATAGAGCAGCCGTCAAAAACAACATTAACCCTTTGGCGCACCTATAGTTTCCAATCAAAGTTTTTCCCACTCCCAAAGTATATCTCAGCTCACTCAGAGCCAGTTTTGTGCCCGGCGATAATTTGTTTCTGTGACGTTTGTATCCACCAAAAAATCCTTGTATTTGGATTAATGAGGTACCATCGGCTTCGTTATTGATTGAACTTAAAGATAAGCGAATAAAAACATAGAATAAATACAAAACAACCACATTGGGGCACTCCAAAATAAGAATTGTAAAATAAAAAGTAAATACCTTATCTCCAACTCACGCTAGCTCAAAATTTTGCTCACAACATTTTTGATTTGCATACATATATGGAAGCGGAATTTAATGAGGATTCCACTAGTAACTTCAGAATTACTATAAACCAAATAGTTACTGAGATACACGAATAAACGTGAAAGTATCGAAACACAGACTGAGCTGTACTGCTCCCTTCCCAGCCAGCCGTGAGTAAACGGTTAAACTGAGGGGTTGCCAATTGTACCCATTGAACTAGACGTAATACTTAATATCTATGCCAAATATGACGCGCGTCAGACGAAAACTGAATTTTTGGCGAATATTTTTAAGTTTAATGACTCTTAACGAGTCATCGTGCGACTAGGAAAAAAATACCTAATGACTCTGAACGAGTCATCGTGCGCCAAAGGGTTAAAATTAAATAAAAAATACAAATCATATAAAACAATATTTCTTTTTGATAGTTAATTGTAAGTTGCCAATGTTATAGCTAAAGTCCTAAGTTGAACCTGTCTTTCACTTAGTAGGCTGGGCTCTGTGAAGCTCGCTCAGGGAGCATAGCAGGCTAAAATTATACTATTGTGTTTGGGAGGGGTTATAAGATTTTCTTTATGCTAAAATTTTGTTTTATTTAAGATTGAGCTTTGCATTTCATTTCTGGTGGAGTGGCTATGTGTGGCGGGACTTGTCGGCATTCTGCCTTGTCAGATATGGTGCTCGCCTAATGTTGAGCGTCCCATATCTTGGGCGGGGTGTGACGTCTGCCAGCGTTGACAGAATCGCCTCTCGTTAGCCACTAGCGCTTGCCAGGGACATCGAAATGAGCTACAGTAATCAGAGAATGTTGTTCTTCTTTCCTAGTAATCGTATTGTCACAGACAGTCCAGTGGTGGTCTTTGTTTTCGTCTGTGACAACGGGTTGTATTTTATATCAATAGTAGTAATGATAGTACCAGCGTAGGAATGAGAGAGACTTTCAGAGTGAGATGGTAGTGAGTGTCTGTAGGTGCGGGCGCTGTGTCACGTGACACCTGGTGTCTTGTGACGTCTCGGCTCGTGATTGGCCGACCATCGCGCCTTTGCGGGCTCCTGTGTAACTTGCCTCCTACATGAGGGTTCCCAGGAGCTGTCCTCGTCAGGACAGGCTAGGCGCGCGTGCATCTAACATCCCTTTGCTTACTCTCCCCCGATCACCACATTTAGAATTGTTTCTCTTTCTGAACTTCTTCTTTTCCATTACTTCTCGCCTTTATTCAATTACTTATCCCCTTGGGTTCTGCATACGGTTTCCATAGCCGGCCCATTGTATTGTATGCGCCGTCCTCTGAGATATTTACATGTACTTAGAATAGGTTTGAGGGTTCTTAGTTAGTATAGGTTATGAACTCTGTGTGTCTCCATTATTGATTTAGTGTTTCTGCTCTTTTATTTAATGCTAGACTGGGATAAGGTAACTGTAGTCATTGTCTTCGATGTGTGTACGGTTTGCTTATACCTACACGACTTCGACCGGTCCTGTTGTAGCCTGTGTTGTCTTTTCGGTTGCGTCCTTTGCGAGTGCAGCTTTGTATTGACTGAGGGTTTTGGCCTGTACCAGTTTCTCACTTTGCTGCCTCTTTGCTTGTCTTTAGAGGATTGCCAGGATAGAACCAGATACTTGTGATCTGGATCTATCAAGCGAGCCCCCTCATCAATTAACTTAACTTAAAGGATGCAGTCTTAAGGACATCGCTAAGCTACGAGCCTGTCTTGCTCAACCCTAGTTCCTTACCTAGAGTATCCCAGCTAGACATTATTAATCGAGTAGACACTTGTTATTATTTAATATAAGCTCTTTGATATGTACGCATTATTATTCACAGCATTTATAAGTCTAGGTTGTTGCTGAGCCGCACAACCATAGTAGACTGTTTCGTTGATGAGGAAGTACTTCTTTTAGTGTCGAGCATTGCTACCGTTGCGCATTTATAGTATTCTCGTGTCAGTTAACATTATATGTCCTATCTTTTGGTGTATTCCATTTACACGTGTGGTGTCCTGCCTCCTGCCTTTATATAGTTTAAGATACGAGCATCTTATGAGCATCAGACTTTCTTCAGATGTTTCCAGGTCTATGCTGTAGGACTATATTTCACTTTCTTTCAGAAAGGAGTGAAGAGTATATTGTTGTTTAGAGTAACTGTATTGAAGCATCTTTTTATTGTATTAAATCTTGCAGTGATTTAATTGATCTTTCCATAGATTCCTTTTTATGCATTTTAACGTAACTTGCATCTTGTTTGTTATCAGGCTATACCAGTGTGGGTTAGCCTGATGTAGAGTACATTTATGCCCAGTTAAGGATACCCCATTATCGCAGATTAACTCTGGAGGGTATAGGTGTTTTGTTCGCCGGCATATAAGTTCGAGGGTTTGGATCTAGCGTACCGTTGTTGCATAGTGCCCTATTACTAGTCCAATCATTAAGTGCCCTTGTTTTATTCGCAGTCCCGGTCGTAACAATCCAAGCATGACCCTTCATATGTATCAGCTCCCCTGGCCAGGCGCCTGACGGACTATTATCTAGTCCAACTGGCGCCCGACCTCTTCTCCCAAACGATCCTATATATTACCACTTATCTTGCCCCATCTATAGTAATTTCTCTATCTTCCAACGTTTGTACTACACAATCTCTCCATCTCAATGAAGGTCTTCCTACCCCTCTACCTCCCTATGTATCTGACTCATATATTTTCTGTGTAAGCCTTTCATTTTCCAGTCGTTCAACATGTCCATACCAGCACAGCACCCTTCTGTCCACTCTGGCCGACAAAGGCAAATATAAATTGAACAATAACCCCATAAAGAAAGACTCCGGCAACAATTGCAAGACGATAAGAAAGGAGGAAGTGGAGGAAAGAATAGAGATGATGGTTAAAATAATACAAATACTACTAAAAACGCAATGGCAGAAGGGACGACGACAAGATTAACAATTGTGGGCATAAACAATTAGTTTTGAATATCATTAATTTTAGTGTTACTTCTTTAGGTACAGTACAACGGTCGTTGTACCTTAACTATGAGGTTATGTGCGACCTATGGGGACCGTGAAGGACCTGAGTTCCGACCATAGTACATAGCAGATGCCCTGGAGGAACGACGTGTAGGCTAACACAAGCTGATAGTTGAGCGGCTTGGCTAGGGGATTACACTACAATCCTTCTCCTTTTGATGATCAAAAAACCTTTTGGATTCTGGGGATATCAGCCCCTCAACCTTGTTCTTGGCAGTTGACGCCTTAGACCCAATCACTAATGCATACGTGTCTATGTGGTTCATTTGCAAGACGGGATCTAATTCGACATTTTAGCAGATTAAAACGGTGTATTTCCACAACACGAAACAAACAAAATAATACCGATAGATGAAGAATAAAATGAAAATATTTTCCGTTTGGATTTGATATTCTCTATATAAACCTACGATATTATCATGGGTAAGTGTTAGTCACAGTGATATACTGTACGGTATACAGGTCAGTGTGTACATTTATCTTGCCTTTGGTGCTCCACACACCGAAATGTTTCATATCAAGCACTATTACAGTAATAACTATTAGTAATATAATAACATGATGAAAAGTACAGTAGGTCTCTTAAGCTATGAGGTAAAATAAACAAAAAGCTGTACCCTCAGTATTTATGGTAAATAGATCGGATGTTGCATGGTAAAAAGAATTATGAAAACTATGATTAGCTGACGATTTCATTAATTATCAGGAACCTTGAAGATAATTAATCCAACTTAAGAACGACTTTTCACAGGTCACAAGGAAAAACAAATCTTACCACTAATATATGGTAGTAAGATAATATTTTATGAACAAACAAATAAAACAATAACTACATAAACATTTATAAATACAGAAGATGAACATAATATATGCTACTTATTGACATGTTTATTAATGGTGTTACTGTATTTAAGTAATATTTTTTCCATAAAAGCAGGGCAAGCTTTTATATCCATCAAACTCTTTGATTCCACGAATTCTAATTTAATTTGACTATTCCCACTATATCATATGAACCTGATTCACTGCTTCACTGATTTGATTTGGGTTAAGTTTACGACTAAATAAGACGGTAAACTTGTGTCCGTGAAAGGACTACAGCTCCGGACTGTAAATATATGTACAGTAGCGCCATGACTATTTTGGTAATTCCTTATGACATAAACAATATACGAATTATTTGCTATGACACTCGATCTCTGTGGCAATACTTAGATTTTCCGAATCCTGCCCACGTGTGTTATGATTGATACTACAAATATTGCGAAAGCCTGTATGTATTTTTGGTTGTGTTTATCAGCACATACACAGTTAGACGTATGTTGTATACAATACAAGCCGAGAGAGAGAAAAAGAGAGAGAGAGATAATTAGTTTCTAAATTGCACACAATTGTTTTGCTAGGCGGGGAAGAAATACATGAATGTTAGAGGAAAGGGTTTGAGAAAGGCAGTTAACCATAGTTTGGAGGAAGAATGGAGGGAGGTTGGGAGGAATTACTGGAAGTGTAGAGAACAAAACTTGGGGAAGACGAATACATGAAGGGAATTGGGGAGAACACAATATATATGTCCATTTACAGCTTCACACAAAAAGCAGTTACGGAAGTAAAGGCCCCTCACTCATTCACGCCTTGAACGGCGACATGGCCCGAATTTTGTCTCATGATGATGTCGTAATTAAATACGCAACATCTCTTTCCATGTCTGGCAGTCTCGCGTGATGTCGAAGAGCGCAACATTTAAATGTCGACACTAAAATCTTGCGCTGCGTCGTGACCTGACTTTTTGTCGTTGCATGTCGTTTCAAGTACATACTGAATTCTCTCATTACTGTGTGGTGTCTAGGTGGCGTCGCGGCATTTCGTTGGAAGTTGCGCAACATCACCACGAGAAAAAAAGGTACGACTTGTGAGAGAGACCAGCTCGTAGTCATCACGTAGCGTCACATAGTCAGACCGAATACCACGTACCCACACTGACTATATCCGGATATCACACCGACATTTCTTCACCCAGTGACAACATAATGATAGTGTCTCACGGATTTAGTATGTACACACACAGTACATAGTACATACACAGAACGTACATGGCGAAACCATCCAGCTCTGTGGTTCCTGTTCCTTGACTGCGAAATCCAGGTGTGGATCCCTCCTTAAGAGCTGTGCTCTTGTCACAAAACCTGGACGTAATCAGCACGTAACTGGTCCGACACGTACGGGGTACATTGCAGGTACGTTGTAATGTTTTGTTGTTTCTTGTTAGTGTCGCATGCTTCGAGATGGCATCACCCAAGTCTCTGAGTGAAGTCGCGATGCCTCGTATTGGGTACATTCTATCTTCAGTTTCAGTACATGCATGCTCGTTCCAGGGATGGGGCGATTACATGAGTAGTGTAATTGATTACGATTACGATCACAGCCGAATTTTAAGATTACGATTACGATTATGATTACAGAAGACCTGAATGTAATTGATTATGATTACGATTACAAGCTTTGTAATCATGATTACAATCGTGATTACTTGAAATGTAATAATGTAAATAATGAATTGGTATCTGGCATAATTCTTCCTCTGTGGTGGCCTGACACATGACGGTTGAATCATTTCAGTGTAAAACTTTATTACAAATTCATATTTTAATGAAGTTAAACATAGGAACTGAACAAATATATTAGCTAACGAACTTCACTGAATGTAGAGAGCATCATAGAAAATTTCAAATCATAATGTGTATGTGTGTATGTATGTATGTATATACTCAGGTACATACCCCATAGCTGGGGTTGGCCGACTTGAGACAGAGCCCGAACAGGGACAACGCAACTCAACAACAAACAAAACATAACAAAGACATCTAGGTCACCCAGGAGAAGACCCAGAGAACAAGGATCACTAAGGGCCTCCAGCACTCCCATAGCCCCAGACATCCCGGATAGGTTCCGGTTTCAGCTGGCAGACACGCAGCGCAGCGGAGCACAAAAACAATGCCGGCCCACGTCACATCCAGGCATGACCCTTTATATATACCAGCTCCCTGGGCAAGGCGCCTGACAGACTATTATCTAGTCCAACTGGCGCCTGACCCCCTTTCCCAAGGACTGCGTCATCTCTCATCTATTCACAAGCATTCTCCATTCATTCCTAATTATTATCACTTCTCTACAGTCATCTCTCTATCTTCCAACACTTGTACTACACAAACTCTCCATCTAAACGTAGGTCTTCCTACCAGTCTACTTCCCCTTGTGTCAGACTCATATACTCCCTTTGTAAGCTTTTCATCTCCCATTTGTTCAATACGTCCATTAAAACACAGCACCCTTCTGTCCACTCTGGCCGACAAAAGTTCCTGCTGTCCCACTCTCCTACGTACCAGTACCTCTTAATTCCTCGATCTGACTCTACGAGTCACTCAACATATACTCCTCAAGCAGTTAATCTCCATCACATCAAGCTTTCTTCTCTCATGTGCCTTCAGAGCCCATGTCTCAGTACCATACATCACTGTTGGTACAACTATCCCTTGATACATTGCACTTTTAACTTTAATTCTGATATTTCTCACCTTCCACATACTTTCCATTGCTACAAAGACTTTCCGTCCTTCACATGCTCTCTGTTTTACCTCTATATCCACACCTGCATCCTTGCTTATCACTCCTAGATATTTAAAACACTCCACTTGTTTCAGAATTTCCCTATCCAGCCGCACATCTAGATTCACCCTACGAGCACCTATATTACACACCATCACTTAACTTTTCTTAATGTTCTCCCTCAGCTTCCTCTTCCCAAGTACCACACCAAAGTCTTTGACTACTCGCTGCAGTTTCTCCTCAGAATCCGACACCAACGCTGTGTCATCAGCAACCAGCAACGGGTTCAACTCACCAATCTCTACCGTTCTTTCCTACTAAACCAAATCCTCTACCCAGTTATTATTTTCGCCTCCCTAACCTCACCATCCATATATACATTAACCCATTCGCTGCAGGTGACGTTCTGGAATATTTTGGCAAGTTACAGCAATTTCCAGGCTTTAAAAGCCTGTAAAAACCGTAAAAATCGAGTGTCAGTGGGCGGGAGCGTGAGGGGCACACCTCCAACCCTCAGAGCACCGAGTGGCTCACTGAAGTTGACTGTGTCTCGTGCGGGTCTCTCTCTGTGTCTCCCAGCAGTGTAGCCAAGCGAGCGAGTGTTACATAATAGCGGGTTTCCCGCGTTTCACTGGCACCATTGCGGGTGAACCAGACCACGTACGGGGCCCGTTCTGGTGTCATTTTGAAGCTATTCTCGCCTAGTTTTCGGCAGAATACACTTCATTTAATGCAGATGCTTGATTTATCATTCAGGAGTGCCTGGATATGCCCTAAATAGCCCAAAAATGGCTGCAGCCAAAGTGTTAAACAACTACGGTGACATTACACAACCCTGTCGCAGACCTACGTTTACTTCAAACCATTCACTTAACTCAATTACTACTCTAATGCACGCTCTGCTCTCTTCATAAAAACTTAACAGCTCTTAACAAATTTCCTCCAATTTCATAAATCCTTAACACCTTCCACATTGCTTCTCGACCCACACGATCATACGCTTTTTCTAAATCCATAAGAGCCCAAAATATCTCATGCTTCTCTAAATACTTCTCGCATAGATGTCTTACTGCAAAAATCTTATCCACACACCCTCTTCCCCTCCTAAAACCGAACTTCTTTTCTCCTATTGCACCTTCTGTACCCTTTATGTTCCTCTCTATCAACACCCTGCCATACAGCTTTCCAACAATTGATAATAAACAAGTACCTCTATAACTTGAACACTATTGCCGGTCTCCCTTCCTTTTGTACAATGGCACAATACATGTACTCCTCCAGTCTAGTGGTACCATTGACACAACTAAGCACACATTAAATAGTCTCATCACTCACCAGCCAATCTATTATCAATCTATTATTCCTCAGAGCTCTCTCAGTGTATACCACTCCCTCTTCATAGAGCACGCAGCACCAGTCTTGCAACAGAATCCCACCCCTACTCTCCAAACCAAGAGTGAAATGTTATTCTCAGCCTTTCTTCTATTCAACAGATGAGCTCTGGAACTCTCTCCCATAATCAGTCTTTCCCTCTTCCTATAACTTAAATTGCTTCAAACTCTGTGTGTCCAGGCATTTTGGTTCGAACGTCCCTTGATTTTGGCCCTGTCACTCTTTCAACTCCGGGGGAGGCACTCGCTACAATCATTTCTGCCTTTTGTCTCCTTCAATCACATAGAACAAAAATCATCTCTACCCTTCTTAATACATACTAAGTACCGGTACTGTGTAGGCTGCTGGTGTAATCGTAAGAGTAATCATGATTAGGATTACTTTTTTAGAATAATCGATTACGATTATGATTGCATCCCCAAATATAAGAAAGTAATCGATTACGATTACGAGTACTTAGAAAACTGTATTCGATTGTAATCGATTACGATTACAGATTACGATTACCCCAGGCCTGGCTCGTTCTGGGTATGAGATGTGAGGGACGGTCGGCAATAACTCATCTTTTTCACCCCCCAAATACTATTCCCACATGTTCTATTGCTGTCACATGTTAATTTCTTCATATAAAACCTAAAATAAGTGCATATGAATAAGTAATAACGATATTTATCGGATAATGACAATTTTAGACGGGACTGAGCCAAAATATGCTCGCTTGGCGGGCATTTTCAAATTCCAATGGCGTGCGCTTGCCGGGTTAACCCTTCCTACCCGGGCTGCCTGTTAGAAGGACGGTCGCCCGTACCCGGGCGAAATGGTCGAAAAACGTCTAGGCCTAGGCTACCATATTTTTGTTTATTTTAACTGCTAGAAATTTCCCACGCATCCCTAAACGTAGTGCGGTTTCCAATCTGTAAACTGGCGTTGAGTAGAGCTCTCTAAGTCAACTGGTTCAGTTATGATGACGATTTTAGTGGAGAGCATTTTCAGGCAATGTTAGCAATACGACGATCTTTTCACTAATGAAACTACGACATACAGACGTATAATAACAAACGAGTCTTCTCCTTCTTGTTTTCAGAGGTGCGGTGACGAAGCGACCGACTTTGTTTACATTCGTCCGACGCACAGCGTTCGGATCAAGCTTGCAAGGCTTGCAAGCTTACTGTCTGTCACAAGGACGCCCGGGTAGCTGCCCTTCTGCCGAGCTGTCCTTACCTAAGGCAGCCCGGGTAGAAAGGGTTAAACAGATGATTTTGAATAATGGATTGATTATTTGATATCTAGTCTTAAAGAGAATGTCTATGTTTTTGTCGCAAAATATCTATCTATCTATCTATTCCCTGACGCTGTGATCCCCGAAGTTGTGGCCACAAACGAAATGCTCCCATGCACCTCTGTCCCCATTCGACACCCCTCCTCCCAACCAGCACCGACTTCACTCATATATTTCTTCACTCCATCCTTCCATCTCTACTTCTCTGTCCCTCGACCTCGCTCTAGTACACTCTCTTAGTCATTCTCTCGCTTCCATACGTTCTATATGGCCGAGCCATCTCAAGGTGTTTCTTTTCACACTTTCCAACACGTCGACATCTACACCACACCTCTCTCTTACTTCCACATTCGTCTGTCTGTCCCTCCATGTAAATCGGTACGGACTTCTCAAGTACCTCATATCCACCCCTCTTACTCTTGGCCTGAGAGTCTCTCTACCAACGTCCATGTTTCGCTTCCATAAATCAATCCCAACCACACTGTCATGCAGGACTTCTTTATTTCCATGCTCACCACCCTATTTCCTGTTACTGCTTTCAGAGTTCTACAACCCTCTTCCCCTGTTACACCCTCTCCCTCACTTCTGCATCCATACTCTCATCTTTACTCGGCACACTGCCCAGATACTTAAATGAGCTGACATTCTCCATAGCCTGACCGTTCAACCTAACCTCACACTCTGTGGCTTCACCCCTTTCAAAGACCATACGGTTGCTCCTCTCTAAATTTACCTTCAGATTCCGTTGTTCGCGCAACACTGTTCCATACATATTTACCAGACCCTGCAACTCCCATTCACTATCGCTTATCAGAACTGTATCATCAGCAAACAGCAGTTCAGGTAGTTTCCACTCGTTTCCCTCCCTTATCAGCGATACACCAACATCCACTGCTCTTCCTTGTATTTCTTTTATGACTCCACCCATATATATATAGTAAACAACCACAGGGATATCACACACCCGTTACAACCCAACATTCATATCAAAGAACTTGCTCTGCTTTTTCTCCACACGTACTGACGCCTTTGCGCCCTCATACATGATATTCAATGCTTTCAGTAACTTGCCATCTACTCTGTATATTCTCAGTACTTTCCACATATACCTTATCTATCCTCTCTTTCATAGGCCTTCTTCATTTCCATGAAGGCAACATACATATTTTGTTGTTTCTCCAGATATTTCTCCACGACACATTTCAGAGTAAAAATCTGATCTACACACTCTCTCCCCTTCATAAACCCACCCTGCTCGTCACCTATCCCTTTCTCCGTTCTCGCTCTCACTCTCTCAATCACTACCCTACTGTACACCTTCCTTACTACGCTTAGAACACATATTCCTGGTGGTTACCACACACTCCTCTTTCCCCTTTACCCTTATATAGGGGGGACTATTATGCCTGTCTTCCAGTCCTCAGGTGCACTCCCCTTCTCCCATGCTTGTTTGCACATGTTCCATACCCATTTGATCACTATTCTCACCATCATACCTCAGCATTTCCCCACACACTCCATCTATTCCTGGTGCTAACCCCAACTTTACTCTTTTCCTGGCTTCAAGCACTTCTGACCTCCTGATCCCAACATCCTCCTCCACTACTTCTCTTCTTCTTCCTCCCATACCCCATCCAACTATGTTTGCTGGCGCTTCATTCCTTACATTCAGTAATTGGTTGAAGTACTCCCTCTATCTTCCGACTCTCTCTTGCTTCTCAGCTAGCATTCGCCTATTTTTATCTTTCACACCCTTACTATTTCCCGTGCCTCCTTCCCTAACTTTCTTGACCTTTTTCCAGAACAGTTTCCTACACTCCCTCCATTTTACACTCAGATTCCTTCCAAATTCTTCATCTACTCTTACCTTCACTATTCTCTTCACCACTTTGTTTTCTTCTCCATGTACCTCACTCTTTTCTGTCTCTCCAAATCTTCATTCACTCGACTGCCCAACCACACTCTATATGCTTTCTTCTTGTCTTCCACAGCTATTTTTACCTCTTCTGTCCACCATGCTGTACCCTTCACTCCCCTCCCTCTTCTCCTTACTCCACACACCTCCTCACATGCTGCACAGATCTCTTCCTTAAACACTTTGCCCACCTCCTCCATACATTCTAGGTCAAACCTACCTAGTCGTCTTTCTATTGCTCTCCTGAACTCTTCCTTGATTTCCTCCTCCTGTAACCTCTCCACCCTCCTCGCTATTCCACCTTCCTCTTGCCTCCCTCCAGCTCGCCTCACCCACTTCTTTTGTATCCTAATGTTAGCTACTATTACATAATGGTTAGAAGAAAAAAATCCAATACACCTTTACACCCTAGCATCCAGCACAGATTTTTTCATTCTTTCATCCACACATATATAATCAATAAGTGCCATTCGTTCCACCACTGTCTATCCTTCTTTCTCCACAACACTTTCCATTTGTACCTGTGTACCATACTGTGTCGGAAGAAGGCCTTGGCTATCCATAGCCTCCTCCCCACACCTACGTCCACAAGTGGACTACCATTCCCATTCACCTCTGACGGTACACCCCACCCACCCTCCCACCACTCCATCAACTTTCTTATCACCCACCTTACCATTCATATCCCCAATCAGAAATATTTGTTTCTCTTCCCAAATTTATCCAGCCACGCCTCCATATTCACCCAGAACTCCACTCTGATAATCATCCTCTATGATTATAGAACAATCCAAACACCAATATAATTTCAAAGTTTGGATATGCAAATAATCTATTAAACCTCCCTGAAAGATTATTTTATTCTTAGAATGAATTAAGTTCGTAACATTCTATCTGTTAATATCGTCTCTCGCAAAACCAAAGGCTGGTCCTATCCAGAGTGAGGTTTGGCATCCTCTACCCAAACTTAGCTGTTTCTATCTGTCTCTTTTACTGTCCTAAATTCCCTTCAGGGGGCAGGAGGCTAGGAATACTCCTCCCCCTGTACAATTATCCTACTCAACGAGATAGAGAAAGGGGCGAGGAATGCGTAAGTGGTCCCGGACCCTAGGAATTGGAACATTAAATGTTGTTTCTGTTCGTGCTCTGTCTCGAGTTGGGCACCCCCAGCAATGGGGTATGTGCCTGAGTATATACTGTACATATATACATAAAATATTAAAATATCTTCCTGTTCTACACTACATATTCCCTACCGAACGTGTACTAAACTGTACCTTGTACGTTACCGGGTATGTGTTATCTACATTTATCTTTACGTTGAGTGTTTACATTTCAATACTTAATGGAGACCTTTTTCATTTAATTTAAGTATAATTCATATTATTTGTCATCAATATTAATTTGTCCAACATCTCCTTTGTCACCAGTGATGCCATTTATAAAGATGTGTCTGTTCACAGTAGATAAAGCAGTCATTGCATAACGGCTAAGCATCAGACAGACAACATATCATCACATGATTTCATTTAGATAATTATATTTGGTATTATTCTTATGTATTCAATATATATAAGCTTTTAATTATGCTATTACATCGGATCTCTCTCTCACTCTCTCTCTCTCTCTCTCTCTCTCTCTCTCTCTCTCTCTCTCTCTCTCTCTCTCTCTCGTTCTATCTCTCTCGCTCTCAGGAATAATACCACTACGTTATGCAGCTCACATATAATATAATAGCATACATAAGTTACTGATCCAATAAAAGTAAGCTCAGCAATACCCCAGAATCGTTTTGAGAAATACACCATCGGAATTCTTAAAACGAAATAAATAACGGAACGGCGTTGTAGCAGTTCCAAGTATTTCAACGAATACACTAGGTAAATTTATAACTTTTTCAGAGTAGTTTGATACCAAGTTGTAGATTGTAGTTCACCTCTCCATGTGTATTAGTATTTTCCAGTCAATATTAGTTTAAACGTGACCCAAATCTGTTAATATTAGAGTACAACTATAATAACAATATCTTAAACATGAAATACCAATAACAATAACAATAATTATTAATTATAATTTCCAGCAATGTGCAACGTGTTGTGTTCATATTGAGGCTAAGCATTTGGCTATAATCCACATTGTCAATCCCATTAAGTATTTTAATACTTCAATGAGCTGACCTCGTAGTTTGCGTGTCTCCAACGAAAAGAGATCAAGAGCTTTCAACTGGTCCTCATAGCTCAGTCTTCTAAGAAATGGAATAAGCTTTGTAGCCGTAGCTTGTACTCTTTCCAGTCGCTCTACATCTTTCCTGAGTGCTGGAGACCAGAATTAAACAGCATATTCGAGGAGAGGCCGTTTCAAAGCGTTGTAGAATGTGAGGACTATTTTCTTATTTCTATACTTTCATTGCCTCTTAATATAGCCCAATAATTTGTTAGCTTGCACCGCTTGGAAAACTTTAGGTCACTGCTAATCATGACACACAAATCCTTTTCCAAGTCAGTCACTTCCAGAGGCATTCCCAATAGCGACATGGAGTTTGCTTGGCCGATATGAATCACCTTTCACTTTTTCAAGTCTCCGAACATTCACCCAGTTTGTTGAGGTCCATCCTGAGCTGTTCAAACCTTTTGGGGTCTTTCATATTCATTGCAAGCTTTATGTAATCAGCAAACTTGGAGATCACACCCAACAGACCAATATCGATGCCATTGATATAAACAAGGACAGATCCCTGTGGAACTTCAGAAGTGACTGCAGTTTACTAAGAGGAAACACCATTGATTACGACTCGTTGTTGTCTACCTGTTAGCCAATTTTCTTTCCAATTTGTGACCTCTGTATTGATACCTACTCACTCACTTTTGACATTATCCTGCAATGAGGCACTTTGCCAAGAGAGAGACAGAGAGAGAGTGTGTGTGTGTGTGTTTGTGTGCTGTTCAGGTTGTTTTGAGACTGCCTAGGAACAGTTATTCGCAAACACATGCACCACACATCCATATTATTTAGGTTTGAGTATGTTCGGTGGTATACTGTATATATGTTGTGTAAGTCTTAATGTAGCCTACTCGTATTGACTTTACGACATTGTCCCTTCTTGTTAGTTAGTTATATATTCTTTGTACTAATAAATAAGGAACATATAATAAATACCAATGTTCTTAATCGGTTAGTTTATTTTGAACGTGGACATTAGAACAATAGCTACACAGAAAGGTAGCCATATACATGGACATAAGGCAGTGGAAACCATAATATAATGAAGGCAGCATAGAGAAACATCAAATAAAAAGAATCAGCTAAGATTTGTAATGTGATACAACACGCACCAAAAAGGGTGCTACATAAATGGTGTAAAACTAAGCAAAAAAGTTAGTGAAGAAATATTATAGATATGGGGAAGTAAAGATAATATATAATTACAACATGCAAAAGAACACAATAGACAAACAAGACATACAGAAAAGATGAGTAAATGGGAAATGGTAAATAAATAAAAGGAAATAGAAGGCAGAGAACGGTAAATGGAATAGGCGGGGGCTTAAATATTTTATGAGAATAGAGTAGCGGTGGCTGTGTGGGAAGTGTGTACATAACTTTTACTAACATATTATCTCTCTCTCTCTCTCTCTCTCTCTCTCTCTCTCTCTACAACACACATTACTACAATGTTAACATAATATTATAAGTCGTACCATTACAGGGTAGTCATAGTACTACACTGTTAACATAATACTATAAGTCATACCATTACAGGTTAGTCACAGTACTACACTGTTAACATAATACTATAAGTCGTACCATTACAGGTTAGTCACAGTACTACACTGTTAACATAATACTATAAGTCGTACCATTACAGGTTAGTCATAGTACTACACTGTTAACATAATACTATAAGTAGTACCATTACAGGGTAGTCACAGTACTACACTGTTAACATAATACTATAAGTCGTACCATTACAGGTTAGTCACAGTACTACACTGTTAACATAATATTATAAGTCATACCATGACAGGGTAGTCATAGTACTACACTGTTAACATAATACTATAAGTCGTACCATTACAGGTTAGTCACAGTACTACACTGTTAACATAATACTATCAGTCGTACAATTACAAGCTAGTCATAGTACTACACTGTTAACATAATACTATAAGTCATACCATTACAAGCTAGTCACAGTACTACACTGTTAAAATGATACTATCAGTCATACCATTACAAGCTAGTCACAGTACTACACTGTTAACATGATACTAAAAGTCATACCATGACATGCTAGTCACAGTGCTACACAATATCATATTTTCTTAGACACCGAAGGTTTGTGAACTTGTTCCCCGGATGGTAGCAGGACCATATAGTTATATTCTTGCTTCTCCTTTGTACATATACAGTGATTATTGATGGATAACGTATGGTATATTATTATGCATTTATGTCAATGAAACAATACATATTGTGCTGGTGTGTGTGTATTGTCGTATTCAATAAGTGCACAAACTCACCAAAAACTAATTTTACCGGACACATTTTGGAACTATACATATGTTAACATTAACAGTCAAATTCGAAGATATTAACCTCTCCCAGTCAGATAGGGTAGGTGTGGTGGAGTGTTCATGCCACTGGACTGGTAATCCAATGGTCCCGGGTTCGAATCCCGATGTATCAATGGGAAGATAGTATTGGGATGGAATTTGTGCTGTACCTAGTATCAGTGCATTACCAAAAAGCCCACCGAAACGCCAAAATATTCCCTCATTGTTCCCTGATTAAATAGCACTCTATGATTATTCCCATATTCAAAATATGCTACAGGTGGGCAATGCCTAGTAAGTTAATTGCTCAATAGGTGGTGGTCTGAGAGTGAGGGTCCGAGTCTAGGTGGTAAGACAGTGAGTGGAGTGAAGCCGCTTCAGAGATGTGGCTGCTTCAAGCCGTGGGTGGCCAGCCGTACATCTTACGAAGGCAAGATATCTGGGTCTGGTTGTATCCCAAATTGCTTCACATGTCTCACTCCCTAGACTGGAACGAGACCTCATGGGCTCAATTCGCCGTTCAATGTACGGTTGAATGTACAGTAGCCCAACTAAATTTTGCGACAAAATATTAGGTACGTGGCACCTGTCTAGTTTGCACTCCCGTCCCAAGCCTGTGTGGTCGTTTCTAGCAGGGGCCGTGGTGTCTAAGCAGGCGCCACCGCCACCTGCGCTACCACAGCCAGGGCACACAAACACAGTACCCGCACATGCAGGGCGCTACATATGACAATATTGCTATCATTATTTGTTTGTATCATAATAGAAGGCTCTCTCTCTCTCTCTCTCCGTTAAATACAAATATATTTACGCGTGACAAACTACATTATAGATCCATTTCTATACATAAGTTAAAATTAATACAATGAGTTGCATATATTGTATTATATAATTTAGTATACACTTGTTTGTGATTGTTCTAATCAGAACCCCTATTAAACACTATACTTGGTGTTGGTGTAGAAAGTATTCGAGAAACGGGTAGTCAATCTCTACATCTATTGCCTGATCTACTCATATTTATGTAATTATGTACATATCTTTCTGCCTCACACATCAGGGGTATCAGGAAAACCCTCTTTATATAACATACACATCCAACTTCACGACATTGCCCTACATCGCTATCCTCTATCCATAAAACACTACTCTTCCCACTACATATCATACATGTAACACCATACAATTACCTTATAAATATGGCAGTACAATTATTGTTAAGAGCAAACCTGGTGGTCCCTCGGATATCCACCCCCGGCAGGGTTGGGTTATTGACACAGGGCCCTCCCGGTCGGTCGTCATCATGCGACTGTGTCAAGAGCATTGCAACGTCCCAAAGCTGCTTGTCAGTGCAGCTTTTTCTTAAGTAATATAAGGGGACTTCACTCTAACATCAATTCTGTACACCAATTTCTTCAAGCAGAATCCCCTACTCTCCTTTTTTTGACAGAGACTCAAGTAACATCCACATCTGACACATCTAGATTTAATTTTCCAGGTTATCAACTGCTCCAAAATTTCAGACCTAAAGGTGGTGTATGTTGCTTCGCAAAATCTGAAATTGCCCTGGAGGAGGTTACTAGTTTCAATTGTCCCTATTTTGATTATTCTATATACAAATTAATTTCTGCTGGTAAATTTAAATACATATGTTGCATCTACCATTCCCCAAATACTCCTCCAGAGCAAAGTCTTTTTGATTCTCTGTCCTCACAACTCAGTGTCCTCAACTTAAATGCTTCTTCTGAAATCACTGTGTTGGGTGATTTTAATGTCCATAATGTTGAATGGCTCACTCATTCAGCCAGGACTGATGATGCTGGTCTTGAATGTGAGCTATTTGCAGACTAATTTAATCTCACTCAACTAGTCAACCAACCCACCCGTGTACCAGATAATCCTAATCATAATTCCCACCTACTGGACTTATTTTAAACAACCAATTCAGAAAATTATGATGTTACAGTGAGGTCCCCGCTTGGATCTTCTGATCACTGTCTGATACAGGCCACCTGTCTATCACCTACCACACCTTCCCACTCTGAACCTGTTTTGGTGACTAAATGGCATTACGATAGGGCAGACTGGGAGGGTCTTCAAGGTTTCTTTATTGATATTCCCTGGACCTCTTTCTTTTCTAATGATGCACACTCCACCTTGAGCCACATACAAGATTTTGTAAAAATTGGAATGGACACTTTTATTCCTCATCAAAAGTACAGTAAAAGATCTAATTCACCTAAATGGTTTGACCATAATTGTGCTAGAGTAACTGAACAAAAAGCAATAGCCTACAATGCATACACAAGATCATAACACATGAAGCCTTTAATTACTTTAGAAACATCAGAAATCATGCCAAAACTGTATTAAACCTAACTAAATCAAACTTTCTCCATAAGCAGGCAAATAAACTTCTAAATAATCCAAATGATAACAAAATATTTTGGTCTACTCTTAACTCATTCAAATCCAACTTCACTACTGCTTCATCCATTCCACCATTAAAATCTCCGACTGGCAATCTTGTAAGTGACCCACGAGGTAAAGCTAACCTTCTTGCGGATATTTTCTCCACCAACTCAACCTTAGATGAAATAAATCAAGATGTCCCTGTACTTAATTTTAATTCGCCTGAAATTCCCTCACTTAAGATCCACACCAGACATGTCAAAACTATTTTGCAGAATCTCTCAGTAGATAAGGCTCCTGGTCCAGATGAATACATTGCTCCTTGGTGCTCGCTCCTGTATTGGCAAACATTTTCCGTCTGTGTACTCATACCTCATGCTTCCCAGTACCCTGGAAAGAAGCAAACATCCATCCAGTTCCTAAAAAAGGTGCCTCTTCAGATCCATCAAACTACAGACCAATAGCTATAACTTCCACTCTTGGCAAAGTCTTTGAAATTATATTAAATAATCACATAATTAAGCATCTTGAGAATAATAAATTAATCAGTGATAGGCAATATGGTTTTAGACGATGTCGATCAACTGCAGACATTCTTTGCCTTCTTACGCATCAAATCAACCAAGCTACAGACCAACATGGTGAAACACATACAATAGCACTGGATAATTATATCAAAGGCATTTGATAGAGTCTGGCATCAATCCTTATTGTCGAAGATGTCACACTACGGCCTTGCATCATTAGTTCCACTAATTTCTTCTTATCTTCATAACAGAAAAATATGTGTAATGGTAGATGGCCTTTATTCTCAATTTCACTCAATAAATGCTGGTGTTCCCCAGGGATCAGTTTTGGCCCCAACTCTGTTCCTCATTCATATATACCACTCATAATCCAATACATTCCTACGCAGATGACTCAACACTCCACAGTTCCTTCACATTTACCAATTCTTTCACCCAACCCGATCTTATAAATTCAAAAATAAACACTGCAATTTCTCTGAACCAGGACCTTTCTAGAATTAATGAATGGGGACAAGAGAATCTAGTTTCCTTTAATGCACAGAAAACCAAGTACATTCAATTTTCTAACCGACAGAATCTCACTGACTCCCATATATTTTTTAATGATGTAAATATTCCCACTTCCCCTAGTATTGACATTCTCGGTGTAACATTAACTACTAACTTGAGCTGGACACATTATGTTAGAAGCATTGCTAAGAATGCCTCTAAAAAACTGGGACTCCTGTACAGAGTTCGAGAATTCTTCACTGACGAGCAGTTGGCCGTAATATATAAAAGTCATGTGCGTTCTCAGATGGATTACTGTTCACCTCTGTGGGGTGGAAGTGGAGTGGTTGCATTGAGGCAGTTGGTCAAAATTCAAAATAAAGCTATTAGATTAATCAATAACCCTGCAATCACACAGGACCTTCCTACATTATCCATACGAAGAAACGTTGCATCCCTTGCATTATTCTACAGATATTTTCACAGCAATTGTTCCGAGGAACTTGCTTCAATTGTGCCGCCTCTCCACATCTTTCCCCGTAGAACTAGGGCAGCTGAGAGCGCCCATGAATTTACACTTTCTCCTCCACAATGCAGAACTTCTGCTTATCAGAATTCATTTATCTCCAGAGCTACTACTCTTTGGAATTCACTTCCCTCGAATTGATTTCCACAAACTTACAATCTACAAATGTTTAAATCCAGTTGTTACAAACATCTTATGAATGGAGGATACCTTTAGGCACATGGACCTTTTTGTTTTATCTTTGTTTTTCCTTCCTCCGTTCTTTGTCTCTTAAAAAAAAAAAAAAATATATATATATATAGCCTATATATATATTTTGTTTTTTTTAGTTATAAGATGTTATGCGGTCATGATTAGCGCCTAGTTTGCTGGCACCGGGTATATATTGTAGGAGTTATCCTAAGCGTGTATATGTATTCGATGTTACTAAACAAGTTTTAATTTTATACAGCTAAATGACTAAGAGACTTAATTTGTCTAGACGTCAATAGCATCTGAAGTGAAGCCAATGATCTTGGGGGCTAATAAGTGATTGAGGTTTCCGAATGTTTGTGTGCGAACTGCTGTATAGATTATTCCCCTGACACCTCTTTTGTTATCCTCCTTTCATGTGTTTCTTGTTGATAGTCCCTACCCCTTGTGGGAATAAGGGCTGGCTACTGACTAAATTACAAACGTCAAATTAAGAGGAGTATGCTGCTGTCACATTTGTTAAATGCTTAATCATCAATCTTGTAATGGAATTTAACCGTGTTGGCTGCGTGTGTCTCGCTATCTATTAACCTTTCTTTTCCCATGCATACGAATCGATAAACAAAGACAAAAAAATACCTTCAAAGATATTGACATGTCAGTAAAGTTTTCGATAAATATCCACATGAAAGATTGCTGATTAAAGAAGCAGCTCTTGGAATAGGGCGAACTATATTACGTGAATTAGACCATGGCTAATTAGTAGGAAACCAAATATTATCATTAACAGTAGCATATACAATCAGATTGGGTGTAGTGAAGATTGGGATCTTACACGATGGTCAGTTTTAGTTCCTAATTGTTCATCTTTTACATTAACGACCTAGCTTGATTTAGGCTTAACTAAAAAGATTGGTAATTTTTCAAATGACACTAAAATAGGTTGAATTATTGATCCTGATAACGATGCATGCTCTCCAAAAATAATTTGATACACTACCCGAATGGGCAATACATGCAGTTTAGTGAAAATTGGGAAATCGACAGAAATCTCAGGATATAAATTTAACAATATTTACTTCGTCAATAATTACGCGCCATATATCTCCCGTATGAAGAGATTAAATAGCTCAATGCATTCTTGTGATGTCCGATTACATTACCCATCTCCCTTACTCAAGGCCAGGGTAGCCAGTAACCACCAGCTACATCTCAGAAAAAAAATATATAATTTGTTCACCAATCTGAGTGGTGACAGGGGCAAGACACAATATCAGTGATATATAGATGACTAAATAACATGGAATTAAGTAACTCAATTATTACAAAACATTTGGAAGTCATCGTCAGTCGTGATATGAAACCAAAAAACAATGTAACAGTGTTTGAAATCAGAATTCTTCGATAGATATCTAGAAGCGTGAATAACAACAAACGTAATTTGAAAATTTCACCCGTCTTTAGTAAGGCTTCACATGGATTATGTTTTTAATTTTGCTGTCCAGTGTCCATAGATTGATTAGAAGTGACGATACAAAGAAGAATGGTAAAACAATGCAGAATAATAGAACATCAGAACACCAATAATATTCTAACGCCTGACGACTAAGGCCAAATGACACGGAATTATAGCCAGCTTGGGTTAGAACATTTAACAGAAGTAAAAGATTGTTGAGGTACATGATTATGATTATGGTCAGTACAAAATAAATGGGACTTGGGAAAACATTAGGCTTGGATATAGTAGAAGTGTAGAGTAAGAGAGGATATTATACAGATGGTTTAGTTGTAAGTGGGATCCACAAAGACGATGTGGAAAACGGCTGCTGCTCCGTGATAAGCATGCAACAGTTTGGTAGATATGTGAAATAGGCTACCGATTGCTACAGTAGGATCAATAACGACATAAAGCTTAGAAACATAATTAGATAGACACATGGCTGTGATGTGCTGATTGTCAATGGGATCCGCCGTGAATGGGCCAGTCCATGGTATAAAGACTAATATTAGTCTTTATACCATGGGCCAGTCAGCCCATGGAGTCTGTCCTCTGAAAAAATCCCTCTTTTATGATTTTTGTTCATGTTAATGTTTATGTAGGCCTAGTGGAATCAGGACTCGTATTTGGCAGTTTATTCAGACTAGCATTATCCTATTATATTCAGAGTAGAAAGGGAATATGAAAGTCAAAGGGTAAATATGACATAGTATGTGTCCCTATAATTCCTACAGAACCTCCTTAAGTTGTATAAACCCTCTAATGAAAAGCACGATTAAACAGCCAAAATTAGTCAATCCTAATGGGATTAATGAGTATATATTTATTGATTCTCATGATAAACTGGTCTCTCTTTTCACCAATGATAGTTTAGGTAAAGTATTATGTATTATAATTATTCGCAAACAAGTTATATGCATTCACTAAGGGGGGAGGGAAGTAATAGGGGAAGATCTATCCTATATTGCACAGATAGTGGCGGGCGAGGTGGCTAGGATGAGTTACTAAACCGAACGTGGTTGTTTTTTAGGTAAACAACCGATGGTATAGACAGGAGTGGTTAATGTGCATATTATATCAAGTCTTGCTAGCTTAATAGTATTTGAACAATTTAAGTAAGGAGTTAACTAGTAAGTTAGGGCTATTAGTGGATGAGTAATGAAATTAAGAAGTTATATAATGCTCGGTTAACATGAAATTAGCCAAGAGTGATATGATGGAAAGTATTACTCTGTATGATGACTATTCTATAAATGTTATGCACAATATCAACTAGGACTAACTCACATGCTGTGTGTTCCTAGGCCTCCAACAGCGCAGTCTTCGACCCATGCGTGGTTGAGCTGAAAGTGTTCTTGTCTGAGAAAACAACTCTTGGTTGGGAGAGAGGTATCCTGACCAGGATTCGAACCCACTCACTCCAGGAATGTTTGGGAGAGTTGGGCACCGTAACCACTCGGCCATGAGCGGATAAAGGAAGCCATCTTTATTCTTATTTAAAGAACCCCCGCCAACTCGGCTAAGTGATACAATTGTAATCGTCCTGGTACTATTATGGAACCTCTGACATTATCAAAACAACTCGTTCCCAATAGTCAATGCCCTGGTCAACAAATAGTCGAGCGAAATCAAGCCTAGTTTGTTTGTGCCTCCTGGTTAGCTTTAGCTTGACAACTGGTGATCTATGTTTATATCCCATCTCCTTCAATATCTTGCGTATAGTTTCTGTAGAAGCTTGAAATTGCAAACGTTGCTTAGCTTCGTCGGCATTGGAGAATGGATGGTTATACATATACTGTTTAATTTCTTGGTCCTGTTATGACGTGGTTTTCCGCTTAGCTCCACTTCTATGTCGATCTGTCAGTTGCCTTTCTTCCCAACTTTTTTTGCCACCGGTAAACGCTCCGACACCCCACTCTCGCTCATCCCAACCATACTACCGCGTTCAGCAACCTTAGCAGCCTGATGAGCCATGACTTGCTGAATGGATAACTAGGTGTGATGTGGGCAAGAGAGTATTGAGGATTTTCTGATCACCTCAGTTTCCAATAATTTCATCTTCACGTTTTTTTTGTCTTTTTACCAAAAAAAGTTCGACCTGGGAATATATTGCGTAAAGTGTTAATGCATGGTTGGAGTGGCTGTAGATATGCATGTAATCTGTAATCAGCCAATTGCCGATATTTGGATTTTGAGTGTTTGGTTGACCTGTAAGGTACCCGTCCAGCTAGTAATAGACCACCAACACTAAAAAATGACGTCGTAAGTGGCCTCTTATTCCAGAGGCCTATTTATACTGCTAGGTCTAGAGAGGCGCATTGTGTAAGAAGAATTGCCTAAATGTTTCTTTCCCACCCGGAAATGGAACCCGTGTCCTTTTGGCTGTGAACCAAGTGCGCTAACCAATATGCTACGGACCCCTGTGTGTGTGTGTGTGTGTGTACAAAGGAGTACAAAGGAAATCAAGCAACAACAGATCTAGTGACCCTTCTAGGCTGCTTGTCCTCCAAAACACTGAGGATCAAGTGTCCAAACAGTGGTTTAGAGTGGGTAAGGGAACATTGGAAAGGGAACTACTGCCCTGCCACTAACGTGCCAGGACTAGGAAGTTAGTAGGGGACATAGGGGTTAGTAACTGAGGGGAGGATAAAATAAAGTTATTCATTTACAAACGCAGTCAGTCGCGGGTTTGATGCGAGATATTTGTCTAGGCGGAATTTAAATTAATCAACGGTGCTGCAGTCTATAACGTCTCGGGGAAGCCCATTCCACAAGTTGACAACTCGATTGAAGAAGAAATTCTTAGATTCGTGCGAGTTAAAAGATTTACCAATAATTTTGCAACCGTTTCCCCGTGTGTAATTAGATTGGTCGATAGTGAAGTACTTACTACAGTTCATATTGTCGATGCCTTTGATGATTTTGAACACTTGAATTAAGTCACCTCTTAATCTGCGCTGGGTTAAAGGAAATAGATTTAATTCTCTAAGACGCTCTTCGTATGGTTTGTTCTTTAGGCTAGGTATCATTTTGGTAACTCTACGTTGAACTCGTTCTAGCTTGTTTATGTCTTTTTGGTAATAAGGGCACCAGCATTGAACGCAGTATTCCAGAAGAGGGCGGACTAAGGAATTGTAAAGGGTTAGGATTACGTCTTTGGATTTATGCTCAAATGATCTGCCTATAAAGCCAATTATTTTGTTTGCTTTCTAAACAACTTCTGAACATTGTTGACTCGGTTTTAGGTTACTCGATATTGTTACTCCCAGATCGGTTTCTCTGTTTACATTCTTAAGCTGAGTGCCATTCATCGAATAGTTTGCTTTCTCATTTAGGTATCCGATATGTAGTACTTTACATTTATCCGCATTGAAACTCATTTGCCAAATTTGGGCCCAATGTGACAATTTATCTAGATTGTGTTGCATATCGTCAACTTGATCTTTTGAGAGTACGCTATTTGCAATTTTTGTATCGTCAGCAAATTTTGAGATTGTACAGGTGAGACCCTCATCTATGTCGTTGATGTAAATTAGAAAGATAATTGGTCCTAGTACCGATCCCTGGGGTACCCCGCTACTTACATTGGTCCATTTAGATGCCTTACCGTTTATGACTACTCTTTGCTTTCTGTCGCTGAGCCAATTTTCTATCCATTTCAACACACCGTCTTGTATTCCATGCGCTTTTAGTTTTAGCAGTAAACGTTTGTGGGGAACTTTGTCAAAGGCCTTTTGAAAATCAAGGTATATAATATCTACAGCTTTACTCTCATCGTAGAGGTTGAGGATATCGTGGAAGAAGTCTAAGAGGTTTGTTAAACAGGAACGTTTTTTACGAAAGCCGTGTTGAGTATCTTTAAGTATGTTATTTTCCTCCAAGTGATTTACGAGTCTGTCTCTTATGACCGTTTCTAGCATTTTACATACAACTGAGGTTAAGCTAATTGGACGATAGTTACTGGGTAGGGATTTGCTGCCTTTTTTGAATATCGGTGTTACGTTGGCTATCTTCCACTGATCAGGCATAGTTCCAGACTGCAAGGATTTATTGAATAGTAATGTCAGTGGTTTGGAGAGCTCATCCTTTGCTTCCTTTAGAACTCTAGGCGAGATTGTATCAGGTCCAGGCGTTTTATTTACCTTGAGTTTATCTAAACAATTCAATACTTCTCTCTCTGTAACGGTGATATTGCTTAGAACATCTGAATTATCAATCTGAATCGGCGATGGTGTAGGGATATCACTGAGGTCTTCTGTTGTAAAAACTGATGCAAAGAAGGTATTGAGGGCATTACTCATTTGTACTTCGTCTTTGGTGTATTCTCCATTTTCATCGACTAACGGTCCAACAGTTGAAGTAACTACTTTTTTCTTTCTGATATAACTATAGAATTCTTTCGAGTTTGTTTTACTTTGATTCGCAATATGTAACTCTAGGGTCTTTTTACTTTGCTTAATTAACTTTTTGGCTTTGCGTCGTAGCTCTACAAATTTCACCCGTTCTACGTAATTTTGTGAGGATTTTAATCTATCATTAGCAAATTTGTTAGCAAGCAGGCAGTTTGAAATATCTTTATTCCACCATTTGGGCTTATTATTATGGCCTGGACGCCATATTTTCGATGGTATGGTGTGTGGTGTGTGTTCTAATATGGTGTGTGTGTGTACAAAGGAGTACAAAGGAAATCAAGCAACAAAAGGTCTAGTGACCCTTCTAGGCTGCTTGTCCTCCAAAACACTGAGGATCAAGTTTCCAAACAGTGGTTTAGAGTGGGTAAGGGAACATTGAAAAAGGAAATACTGCCCTGGAACTAATGTCCATGGCAGGATTAGGAAGTTAGTAGGGGACAGATGGGTTAGTATCTGAGGGGGGGATCAAATAAAGTTATTCATTTACAAACGCAGTCAGTAGCGGGTTTGATGCAAGATACTTGTCTAGGCGAAGTTTTAAAAAATCAACGGTGCTGCAGTCTATAACGTCGTCTCGGGGAAGCCCATTCGTGTGTGTGTGTGTGTAATAATAATAATAATAATAATAATCGATTTATTTCAAGCCGGCAGCCAATGGGGCTGACAATACACTGTGTGTGTGTGTGTGTAAAATTCTGTAAAATAGAACTTAAATTATATACCCGGTAAGCTAAATAATAATAAGTTATACTCCCATATATTTCCATAGTAAACATAATTTCATCGAAGTTAGATTCTAATCATGATACGGTAACGATAATTGTCTATATTCTAATAGTATCTCATAGAAACAGTAAGAACTTTAGCTGTGAATACCAGCGACGTCTTTTCAATTTTATTCTAGCTATATTTAGACGATATTATGCAGCTTAGGAAGGCTCTGTGGTAGTTAAAAGGGTTGGTTGAGATAGTTTGAAGCCTTATTATGGCTAGAGGTCTTTCAGGAGCTGAATAAAATTGCGTAATAGTTGATAGAATAAGAAGAAAAGGACGTCGGCGGTACAGTATGGGTTAATACACGTTCTTATCATTATAAATATTACCTGATGCAGATGTTGCAAGTAGAACAACTCGCATAACCCAGCACTGCAAGATGATGCAGATTATAACATACCTGTATTATCTAAAGAGTGTTAACCCCTTGAAGCTCTGATGCACTTTAGCACTTTACTTTGGCTATCATTAGACGATTTTATGCAGCTTAGGAAGGATCTGTGTTTTTTTAAAGGGTAAATACTAGCTCGATCAACCCTCTGACTTCCATATACCCTTCCTAATCTGAATAAAATGGTCTAATAATTAGCATAACACAGAACAGAAATGCGTATCGGACCTTGAAAGGGTTAATTAGATAAAAGAACACAATTATTTACACCTCATTGTTTTATCAAGGAATCAGTAAAGAATGTGGGTTTAAAACACTGAACTTTGCCTTCCGTTTCTGTGCGTGCGTGTGTGTGTGTTCATTAATCGACAAATAGTGTACCGTAGCGTGGAAATTGATTGATATTAACCTCAGAGAGAGAGAGAGAACCTTCTAATATAATACAAGTAAATAATTATAGCAATATTGTCATAATTATGTAGCGGCCAGCATGTGTCTGTGTACCCTGGCTGTGGTAGCGCAGGTGACGATGGCGCCTGCCTAGACACCTCGGCCCCTGCTAGAAACGACCACACGGGCTTGGGACGGGAGTGCAAGCTAGACATGTGCCACGTACCTAACTTTGTCGCAAAACTTAGTTGGGCTACTGTACAGGCTCTTAGCCTAAGCCCGAGAGGGAGTAGTTGGAACAACAACAAAATCTCCCCAAAATGTTGCATTCTACTTAACTCCAACAGACTTGTCTTTTATTAGTAAGAACCTGGAAAAGCAAGAACACTTGGATATTCAGTAACCCCTTCATTAACCCTCAATTACAGAATTATTTTCGTTCACTATTAGAAGAATTTTAAAGTCCATAACACTAATATATATTTGTCGGTGTAATTGACTTCCACTTCTTTCTTTGCCCTACATCCTTCTTTTTCCTTCCTAACCTCTATCCTATTCCAATCTTACTTCCCACCCACCAGAAACCGAGTCAGTCTTATATAAAAATGTTATCCAATCAAGTCAGTGTGGCTCCAGGCAAAATCTTTGCATTCTATTCATATGAAACCAATGTTAAAATCCTACATATAACTGGCAGCAAAATAACCTATAATTCATGCATTGTTCAGAGCTGTCATTATATTTGTCATTATTTGAAGACAATGTTGGTTATTTCTGACATTCAGCCTCCAAAAACAGTAATTACATTAACGACTCTATGACACAAACAAAAATAACAACATAAATGAAACAATCCTTTGACTATATTGCGAAAGACCAACAATAATATATCAATATTTGTGGCGATCCTGCGCATTCATAAACGACATAAACTATTATCGTCTTGTACATTAATGTTATCTCTTTCAACATTTGCAGCATATGATGTCATATGTTTACCTCATTCCTAATCTTAATTAGCTTTCTATCTCCCCACAATGAATACTATCATATAATAACTGCCAAAAACAAAAAGTAAAAAACACGTAATTTTGCACATACACAAACGCCAATTCGAGCAGAATATAAATGTTGTGTTATATACACATTTTTTAACACATATTGCAGCTTACAGTTTAGACAGGGGAGTAAATGACTGATGTTTTATATGTGTGCGAGTTGTTGCATCTCTTGCATTACTCAGATATTTTCTTGGTAAATGTTCTGAAGAACTTGCTTCAATTGTACCGCCTCTTCCGCTTATCAAAATTAATTTATCCCCAGACAACACGGCGCTATACAATATATATCAGGACACAAAACTTAAGAATAATATAGATTATATTCCCCTCAAGCACCATGCCGACATATAAGCAACCACAACAATAACAACATCAGGCGGAAATAAATGCCTATGTTTCCTGTAAACCCATATACTGTGCAAACAAATATGGTCACATAAACATTGTTTTGTTTATGAACATAATCATTGTATACAATGGCCAGTTGGATATTTTTGATACTCCTTCAAATGTAAGTATCTTCTAAGTTCCACAGAAATACATAACAGTATATATCTCCCCACACCGGACACACACACACACACACATTTTACAAATATACGCAGTATGTCTTTATTCTGTGTCACGTTGTACCGCGTAGCAATCTTGCAAAATGGAGCGCGGTTGGTTTGTAAAGTGACTGGTGCCACTGTAATACCATGACCTACAGTACACTGTGACAAGTGGGAGAGCACCAAAGTAACTTCAGCTTGGTGGGAAAGGGGATGATGGTAGATAGAATCAGTCCCGTGGTGTGGAGTATACATACCAAGGGTGGGGTATAGTAAAGGTATGGAGGTTGGGCAGCAAAATCCAAAGATGAATCACCGCCAGCGCGCAAATTTCGAGGAGGTCTACTTAATCCCTCCTAAATACGCCCCCCTGTACTTATGACCTGATCTTCAACCACCAGCCCCGAGACTTAGCAGCCAGTCATCACTATCCCGACGAGAACCAGGTAGAGCAAGCAATTCAAGGGCTTGAATAAACTTACATGTAAGAGTTCGAGCCTAAGAATTTACCTCACATTCAGGAAGCAATTGAAGCTATGGCGAATATGCTTTAAGGTCTGAGGAGTTCTTTTCCCTATTAGTTGAACTTTTTTTGTACATGCCATGGTATAGTGACATCATGATCTCTATTAGGCTGCAATTTTGATATTGGAAATAGCACCAAAGGGCATGCCACAAACTGACTTCTAGTATCAATCCCGCACTCTAATAAAACTATTAAAGTAGATCTTGCCATGGTAAGCTTACTCTAATGGTTCGGGCTTTGCGAGATACCATCTGAATAACAGCACTTAGCATATAAAAGTCCATACTGTATCTGTCCAACACCATGGTCAAGGACACATGCAGTAAAAAGGTTTAAACACCGAACTTCGGTTCTTTGAACACTCTTACAATGGTCAGTGGCAGATTGAGCGAAAATAGTAAGTTCATGATCTTGCTTATTTCCTCACATTACCCCGATACTTCGTCACTGTGTCATGACACTAGTCTTTGTATTAAAGACCCTACACCAAGCATACCGGAACAGAACTTCATCACTGATTAGTATAAAGGTCAGGATAGACGAGCAGTCATAACTCAGGACATGTCTTAGTAACGTTCATGCTCGTGTTAGTCCGATGGTATGCACCCTATGTCATGACATCAAGGAACTACCATTCAAGACCCAAAACCAACTAATCCATCTGCATCCCTATCCACACCAACCACACGGCAGGACCACCTAATCGGCTCGGCGGAACTAGACGAAAGGACTCGGCGACTCTCACTTTATCCCCTCCTGTACCTGCAGCTTCAGATCTACAGAGTGTTAGACTAGGAGTGCTACAGAGGTTATCTTTGATTTATACACCAGTGCGACCTCGGTATATTTCTTCCATTCATATTAGTGAACCAGAGTTAAATGTGAAACTCTATTAAATTCCTACACCAGTGCAACCAGGTGTATGTCTTTTATTTATATAAGAAGAGAGAGAACCTAAGGTAAAGGTGATATCCCATTCTTACACCAGTGCGACCCAAGTGTATCTCTTTAACTAACGACAGAGAGAGAGAGAGAGTTGAAGTTAAAAGTGATAACTAAATATTACACCAGTGTACTTAAGGTGTATAATACTATTAAATCTAAGCGAAGGAGCGCCAAGTATATTCGTAGTTATCTCGTGGATCCTCACCCATGCTAGGACCAATATACAGTATATTGATATGTACTAGTGTAAAATAATTGTTTACGTTCTAATTGTAAAGCGAATATTAAATTTAATTCATAGATGTACTCAGTGTTATATTTTATCCTTTACTACTTTCATGCATGTTTTGTGATTTTAACATCTCCTGTCGAGTAGAACCTAGCAAACACCAATTAAAACACGGTAAAAACTCTGGCATAACAGAAACTCCAAAGACAGGTAGGTGTAAGCTTGTCAATATGTTTGGAGACTGTGGAGTTCAGTATCTAGGTCAAAATCTCTCCACCAAGGGTAGGAAGCTTGAGTGTCTCCCCGGGACAGGAATAAGTAGAGTTTGTGAGAGATAGGAGGACGTCATTGACGACTTTGGAGATAAACCCATAGTCGTACTTAGTGTAAGTAGCAATGACGTTGGTAAGCATAAGTTGTATAGGGTAGTCTTAGATAAGATTAGGATGAAGGGTGGGACTCCCATTGCTTGATCTATTTTGCCAAGACGAGGTGTTAGACGTGAATGGATGTCCAGAGCAATAATATTGGTTTCAATTGCTGGCTGGCAAAGGTGTGCACAGAGTTGTCATTACCATTCATATATAACTGGAGTCTCTACTACGGTAACGATAGCATGTAGGCAAGCGATGGGGTTCATTAAGTAGGAAAGGGGTGGGGATGTTAGGAAGGCTAGTTGATAGAGTAGTTGAGGTGGGGTTTTAAAATGGCAAAATCCCATCAAAAGTAAACAAATGAAATTAGGCGATAGAAAGAATAGACAGGAAAGGAAATTAGGTTATATAAATAACAGTAAAACAATAGTTGATAAGGCAGTAATAGAAGTTAGTCATAATAAGAGTGGTATAATATCTACCACAGTACAAGAAAATATCAAAGGTCAAATAGTTACAAATAAAATAAATATATTGAGTGTATATTACACAAATTGTAGAAGCTTATGCAACAAAATTGATCAGCTTAGAGCAATAGTTAGTAGGGAAAATTTAGACATAATTGCGGTTACGGAAACATGGATAAATACAGACTCCAAACATTTCTTAGCAGAATTTAGTATTACAGGATACAATTTGTTTACATTTGATAGAATAGGTAGAAAGGGCGGTGGAGTAGCAATATTTGTTAGAGGTTCACTAAAAAGCTGCATTAAATTATAAATTAAAACAGTGGTAATGAAAGTGTTTGGGTAGAGATAGGGGAGGGTAATGAGGCCGTAAGGAGGCCAAATTTGAGTAGAAATTATGGTAACATGTTATGGGAGATAATAATGCGTCTAGAAGTAATAATGTATGCATTTTAGGTGATTTTAATTTTTCAGATTAGGACCGGCAGAAACAAACTAGGGACAGTGAATCTGAAGACTTTCTAGAAGTAGTACTTGATAGCTTCCTATTTCAATTCATAAATACGCCTACTAGAGGGAATAATAACCTCGATTTAGTCTTTAGTAACAATGAACATTTGGTAAGAAATGTAGATATTGGTGGCGTATTAGGACACAGTAACCATAAGTCAATATGCTTTAACTTAGAATGGAATGGCAAAGTAAAAGAAAATTCTGTATTAATCTCAGATTTTAGAAAGGTAAATTACAGTGGATTAACCTTTAAACGGACAACCTATGGTATTCGAAAGTGCCCGTCAGGCGAAGATATTTTGGTACAATCCCGACGAATATCGTTATTTCTTATTCATATGCGCCTACTTTACGTTTAATGTGAAGATATTAACATGTAACAGCAACAAAATAAGTGGGAATAGTATTTGGGGTGTGAAAAAACAATGTATTGCCGACCGGTTCGGTTCATTCGTGAGAGATGAGAAAGCGTGGCACACACACTCCCTCCCTCACTTATCGATCGACACTGATGTCTTGCTTGTGAAGTCTCTCTCTTGCCACAATCTCTATATGCGTGCCACACGACCTTGAAACCGGGTGGGGGATATTTTCGTGGACAATAATCCGATAAACAAGGGAATAAGAGGAAAAATAGGTGATAATTGAAGGGGGGGGGGATTGCACACATGTGAAGGAGTAATAGAAGGTATGGAGGAGAAGTATCTCACTTAATCACATATTCCTTTGTTGTGAGTGCCACTGGGGTCTTTTAACCCGTCCAGCCCCGGCTAGTTTTGTAATGTTTGTTCACCAGAACCCGGCCGGTTTTCAAAAAATGGTTTTATTCCAGAAACAATAGCGAATGGGTTAGGAATGAAGGAAAAACCACGAAAAACCGCTCAAAAAGCTTAAAGAATGGTCATACAGAGCCCCCGAAAACGTATTTTACAAGAGTAAAAAATTGAAGGCAATTACCCCAAAAAACCAGGTTATTGCACGCTCACGCGCACGCACGTGGACTTTGAGAGTTTTCAACCATCGGCACGGTTGCGTGGGATACGTACACAGTTCCCATACAAATCCGAGCCCTCTTGAGTGGATACACCTGAGGTTACGGTCGGCGCAATTAGGGTGACGCGCCAGGCGCGTCTCTGGGGCTGTGCGTTACATACATCGCCGACGCGTCAGGCGCGTCGCTGGGGCTGTACGGGTTAAAAGGCTTTTTTTAGGCCTTGGATCTTAACCCACTGAGCCCCAGCTAGTTTTAAATAAATGTACCACCAGGGACCGGCAGGTTTTGAAATTTTTTTTTTTTCCAGAAACAATAGCGAATGGGTTAGGAATGAAGGAAAAACCACAAAGAAACTATCAAAAAGGTCAAAAAGGGGTCCTACGGATCCCCCGAAAGTCGATTTTACAAGAGTAAAAAATTGAAGGCAATAACCCCCAAAACCATGTTTTTGCACGCTCACACGTGCGCGGTTGGACTTTGAGAGTTTTCAACCATCGGCATGGTTGCGTGGGATACTTACACAGTTTCCATACAAATCTGAGCCTTATAGGTGCCATTGGACCGGAGTAATTAACATTGACGACACGTTGTCGTCGCTGGGGTTTAGCGTTTCATACATTGCCGACGACACGTTGTCGTCGCTGGGGTTCTGTGGGTTAAGAGTCCCGTCGCCTTCGCCTAGTAAAACCTCTTAAGAGTCTCAGCGCCATTCCCGGGTTAAAAGGATCCCCTAACGAAATATCTTTAGTCTAACAATTAATGGAGGCCAGGTGTTCCAATGATGTCAATGTAGCCCAGGTATCAGACAGCGAAGGTCAAGAGGGCGCTGAAAAGTTAGATTCTACTTATAGTAAGTTTATAGCCGCATTACACTATGCACAAGACAAATGTATCCACAAAAGAAATATTAGGTCAATGCAGAACCATCCAAAATGGATGAATAACAATCTTTTTATATCTTATAGCTAAAAAGCTAGGAATATATATATATATATATATATATATATATATATATATATATATATATATACATAGACAAATTAAGAAAGGCGAAAATCACATACTTATTTATTATCAGAATCTATCAGTACATGTCAAAAAGGAAATTAGGAAAGCAAAATGAAAAAATTAAATCAAGATAACCAACGACTCAAAAAATAACCCTGAAGCTTTTAACCAACTATATATATATATATATGTAAATTTAGAGATGTAATAGGTCCCCTTAAAGTTCGATAGGAAAAATGACTGATGACGAGTTAGAAATGTGCAGTACATTAAATAGTCACTGTCTTTCCGTATTCACTAATGAAAATTGGCTCAGTTTCCAGAAGTCCGTAAGGTACATTTAAATGTCGTAAGTAACTCGACAGTTTAGGTTAAGTAAACATACTGGAAGTTCAAATTAGGCGCCAGTATTATATCTTTATAAAAGATATGTACTATTTCGTATTAAGTTTTTATGGGTTTATCATCCATAATTACATCGGGTTATCATTACAATTAATCCGGTATATCTTGTAGATAGTTAAATGACGCATTGGTGGATATGAACTGCGCATGGGTCATTTTTGGGAAGCGGGTTGCTTGCCGGGAACAGACAGACTCGCTTTAGTTACGACATTGTGAACACCTCCTTCTAGCCCACTTCAATACAACCACCTGTTTAATGCTAAGTCACTCTAATTCTTAACTCTTAGTGGCCACTATACCTTCTATCTATCCCTAATTCTATCCTTGAGCTATCCATCAATATCAACGTTTAAAGTAAGTTAACTCCTGTAAGTTTATAGGTAGATTTCATTGTTAATCTTGAATTCTTACAAATTGGTCCTTCGAACCTCGAAACCTTTGTCATATGCTAGTCTTTCGTCTTTTCTGTTTCTTGCTATTCCTTTTCTTTTTCCTAATATATTTTCCTATCTTTTCCTTCCTTCATGCGCCTGCTCCCGCTTCCCTAGTTTACGTACGTGCCTTGTTGGCGGGATTTTCGTGTCAGGACTTCGTTTTTGTCCTTACTTTGACGATGTCGATGTACCTAATTACGATTATTGACCACTGCGGCCTGGGAGAGCCAGCCTTTGGAGCTTTGAAACAACGTAACAACTGAGGACGAGGGGTGGGAAGTGGCGGTATAAAATTAGGCTAACCATCAATTTGCGTTCCTAATTTTCATGTTTTCTAGGCTAACTTTAATTGGATTTAATTTGGGTTAACCATTTAATTGGGTTCCTAATTTTAATTTGTTTTCTAGGATACATTAGGTGGATTAGGTATTAAATTCAACACTTAATTAAATTGAAGTGAAATAAAATTGCCTACTTGCTAGTTTCGTTCTATGGGGGGGTTGGAGCTGTGAACATCGCTATTAGACAGAAATGCTTTAATGATTTAGGCTTCTACCCAATAACAAAAATTACGTTATCACAACGTCATATATAAGTGTGGCTGCAACTTTACAACTTACGAAAAATACGTTGTATTCACGTAAACGCGTGAACAGCTATAAATAACTCAGGACCAGACTACAGAACGTTGTAAAATGACGTAAATAGACGAACACTTCACCAAGTATTGCAACATATTTTACTATATTGTAAAAACCTTCGAAATACGTAGTTAAACAACCTGATACCATTACGAAAACTACGTTGTATTCACGTAAACGCGTGAACAGCTATAAATAACTCAGGACCAGACTACAGAACGTTGTATAATGACGTAAATAGACCACCACTTCACCAAGTATTGCAACATATTTTACTATGTTGTCAAAACCTTCCAAATACGTAGTTAAACAACCTGATAACATTACGAAAACTACGTTGTATTCACGTAAACGCGTGAACAGCTATAAATACCTCAGGACCAGACCACAGAACGTTGTAGAATGACGTAAATAAACCAAAATATAACCAAGTAATACAACATATTCTACTATGTTGTCAAAAACCTTCCAAATACGTAGTTAAACACCCTGCTAACATTACGAAAAATACGTTGTATTTACATAAATGTGTGAACAACCATAAATGACTCGGGACCAGACCACAGAACGTTCTAGAATGACGTAAATAGACCAAAATTTCACCAAGTATTACAACATATTTTACTATGTTGTCAAAACCTTCCAAATATGTAGTTAAAAAACCCAATAACATTACGAAAACTACGTTGTATTCACGTAAATGTGTGAACAACCATAAATGACTCGGGACCAGAACACAGAACGTTGTAGAATGATGTAAATAGACCAAAATTTCACCAAGTATTACAACGTATATTACTATGTTGTCAAAACTTTTCAAATACGTAGTTAAACAACCTGATAACATTACAAAAACTATGTTGTATCCACGTAAATGTGTGAACAACCATAAATGACTCGGGACCAGACCACAGAACATTGTAGAATGTGTAAATAGACCAAAATATCGCCAAGTATTACAACGTATTTAACTATGTCGTTAAAACCTTCCAAATACGTAGTTAACCTATAAACGTCGAGCAGGGGGTATTGAACTCGATGCCCCTGGGCGAGCATATTAGGCTCCATTCATGCCTATAATCGTTATTTTACGATAAATATCGTTATTACTTATTCATATGCGCCTATTTTACCTTCACTATGAAGATAGTAACCTGTAACAACAATAAACCAAGTGGAAATATAATTTTTCTAGTCAAAATCGCGAATATACATGGAGCAGCCCATTCATGAATTATGGAGCAAATTGAGGCAACCCCTCCCTTCACGAGGCCTCAAGCCTGACTGAGCTCACTCATCCACACACCCGCTAGGCACATAAGCACATAAGCACATCCTCCACACATTTTGCTAATGTTAGCACAAAAATATACCAACGAATTAGGGAATAACAGGGAAAATAGGTGATAATTGAAGGGGGAGGGAAGGAGGGGATGTGGAGGAGTGATATGAGGTATAGGGAAAAAAAAAAAAAAAAAATTTTTTTTTTTTTTTTTAGTGCTACTGGGGCCGTTTTTTTTTTTTTTTTTAGGGTTTCCCTCTTAACCCGGCAAGTGCAGGAAGACTCTTAAGAGTCCCCGGGCGACTGAGGGAAGACTCTTAAGATCCTGGGCCTAAAAAAATCCATTTAAAACACCCAAAAAAAACTTGAACCCTTTTATTTTTGTTTTGCCCATGGGCCATGCCAAATATCACGCCTCCACATCCCCTCCTTCCCCCCTCCTTCAGTTATCACCTATTTTCCCTGTTATTCCCTTATTCTGTGGTCTATTTTCGTGCTAACATTAGCGAGTTGCAAGCATGGCGTTGTCATCACTGTTACCAAGCGAGTGCAAGAGAGAGAGAGAGATTATCAATCGACAATCTCTCTCCATACGCGGGGAGGAGTGGAGGGGAGGAAGGTTGCCTCAGCCTTTGGTTATGTAACTCCCGGTCTGTATCGCCGATTTTGACCATTCAAACGCTGTTTCCACTTGTTATATTGTTGTAACAGGTTAATACCTTTATAGTCAACGTAAAATAGGCGCATATGGATAAGTATTAATGCTATTTATTTTAAAATAACGATGTTAGTGATGGGAACAGCTCAAATACGTGCGCACAGGCGTGTGGTGTCTCATACCCCCCATGCGCACGTCTTAGGTTAAGAGCTTTGCCGCCCTCGCCCAGTAAAACTTCTTATGAGCTTTCTCGCCGTTGCCGGGTTAAATAACTTGATATAAGGACGAAAAGTATGTTGTATTCACGTAAATGCGTGAACAACCAGAATGATGTAAATCGACCAAAATATCGAAAACTACGTTGTATTTACGTAAATGTGTGAAAAACCACAAAAGTCGCCGGACCATACCACAGAACGTTGTAGAATGACTTAAATCTACCAAAATATCACCAAGTAAAAAACGTATATAACACTTAAAGAGCGGGGCCCGACTTAAGTCTGTGTCTAAAAAGCAGCAAGTTAGGAGCATTATTAAGGCTTTTAAAGGGTTAAAATCAAGTGCAAATGGCCGGGAGCGCAGCAGGCCACACGGCCGAAACCCAGGGCTTACCGCCGCCCACTGACTCATGCTCCCTCTGTTCTCGAGAGGCCGGCAGTGTAGCCAGTAGCGAGCGTAGCTGGAAAAAAATATGCCGCTATACGCTAAACTCCCATGTTAGTGGTAGCACTGCATGAAAACGACGAGTGCTACGTAGCTCGTTCTGGTCTCATTTTGAAGCTTATAGCGCCTAGTTTTTTGCTGAATACATTTATTTTCATGCAGATACTTGATTGATCATTCAGGAGGGCCTGAATATGCCCAAAATAGCCCAAAACCCCACACTAGACGAGGGTTAAGTATGTTGTCAAAACCTTCCAAATACGTAGCTATACAACCTGATAATACGAAAACTGCTACGTTCTATTCACGTAAATGTGTGAACAACCACAAAAGTTGCAGGACCAAGTTAATACACATAATATTGTAAAATGATTTAAATAGATCAACATATAACCAACAAGAACAATGTATATCACTATGTTGTCATAACCTTCTAAATACCAAGATATCCTAATATAAAAATATACGTTGTCACAACGTAGCTCAGAAGTATTGCCACTACCTAACAACGTTATGACAACTACATAGTATGCATGTAAAAGCGTGAACTATTGATTACAAGTAACACAACCTTTACAACCTTTATTGATAATGACGTAATATATACGGAAAAACGTGAACCGCTGTTGATGCCACAGGACCATCATTGGCAACTTTGTAAATAACATGAATAGCCTTAAAACCCCTAACTATCGGTACGCAACATAAGTCGAGTTAAATAAATCTCGACTATCTGGCGGCGCGCGACATAGGTCGTGTGGCAATTTCAGCACGTAATGTTGCTGAGAGAGAGAGACAAGTGGTGGCAGGAGAGTAGCGAGCGTATGACTGCTCCAGACCACCGCGGCGAACCTACTGACACGAATCCCACCTCCTCCCTCCCTCTCTCACTCGCTACATACTGAATTGTATGGGGAAAGTACCGAATTACATGCTTTTTGCACTCGTGTTGCGCGGTTGTTGCAAGAAAACTAGCCGTCATAAAAGGATCGTTATGGTGTCATTTGAAAGCTCTGTTTATGCCCTTTCAGGGATAGGTACTTGTTTTACGCTCTGGGTCTTATTTAGGCATGCAAATGATCACGTAAACAGCCCTATTTTGGCTAAAAACACCCCGCTGGGCGGTACATATAAATAGACCGCTAGCCCGCTAATAAGGTGTTAAAATATAACTTATACACACAACGCAAATATGACATTGTCACAACGTAGCCCACAAGTAACAACACAACCTTCATAACCCCTCGAAAATAACGTAATATAAACATAAAAGTGTGAACAACTGTTTGCAGGAACATCATTTACAACGTTGTCAGTAACCTGCGTAACCCCAAAATATAACTTGACACAACGTAAATATGACATATATATTACATCTCCAATATGTCCAACCATAGGGTATATTATACATTAATATGCTGCAGAAAGATGTCACATTACATAAATATTAACATAAAACGTGAACAACTGCTTTCATCATTGGCATGAGCAATATTATCAAATTATGTCTATAGCAAGTTGAAATTTCGTCATACTATAGGCTTTAAAATCTTATATGTATTACGTTCCTAACACGTCAATGTACAAGGTCTATTACATGTTAAAAAGAGTGCAGAAAGAAGTCATGTGAAAGTCATTATGACGTTATAAAAATAACATAATATGCATGTAAAACATGAACAGCTACTTACATTATTACCACATATCATATTATCAAAGTACATAATTAGCAAGCTGAAAATTCGTCATACTATATACATTTAAAAATACGTATTTTTACGTTTCTAATAGGTCAAGCTCTCATATGAGTTATATTACACGTTAATATGATTGCAGAAAGACGTAATTTTAAAGGCAATGCAACATTATATATATTTAGTAATATTCACGTAAAAACGTAAACCGCTGCTTACTTAATGTGCACAAATAATTTGTTGTAAATTACGTGAATAGTATATCCGAAATATGTCATAATATAGGTTGTATAATATATATACAGTATATATATATATATATATATATATATATATATATATATATATATATATATATATATATATATATATATATATATATATATATATATATAATCCAAATACGTCAAACTATAAAGTATACAATACATTAACAATTTATCAGAGAAATGTCATGTGAAGGCTATTACAACGTTGAACAAATTATGTAATATTTACGTAAGAGCGTGAACAGCTGCTTACGTCACTTGCTCACTTGCGCGGATTATGTGTTATGTCAATATCTCAAAAATAGGGCGACCTATAACGTGTTTATTACGTGTCATGCACAAATATATATCTTATATTTAGCAGTATTATGGCAGCACACACACATTGTGTGAAAACCCTGATTTCGAAAAAAACACATTATTAATGTAGAAAAGTGAACAGTTGCCAACGTTAAATTTAAATAGTAATATTGGAATTTTTAACTTTTTAATTTAACGATAGCAGCTGTTCGTTTCTACGTAAACAGTGGGTACTGATAATAACACATTTAAGATTGACATCGATAATCTGACAACCCTAAATTTTTAACTCAGATTACAATGTTTTTCGTTTTCATGATTAATAGTTAACTTTTTTTTATTAATAACAGATCATGATAGGACCTAACTATTTTTATCGGAATATAACTATGATTCCCACTCACATTTTCAGTAATATGATACTATAAATAATAAAATACAAGGAATATTAAGAAAGTATGAAAGTACATGAACGAGGGCGGTGCTGGTTGGGGGGAGGGGCGTCGACTGACTGGGGACAGAGGTGCATGGGGGCGATTCGTTCGTGGCCACCCCTTCGGGGATCACGGCGTCAGGCAATAGATAGATAAATGAGGAATTCATATACAGTATATGCTAGATTAAGGCTAAATATGCAGTGCCTACGTTTTCCACTTCATTTGTAAATAAGTAAGCATTTCCAAATTTGATGACATCACTGATCCTCCTGAAATCCTTACCTTACTAGTAACCAACTCACTGTGATAAATTAATTTGACCTACCAGACTATTATGAAGGCGGAAACTGAAAGCCAGATTAAATATGTAAATATATTTATTTAATCAATCAAGAATATGCATTGTTACTGAGTACTCCAGTCATTGGTACATTACACTAAACATCATGCAATCTTAATAACTATAACAATATTTAATATGGCTGTTATTATAGTTACAGTAGTAATGCTGCTACTGGGAGTAGCTTTACTTCTTCAAGTACTACAAGCTTTGGTGTCAGCGAACTTGGTACTAATTTGATCTCTAGCCGCTTTGTAACTCAAGGAGCTAAAACAAACGGGTTGTAAGTTTCCACATCTTTTTCCGGGTCTACTCTTACAAAATAATAGACATGCCAGCAAGGTTGCCTCTATTATGTTTAACTTATACCCGCTGACACCGGGCATAGCAGTAGTATCCTACTACTGCTCTATGACAGTAATATTCATGATGGGGATAGTAACTTGTAGGCCTACCAGTGATAGTGACAGCAACTGGAAAGGTGATAGATGTAGACTAGTAGTAAGGATGGTGACACATGAAATGGTAATTATGAATGTGTCACTATAACATTACTTCACTACAACTATCACCATCATCACTACATGATCAGCAGATACACCATTATTGCTACAATTAGTAAATATAAAGCATAATACATACCAACCTACTGAATATACAAATAATGTATAACATTGTGAGTAATAATTTGTTTATCGAGACACATGGTGGGATTGACTCAGCCAAACCTTACTTTCAGAGAGGACCCAGGTCGGGTCATCATTCGCTCTGCTCCTTTGTGGGCCAGACCTGTTAATAAGTGCAAACTAGAAACTCAATTAGTTGCCTCAACACATGTAAGCAATGCGGGGGTTCTTTCATTACCACCCCAATTCTAGAATTACAGTTTCTAACAAGATCCTGGCTATTGACGTAGGCTAGTACTGATTGCGAGTACTTTAAGGCTCCGATACGATACAGACATGTCAGGCGGAGACTTCAACTTGCCTAAGACAGGCGATCTCTCTGTCCTGAACAGTTTGTTTTTCTATCGTAGGTTGGCTTAAAATTCACCAAGAACCTGGAAAAAAACAAGGTTAGCTTAGTCAGCCAGTAGTAACAAACAGGAAAGGAAGCAGATATAGCATTGAAAACAGAAAAGATAACACAGTCGTGGAGAATAAAGCTGATACAATGCACTTCCAAAACTGTTTTGGGCTGCATTAAAAACTTTAGAGGATATTTGCATTTCTAAAGCTCACTTGATCAGTCTGAGGCTTTAACACCTTACGAGCGGCCTATGCGGTTTATTTATGTGTACCGCACAGCGGGGTGTTTTTAGCCAAAATAGGGCTGTTTACGTGATCATTTTCATGCCTAAATAAGACCCAGAACGTAAAACAAGTACCTATCCCTGAAAGGGCATAAACAGAGCTTTCGAATGACACCATAACGATCCTTGTATGATGGATAGTTTTCTTGCAATAACCGTGCAACGCGAGTGCAAAAAGCAGGTAATTCGGTACTTTCAGTACATAATTGAGTATGTAGCGAGTGAGAGAGGGAGGAGGGAGCTGAGATTTGTGTCAGTAGGTTCGCCGCGGTGGTCTGGAGCAGTCATACGCTCGCTAGTCTCCTGCCACCACTTGTCTCTCTCTCTCAGCCACATTACGTGCTGAAATTGCCACTCGAGTTATGTCGAGCGCCGCCACATAGTCCAGCTTTATTTAACTCGACTTATGTTGCTCGCCGCTAAATAAGGGTTAAAATGTAGGCCTATACAACTAATGTCCGTAGCGTTAACCCGTGGAGCCCCGGCTAGTTTTGTAATGTTTGTTCACCAGAACCCGGCCGGTTTTAAAAATTTTTTTTTATTCCAGAAACAATAGCGAATGGTCCTACAGAGCCCCCGAAAACGTATTTTACAAGAGTAAAAATTTAAGGCATTACCCCAAAAAAACAGGTATTGCGCGCTCACACGCACGCACGTGGACTTTGAGAGTTTTCGACCATCGGCACGGTTGCGTGGGATACGTACACAGTTCCCATACAAATCTGAGCCCTCTTGAGTGGCTACACCTGAGGTTACGGTCGGCGCAATTAGGGTGACGTGCCAGGCGCGTCTCTGGGGCTGTGCGTTACATACATCGCCGACGCGTCAGACGCCTCGCTGGGGCTGTACGGGTTAAGTGATAATCTCGTGACATTGATAAATTATTTCTTCATTTAATTGAGCTAGGTTACTGTACAACCCAAATAGCTTATTGACGGTATGTTCATGGGGGCAAAAGCTGTCAAACTTGGTAAAAAAAATTATGACATTTAATGGTCAACTCCAGGGGTAAAACCTATTCAAACTACAATGCCCGTTGGTATCTGTTTGGTTTTATGGATATAATACCGGGTACTGAAGAACTTTGATCAATGTGCACTAACAAAATTGAAATGTAGCTTGTTAAAATTATTTTATGTGGCAATAGGTGTATGATCTTTTTGATGAGAGAAATTCTCAAAGAGTGTATGAATGCTATTAACTCAACATTTGGCTTCACCACTGTCTGGTCAAAAGACTGCGCTTTCTAGATTAACAGAAAACTATATTTTAATTAAGAAATAGGCGTTTGAAGCGAACTCCCTTAACCTCTCCGCGGCGCACAGGGGTTTTTCTACAGGGTAAGACTGTGCGCACCTATGATGATTTTGGGACCTATTGCCAATTTCGATAAAAAGTACATCATCGTGTAGGGAATGTTTGCATGCCCATATATATTTGACCCCCAAAAAAATGTCTGGAGGGGGTGGGGGAACGGTCCGTAGTTGAAAAATGTTGAGCGAATGGCACCGCGCGGCTAGATTGTCATCGAGCGGCGAGATTTCCCTGCCGAATTTTCACGCGCCCAGGGGATAGAAGGAGAGGGAGGAGGGGGTGGGTTACCGCGTATTATCACGTATATCTCCTTTTTTTAGCCCTTTTAGGCTATATAGAGTATGTATACGTGTGTAGGCTACCAATATAACAATGAATATGCCTCATAGTGACCAAAAATTGCAATATATAAGGGAATTATAAGATAATTTTTAGGCGGGAATGAAGATGTGTTGGAGATTTGGCGGCAATTTATGAGCTGAGAGTGTGGTTTACGCCATACATATCACTTATATCTTGTACGTAGAGCACTGTCATGCTATAATACAGACTTGTACGTATTTATACGTGCCATATATAAAAATATATACCGCATATAGACCAATTCATGCGATATTTACGCACATTACCAATGAGTTTCTATGCGTGAACCAAGGTGTGAGTGAGTTGTGCTGGGAATGAAAGGGGGAGAGGGTGTGTTACGCCATAAATATCACGTAAATCTTGTATTTAGAGCACTGTCATGCTATAATAAAGACGTGTACGTATGTAGGCGTCCCATATAACAAGGAATATACCGCATATAGACCAATTGATGCGATATTTACGCAAATTGTGAATGTGTTTCTAGCAGACGGAAGCCTGAAAGGGTGGGTGGGGGGTGGGGGGGTGGGAGGGAGGCATGCAGGGAGGGAGTGAGTGAGTAAGTGAGTCGTGGAGAGAAGGAAGGCAGGCAGATCTCTAGATAGATAGCCAGCTTTGTGATAATTGTGGAGGCGCCCGAGGCGTATGGATGTCTTGGTATTTTGAACCTTATGTCTACCAGATGTCTGGTGTTCGTTGCCACCAAGAGGTCTACAATAACATGAGTCAGGAATGGAGAGAGAGAGAGAGAAACTGAGACATGCGTATGTCGTACGTATAAATGGACTTCAGAATTGCATTTTTATGCAAGCAGACATTGCATTTTAGACACATGTGAAGTACCGCAGAAACATGTAGGCCATTGACTGTAAATAAAGTACTATATTATAGACCACCAACGAGGGTGGTCAGTAAACACAGGCAGATTGCCTTTTGTGATAGAGGGCTAAATATAGACTGGTGTCTCCTTACACTTGCGAAAGGGTAGATTGCCACCAGAGAAACTTATACTTATTTATTTCCAAGTAATATGCAATATAAATGTATATTCGAGACCTACTGCAATTATTTGTATGACAGTCATGACTATGTATAATCCAATATACGCACGTAGGCGAGACATAAGAAAGCTGGTTGAGCAATTTTCGACACCCACACAGTTATTATTCATTTTTATTTACAATATTATACAATACAAATGTATTTGTGAAGAGTATTTTATCCATTATTGTATTTATACCAATTTTGTTCCCAGACAGAGCTGCTGTAGCTGGAGCATCAAGGAGCGGCAAGGGTCACCTCGTGACCGCTTGACCGTGTGAAAATGAGTGGAGTCACACTGAGAGGGGCAATTTTGCTGAGTGTTTGGGCAATTTTTGACAGAATAAAGTTATATAATTACTAATTCTTGACAGAGACAAACTTTTATAAACCTTGGCATGATATAATTGATAATCCCATCAATTTACAAACGTAAATTGGTGGGATAATTTTTTTTTTTTTTTATATTGTCATTTCGATTGTAGACACAAAGTTTTGAGTGATATTTGGTATGAGCTCCTGTGGCATGGTTGGTAAGGTCACGGACTGGAAAACTCAAAGTGTGGTAGGGTAGTGGGATCGAATCCAGGAGGGGGTTATGGGGAAGGTTTTATACTGTCTAGAAAATTTTTGATATTTTGTTTTTTACAAGATCATGCCATTGTATTCAAACAATATGAAATATTCATAGAATATATCATATTGTAAGAATACAATGACATGACCTTGTTTTTTTTATTGTTTTATTTTATTATCTTAGTAGGTTTGACAGGATTTATTGAAACATATTTATTTTTATATAATTCATTTGAGGTAAGAAAATAATTATATACACATTACTTAGGCTAATAACAAACATATATATTGATATACTAAAAAAATAAGGCATATTACATGTAAAACTTTGAAACTTATAAACTAAATAATGAAACATACAATTATATAATGTAAAAGCTATATCACAGGGACATCTTTGGAACTTATACATTATATAATATATATGTTACATTATGAGGTAGCGTGATCAATTTGGTCAGGTCAGGTAAGGTAGGGCGCGAGTCCAGGGCAGAGCAGGGCAGGGGGCGAGTCCAGGGCAGGGCACGGGGCGAGTCCAGGGCAGGGCAGGACAGGGGGCGACACTCAATAATTCTTGAAGGTGTGGTAGTCCCTGAAGCAGTCACCCAGGCAGAGTGGAACTTTGCACTCGGCGCACATTGAGGTGACTCTTTTGGTGACATGGGGTTTCCTGACACTGGAGCTGCAGACGGTGCACTGCGCCTGCCTGCGATGAGTGCCAAGCATCTCGGTCTTGATTGGGTAGTGTCTTTCGACACCCACCTGGATGCGGTCAGGAACGTGATCCCCACGCCATGCCGTACGTCTGTGAGTGGTGGTGCCATACTTCTCCAGGAGTTGGTATGAGACGTTGTACACGAACTCCCGGAATTTCAGCTTCTGGTTTGGGGACATATCCTTCTTCACCAACCACAAGTTGTAGGCGTTGAGCATCGTGATATCAACTAGGTGGAGGAAGAGCTTGTGATACCACTTCACAGTCTTCCTCAGACACTCAACGCCTGACAGCTGACAGTCAGACTTGTCCACCAGGCGCATGTTCTTAGTGTAGTCCACTACCATGTCGGGCTTGTAGATGGTCTTCCTGGTTCGGTAGTGGATTTTGCCAGAATCCATCTGGGCACCTGTGTGGACGGTGGAAAGCAGGTGGACGTCTCGCTTACCCTTCCACTTCAGGGCTATCACTTTCCCACACTTCTCGAGCTGCTTGAATTTCTGCCCCTTTCGTCGCCTTCTTCGCACATGCCTCTCGCGGTGTTCCTGGGCCAGGTCGTCTTCTGAAGGTGTGTCACTAGAGGAGGCATCTGTGAGAGGAATGACATTACCTGTGAACTTTGGCATAAACTTTCTTGTCTTTCTGACAGTCCCACATGACCCCGTTTGGTTGTCATGAAGAAACTGGCAGAGAGCAGGAGAAGTATACCAGTTGTCAGTGTAGATGATGTGGCCTTTGCCCAGGTAAGGTACCAACATTTTCCTGACGATGGCACCTGACATGCCCATGGGGTCATTGGCAGCGGCTTTCGGTATGTCAATGTCAGTGCCTGTGTACACGATCATGTCAAGCACTATTCCAGTTTCGCAGTCACACAAAACGAAGAGCTTGATTCCGAACCTATGCCTTTTCAAGGGGATATACTGCTTGAAAACAAGACGTCCTTTGAAGAGCATGAGTGACTCATCAATCACCAAATTGAGGAAGGGGTAAAAGTATTTCCTATACCTCTCCAACAACATGGTGAACACATCCCGAACTTTCCATATCCTGCAATCCTGTTAGGATTTTCGTTGTCTGCAAAGTGCATAAATCTTAGCAGCAACAAAAATCTGTCACGAGTCATGAACTTATTGAAAGTTGGGGTGGCGATGAGAGGGTCGTGCTTCCAATAGTGTTGCAACACATGCTTCTTGATCAGAGGCATGAGGAACAACAAGGCAAAGAACGTCATAAATTCTTCCACAGTCGTATCCACCCAGCCTCGTATTCTCGCTTTTGGAGAAAGGACGTCCAATCTGCCAAACACCCACCTGTAGTAGGCGTTTGTTTGGGCAACGATGTACGTCATTACCTCCATATCGAAAAAAGCGAGGAAGAAGTCGCTTTCGTTTGCTTGATCATCACAGGACCAGTCGTCAGTTGTTCCTGACGTCCCAGGATTGAACTGGGACACGTCAGGTACAAAATTGACCCAGTCAGACCAATCGAACGAAGGCAGCCCAGGGATCGGAATGTCGTCTGCGTCTGCTTCATAGTCTGGAATATCGCTTCCATGGTCGCGATACAGCACTGCATCATCATCACCCTCCTCTTCACTTGACAGACGATGCCCTTCCTCATTCTCGTCACCGACGTCGGACTCACTCCCACTGTCCACTCCCAAATCCCCCCACCCTTGGTCCCATGCTAGGGCTTCGTCATCGAAACCCGGGCTGCCAATGCCCTGCGAATCACCATCAAACAGCAGGGCGGCATACTTTGATGGTGTCAGAGTTTTCCGGGTCACTTTAGCACGTGCGGGAGTCTTATGGACAGGGACAGCAGAGGCGGTGGCAGGGGCGGCGGCAGGGGCAGCAGTGGTGCGTGGTCTTGTGGCCCTGGAGGCAGGCAAGATGATGGTGGTGCCTGTCGCCCTTCTCTCTGTTCCTTGGGCAGGGGCGGCAGGGGTGGCAGGGGCAGCAGGGACACCAGGGCCAGCAGGGCCAGCAGTATATTTCCCTCTCCCTTTCCCCTTCCCCTTCCCCTTCCATTTTCCTTGGGCAGGGGCAGCAGGGGCGGCAGGGGCAGCCGGGCCAGGGGCGGCTGGTGGTGGTGGTGGTGGTAGGGTCACTGTGGCTGCCATACGGGTTCTCTTCCCTACGCCCGTGCCTTTAATTTTTCCTGCCCCCGCAGGTTCTGCAGCCCTAGGGCGGCCTCCTGCGTCGCTGGTACTGGTGGCAGGGGTGGCAGTGGTGGTGGTAGTGGTTGTTGCAGTGGCCTGGGTTGTGGTGGCAGTGTCCCGAAACACCAATGACCTCTGTACCTTTGTCGTGCTTGCACGTGTTTTTCGTGCTTTGGGTGCTGGTCTTTCGTCCTCAGAGCTGTAGGGCGTGTCGTACTGGTAGCTAGGGTCTTTAGCAGCCACCCTCTGCCTTCCACGGCGGCTAACACCACCAGAAGGAGGGCTGGTTGTGTCATCAGGGAGCGAGCGTGAGGGACGTGTGGGCTCCATGACTATTGCTTGGTTACTGGCGCGGTGGTGCTTGCACGAGTGCGGGGCGAGCGTTTGGCGGGGTGGTGTCGAGAGTTGACATGTAGTACTATACCCACACCAATTTTCAGTCGCCTGGCTATAAACGCGCGGTTTTGGTACGCGTTCAAAAGCTCTGCTCTTAAGAGTCTCCCCGCAGTCCGCCGGGGGAACTCTTAAGAATCTCCCCGCAGCTCCCGGGTTAAGGGGAGATCTTCACTTGAGGGATTTTTTTTTCTTTACTCCTTTCTCCCTCATGTTTAGCCCCATTGCTTTTGAGATTTTAAGACGTTCGCCCTAGTAGTTTGGACATTTTAAGACATTTTGCCCTATTTCTGTCAATTTTAACCCTTTCACGCATTTATGATGCAGAGGTTGCCACATTAGCAATAAGAAATAGAGTTCTCTCACTCTTATAATTACCTCTCCAAAATTAGTTTTCTGCCCACAGCTAACTCAAAGACAACTGCAGAGGTTGAAGTAACTAAACTAAAGGTTTCTAAATACCCCTGATGGTAACAAAGGCTTTAAAGTATACTTAATAGGCTCAAAATCGCGTCATATGTCGGAGAGGGTTAAGACCTTTCGTGCCATTAAGGTGTCTATTTTTTCCTGGCGAGCGACAGCGAGCCTGTAATTTAAGAGCAACCGGCCTCCGGCCGGGAAACTTTTCTACCGAAAAATGTACAAATTTATCTTGAAAGGGGGTCTAGGGGGTGTAATTTTAAGCTTGATGACAACGTAGGGAACAAACTATATACCTCCCCTTAACTCTAGACCAAGATTAACAATTAAAACACTGCCTGTATTTTTACTGTTAGCGATATGGGATAATTTTGTGGAGTGCACCCCATCTTCAGGACATCGTTCAATGTATTGCAGATTTTGAGTATTGAATTATATATATAAAAAAAAAAAAAAAAAAAAAAAAAATCACACACACACACACACATACCTACCCACAAGCGTGTGCAATGGGTTTATATTGATAATGCCCATATTCGTATTAGAGTATATTCATGACAAGGTATGACCCTGCTTTAATAAGCTTCGTTTTTTCTTTCATCCCTGGAGTTGACCTTTAATGTTTCCCTCAGAACCACAACTCGTTGGGGATAATATAATTATGATGTGTTTTGATAATTCGTTATTCTGGCTACCATTACACGGTTTCATAAAGGTTAGAACGGATTGATAGATATTAATTAATTCAGCACTGGCTTGTCCTTTTCATAATATCCTGACATTCATTAAGTTATTATATTCAGCTTAAGAAGTGTAGCAATGAAAAAGCTCCAAACTACCTGAAATATACATTTTAGCTACCATCAAAACTGCATTAAAAACATAAAACACGTATAAATATATCTAAAATTTAATGAGACATATCTATTAGCTATAAACACGTCGTAATAGACAAGTAATTACGAAGGGAACAAGCCCAATTTCTCGCAAACTTGGAAATAGATCAAACATCGAATTATAGCCACAACTGTAGGGCGCATTTTGGCCTGTTTTGCCAAACTTTTATTTTATATGCTAAATATTCTGTCTCCCTTCTGACTCTGCTAAAAAAAAAATTGTTTATGTGAACGAGGGAGACAGGCATAACTAACTGCAGCGAGTGCCTCCCCCAGTTTTGAAAGAGTGACAGGGCCAAAATCAAGAGACAGTCGAGCTAAAATGCCTGTACACACGGTGTTTGAAGCAATTTAAGTCATAGGAAGAGGGAAAGACTGATTCTGGGAGAGTTCCAGAACTCAGCAGTTGAATAGAAGAAAGTCGGAGAATAGCGTTTCACTCTTGGGTTGGAGAGTTGCACAGAGTAGGGGTGAGATTGTGTTGCAAGGCGGGTACTACATACCCTACGTAGAGGAGGTGGCATGGGCTACACTGGGAAAGCTCCAAGGAACACTGATTATTGTAGTAGCGATAGAATGGCGAGAGATGCAACATTGCAGCAAAGAGAGAGAGATTGCAGAGTGTTGGTGAGTGGATGGGAGTTAATGATACAAAAGGCTTTCCTTTCTACTTTGCCTGGGAGTGCATTGTGAGAGGATTCTCCCCACACATGTGAACAATACTGAATACAAGGACGCACTGTGCCCCTGTACAGAGCAAGAAGCTGCGCAGGGGTAAAGAACCCCTTGATGCGGTTGAGCACACCCAGCTTCTGGGAGGCTGCCTTAGCAAGACTGGTAATATGGTCCTTCCAAGTAAGAGTAGAAGAAAAAGACACACCAAGAATATTGAGAGAAGATGAAGCATTGATTTTTGTATTGTTGAAGAATAAGGGATAGTCCTCTGGAGGTTCCCGATGGGTAGTAAATGGATAAATTGTGTCTTTGAAGCATCAAATGCAAAAAAGTTTTCTCTACCCCAATTGGAAATAGTAGCTAGATCAGAAGATAAATGTTTTATGGCTTCATTACGTTTGATTGTGAGGGACTGCTGGCTGGGGCGTTCTGGAAAACTAATTGAATAGTGTAAGGTAGAGTCGTCTTCATATGAATGGATGGGACTGGATGTACAGTTGAGATAATTTATGAAAATTAGAAAGAGAATAGGATATCGGACAGAACCCTGAGGAACACCAGAGTTGATAGGATGAGGAAGTGAACGATGGCCGTCCACAACCACAGCTATGGAACAGCCGGAAAGGAAATTAGAGACAATGGCACAGATAGAGGGATAGAAACCGAAGGAGGGTAATTTGGAAATTAAAGATTTGTGCAAGACTCTATCGAAGGCCTTCGATATGTCTAGTGCAACAGAAAAAGTCTCACTGAAGTCCTGAAAGTTGGATGACCAAGAGTTAGTATGATATGAAAGAAGATCACCAGTAGAGCGACCCTTAAGAAAGCCATACTCACGATTTGCGAGCATATTATGAGAAGAGAAATGCTTAAGAAATATGGAAGTAAGAATAGTTTAAAAACTTAAGAGATACAAGAGATGAGAGCAATTGGACAGCAGTTGGAGGGTTGAGACCGGTCGCCCTTCTTTGGGACAGGTTGAATGAGAGCAAACTTCCAGAAAGAAGGGAAGACGTTAGAGGAGAGACAGAGACAAACGAGTCTGCCTAGGCAGGGGGTCAGAATGGAATCACAGTCTTTGAGTACAACAGGAGGAACACCGTCCGGACCGTTCGCCTTCTTAGTATTAAGCCCAGAGAGGGCTAGAAAGTACATCTTTGGAAGAGATTAGGATATTAGGCATAAGTAGGAGAGAGGGGGGTGGAGAGGGAGGAATAGCACCGGAATCACCCAAGGTGGAGTTTCTAGCAAAGGGTTGAGCGAAGAGTTCAGCTTTGTCAGAGGAAGAAGTGATGGTTGTGTCATCAGTGTGGAAAAGGGGAGAGTAGACGAGGAAGAAAAATTGTTGGAGAGGTTTTGGCTAGATGCCAGAAAGCTTGGGAAGAGCTAGAGTTGGATAGTTCAGTGCATTTATTATTGATGAAAGTGCTTGGCAAGTCGAAGAACAGAGTTGGCTTGATTCCGGGCAGAAACATAGGAAGAATGAGATTCTTGAGTTTAAGGCGTCGGTACCGTTTAAACAAAATTAAAACCACTGTATATTAATGAAAACTATTTAAAACCAAAAATATATACTTGAAAATAATTGTTGTCGTCTCTTATATGTTTTTCAAAGTGTGTACTGTATATACGTAGGCTATATGACCTAATTATTAACGAGCCTGAATTGGAGGATGCAAAGTAACCTTGTCCAAGTAATGAATTACTTAACCTATAGCTTAACTATATATATATATATATATATATATATATATATATATATATATATATATATATATATAACAATTATCCCAGGCCAATCCTCTTCTTGATATAAAATTGGTAGTTGTTAGGCTACAAAACACTTCTAGGGAATAGGCTAAAAATAGACAGTAGGTAAAGGCTAGCATTACATTTCATAGGTTTATTAGTCTATTATGAGGTTAAAGTCACACATTGATTACACAGAAACGAACAAGGCTACCTTGGCTTACCTGTGAGAACCACCAAACCATTATTGCTCCTCCATCAAACACGGTAGTTATCACCCACCACCCAACCCTAATATCACCTTTAAATTCAAGTTATCTGTCAATATCAAATTATAAATATACAAAAAAACACAATTGTTGTATATTTATACTTGATATTGACAGATAACTAGAATTTAAAGGCGATAGTAGGGTTGGGTGGTGGGTCATAACTACCGTGTTTGATGGAGGAGCAATAATGGTTTGGTCACAGGTAAGCCACGGTACCCTTGTTCGTGTCTGTGTCATCAATGTGTGACTTTAACCTCATGACACAGGGACAAGTGGATTAATTCTACAGTTTTGGCAATGCACTATATTGACGAAAATTAGGGCACGGTGTGAAAAAAGCGGTGTCAAAATATCATACTGATCCAACTGTTTGTTAAGAAGTTATTCCCGAAAAACGACGTAACCCATAGTAGTTACGGTAGCTCTCTTGTCTCAAACATAGGTATATAAACACACTTTACTATACTGTAAACACAACAATGTTCACAAATCTCGTTACTGACTCAACGTCTGAAACTCGATAAAATGCGTGGATTATCGTAGCCTACCTATCCATCAATCAGTCAATGAATGGTATGAACTGGTATTTGACTTGAAGCATAGCGGTAATTAAGGCTGGGTAGCCTACAACTGAGTTTTAAAATAGACTTTGTAGAGCTTATGCCCAAAAAAGTACCCTGCAATTAATATTCTATCAAGCCTATGTTGCCCTTATCTAAAAGCGACATGTCAAATAATTTTACTTGTGGGATTGTAGATGCATGCTTGCTTCTTATACAATCAAAGAATTTACCTCTAAAGTCCCCCAAAACCTACACAAAGTGGCAAGATATGCCAAGAAAATGTTACTTGTTTCCAATATTGCATAGTAGTCTTCGGAGTTCGAACAATACTCCCAACTTTTTTTTAGTTAGCCTAATCAAATTTATTGTTACAACCATTTAAAATAAGAAATGTACGGTCTTCATCCTCCCTTAATATACATCTTAAGTTTTCATACACACTGTTATGAAAGAAAGTGGAAAAGGAGTAGTGACAAAATAAATGTTAGAAATTACATCAATAAATTGTGGCCTCACGAAAGTTTATTATTGGGTACCGTACGTCCATTGAATAAGATGTGAACATACTGTACATCGCAACTGAACTCGGTCGGTAAAATGTGCCATATTGTTTACCATATTATAAAACGAACGAGTCTAATCAGTAGTTTCAAAGGGAAATTTGTGTTTTTGGGTCTAAGAATTAAAGAGGGAGTTATTGAACAGACGATCAATATTATTGATGCAACATAATGACTTCATGGCTCAATAGTGAGAATGGTTACTGGAAGGCACGATACCTGACACGGACATGTGTATCCCAATTACACTAAACAAGTTTCAAAATGTAGCCTATTTGTGAAAAAATATATTGGCCAAGCAACGTTACTCACCTGGTTCTGAACGAGTCTGATCGTGATAAGTAGGCTATTGCCTACTATAATTAAGTAATGAATGCAAGTGGCCTATTTCATGTTCCTTTCATGAATATGCTATACTATAATGTAATATGTATTCACATTAAATGTGACCATTAAATGTAGACCAAATTTTTGTCTACGCTATAGCTATACTGGTACTATATTAAACCATTCAAGCATTAGTATACAACCACAGGGTATACCTACTGTAAATAAAGGATTCAAACTAGTAATGTAATAGTGCAATCGAATAAACGCCTAAATTTTAACAGTATAGCCTATAAGATATTATTGCCTTTCTAAATGCCATATCTCCCTTATCAAAGAAGCTATCAGTTTGAATGTAAGCTATCTAGCAATTAATTAACAAAATATCTTAATTTTGAATAATATATTTTCTATTTGTGGCCTTCAAGACATGTTATGGTGATGTGTAGCCTAGTGATATTATATATGTAGTATGTGTCGTTAATTGACTTCCGATGCAGTATTTGCATACATAAATCACTGCTTGTCATTAGCCTATAGCCTACTACAGCCTCTTTAGGTTTCCCCAATATTTTACACAATACCAGCAGATTCAGTTAAATATATCATAATTATAACTTTTGTATTAATTCCTTCATTTCCATACAGTACTGTACATGCATTCGTTCCAATTAATAACGTATATTGTAATAGTAGCCTAATTATAGGCCTACACTGTACTGTACCATAAACTGGGATACGTTTCTCTAGGTTAGTTTGGCTTGTAATATAATAGACATTTAGAAACTAAAACCCACATAGATATTATATATTTGTTTTGTTTTGCTCTATGTGAGTGAGGGAGACAAAATGCAGAACTGCCTGGAGCGAGTGCCTCGGTAATGTCTACATAAAACATGAAAATATGAACTATGTAATATTTAGTTAATATTTGCATTTGTTTATGTAGACATTACCGAATAATTATTAGGCTATGTCTTATGCATATTTACAATATATATTACATAATAATTATAAGGCATTGATATGTTATAAGCTGGCATTCCGTATGTAAAGTGCCTAATATCGCATTATTATTATTCCCTACCTTCTTTAGGTTATCAACATATACTATTAACCACAATACGCTCTTGATCTACCAGTAGGAAAGGATTATAAAATGATATAGTTATATTAGGTCGATCAGTTCAACTCCACAAGTAGGCTATGCGAGCCTTGCAACAATTTATTTACTAAGAAAGCATGTTTATGTCACCGTGAACTCTCTTTTCTAATGCCCTAGTTATCAATGCATTGGTAAACAATGTGAGGTAGTCATTTTAATGAAATAGGACCTAGTTTACTCATTCACGGCCTTGACTGTTGAATTATGCACACACTTTAAACAATGCAGTACAAATGGAACCGTAGGTGCGCAATCCTTCAATTTGACAAACTCGGAATAGAGGGTGCCAAAACAGAAATTATCCAGTTCTGGATCATTTTTCTAAGCTTACAAGGATCAAGTTTGCGCGGCGTCTGCGGGGGGTGCGGGGTGCACAGCCCCCCGCTACATAACAGGGGGTCCGGGGGGCATAGCCCCCCGGCCGCCGGAGAAATTTTGAGATGTGAAGGTAAATATACGCACAATACATGCTCAAAATTTATTAAAAGGAATGAATAATATTGTAAGTAAAAGGGATGTTATGTATGTTTACCGGTGTTTAATCAGGATACTAGGGGAGCTGGCTGCCTGTACTTCAGTCTCAAAGAGATTCACTTCAGGTCCACTAATATAGGCATTGAAAACAGGTTTTTAAATTATTCTTAGCAGTCCCTGTTTTAGTTTTGTAACTTTTGTCCAATACAGATTTCATATATATTTGTTGTTGCATTCCAAGAACTATTACATACTTAATTTATATCCTTTCATATGATACATGAGTTACTATAGAATACTGGTTAAAATACATACCGGTACCAAGTTTCAAGAATAAACTTTGATTAGAACATTTGTTTGTCTATTATTTTCCCTGGGCCGAGTAAAAAATACCTGGGTAGGCTATTCCCATCTCGGGTTAAGTACAATCAGTAGGAACGTAGAAACTTACTTTAATTTTCACAACTTTAAAAGACTCAAGATTCTGCTAGGCTAATTCCGAAAATATTCAATCAAGTCTCCGTTACCCCCATGAAGTCAGGTTATAGTAATGACAAGACATACCAATAATATATGTTAGTTAGCGGGTGTGTGGACTGTGGGGATAGTGGCAGCCCCCACTTTGGACACTAAGACTAAGTAAAGTTAGGTTAGGGTAAGGTAATGCAAATTATCTACTCATAACATGATAAACAATTGAACAATAAACTACTGTACTATATTCCTTGAAGAAATAAAAACAAACAATTGTACATAAGGCTGCGGAAAGATTCTTTAGTGATACCCAAGTCATGGCCGGGATTCCGGGAAATCTATAAATGCACTGTAGGCGGTAGGCCTAGCTGCTGGCTGTACACATTAAATTGTACCGGTAATCTGGCTAAAAAGTTACCGGTATACAAAATGAGAACATAGAGGCAGGGTGCAGATCCCACTTTGGACACTAAGTTTGGACTTTGGTTAGGGTAAGTTATTGCAAATCTTCACTCATAATATAAACTACAATAAAATAAGATACCAGTAGATAAGATACTACTGTATCCTATTCTGCCTATAGCCTATACCTTGAAAACAAAAACAAACGGTAAGACTGCGAAAGTATTCTTCAGTGACAGGTCTACCCCTATAATCCCACGGCATGACGGCAAACTGTTATTGTCATAGGCTATATAGCCTAGCCAGGGTGTCGAATGATGCTGTTTTTTTTTAGTGATAACACAAATGAACTTTCTGTATAATGATAAAACAAAATAATCCTAGGCCTATTTTTATATTATTATTTTAAAAGTTAGACATCTAAAATAGGCCTAGGCTTAGGCCTACTGTGTTCCAAAACTCAAGAGTAGCCTAGGCTAGGTTAGCCTAGCCTAGCCTTACAAAAAAAAAAAAATGTTGGTCTAGGCTAAGTTTAATATACACTTCCCAGGTAATTTTAACAGTTCTATTGCTTCTATATATCATATAATACACCATAGAGTAAGTTTTTAATAACTAGACAAAAAGTTCATCTTCTAAATAATTACCATAATTGAGGACCTTTGCCGTTCCCGGGTTAAGAGTGGGCTCTGAGTCTTAGCCTACCAGAACCAGATTCCCAGCTGCCTAGCTAACCTTATTTTTTACTGTCTTTAAACTCAAATCTTCCTTGATCTTCATTAGCCTATCAATACATTATACATAGCCCCACTAGTGGGGGCAGTCCTAAGATTGTTGGATAATGGGTTATCCTAAGCCTAATACGCCTAGCCTCAGCCTAGGCTACTCATTTTTGCTTCAAATCATCATTATCATCATAGGCCTAGGCTAATACAAGTAGGCCTAGGCTTATCTGAAAAAAAAATATGCTTGGCTACTTACAAAATCGCTGTTTGGTGCTTGCTAGAAGTCAGGTTTATCCAAAGTATCACCTTGAACTTATACCTTATATATAATGAGTTCCCCAAGATTAATATGCACAATTTTAGAATGTGTAGGGCACTCGCACTTCACATGAAGTCAATGTTATATTCCAGCCCCTTAATTCACTATATTTTCCACAAATATATCGGTAAATAACACTGGTAACACCGGTAAATAACACCTAAACACATTTCCAAGTGTTCCACAGTTGATTGGCGGCAAGCTAATTTGACGTCATCATTGGATTATTCTCGGAAACACCACAATGGAAAACATAGCTGATATTGGTTCGTTGTTTTCCATTTATCCAACCACATATATACCCCTGAAAAACCAATAATTCATCATAAAATCGTACTAATTTATAGCTTACCTTATGCCTCAAGGTCTTGCGCTCTTTGTCAAACACATAAAATTGATATTCATTCACTATTTTTAAGAAATTCGAGACCCCATAAAATTAACACATACGAACAAATATCGTGTATTTAGCGGGAGGTTAACTGGGATCAGATCAGATCAGAAAACTAACATTCAAACTTAAATTAATATTTTACATTATTCATTTCAGTGAAATTCAGTCATTATATTAAACACATGGAGTAGTTTAGTTAATATATACATAGTTTTAGATAAATACCTATTATTATCCTTTAATCTACATATTATTGAGCATTCGAGTGCCAATAAAATTACGGTAGTTGTGTTCGTCTTGACTCAGCCTTCGGCGCAATATAACATCGGAGTGTAGGGGTACATTGGTTGTTTGTTTGTTTGATTGTTTTAGCGGACTCTCCCATCCAAGAGTTCGTTCTATGAACGATGGCTGTTTCCTTATTGTAATATATATTTGTTATGTTGGTGCTAAAGTCAGTCACCTCATCCGAACCAAACAAGTTGTGTTTTCACAGTGTAAACAAATAGCTTTCATGACTCGAGCTCTGGATTTATCCGTCTATATTTACATTAGTAGCTGCATTTGGACTTCAATACAGGTGATCTATAATAGTTCTAAGATCATAGCCAATGTAGAGTACAGTGTAGAGCAAAGCAACTATCGTTTGATGAGTGTAATGTAGAAATAGAATGGCAGGTTTAGCGGGGCTCCCGGCCGCCCCGGGACAGGCTCGCAGCCAATTTCAGTAGGCCTATCAATATTTTTTCAGATGTTAGGTTCGGGATCACACGAAGAAAATGGGCGAATTTTGGCACACTGTCGGAATAGCAACCATCCGTAAGCAATACCGGTATTTAACAATTAAAATTTGCATTTCCTCTATATTTCTATTTATTAGATAGTATTACAACGACGAAAAGTATCGCATGTTTTAAGCAGGTTTGAAGCTAGGATAACGCTATGTAGTTTGTAGGCTATACCGGTAGTCTATTCGTTGCTAGTAGGCTAGAAATCATGACCTTTATCCTCTGTAAATAATAAAGGGCTAGAGCAAATTGGCTGTACATTTCAAAATCTATTCCTTGACTGACTCTTCTCAAATGGTATAAATATTAGCTCGATTACTTAAGTCGTTTTTTAGTTACAGAGGTTAGAGGTCGTGATTTCTCTCATACTTACAACGAATAGACTATAGTTGGTTGGTGATAAATTATGATGTCGTGTGCTAATATTTACCTACGTCGATCGCCCCGATGCACGTTGGCTGGTCAAATGACCACTTGCGAATTTTGGTCTATAAGGCAGTTGGAACTGTAGCCTAAACATCAATATTTAGAGAAATGCATAAACTATAAGAGTTGGTGATGGACAGAAAGTGTGCTGAATTTGATTGTGTTTATTTAGGCTATAGGCTAAATGCACTACAACCGTCTTTTATCTGGTCATTTTGGTATATACAAATGTCTAAAGCTCCAATTTCCTTATAGGCCCTAGCCTGAAACTCGCAAGTGGTCAATTGGTTGGTCGGATCGCCAACGTTTTGTTTAACCCCTTCTGTACCGGCGACGTCTTTTAAATTATATTCTAGCTATATTTAAACGATGTTGTGCACCTTAAGAAGGATCTGTGGTAATACAAGGCAAAGGGTTAATTAATATAGTTCGAAGCCTGTTCATTGTTGCAGGCCTACCTAAACAGCATAACATAGTCTAATTATAGCTAGAATACAATTTAAAAGACGTCACCAGTACAACATGGGTTAACATATAACCAGCACATTTAGGCCTATAGCCCTATACTAGAATAATGTAAGTTTAGTAATCAGCAATAATACATATTTATATGGATATAAAAGTATAAATAGCCAGAAACAAAATCGTCACTGTATCTTCTAACCCAACAGGCATTTGAGAAGATAATAATAGTCGGTTCCGTTTTATCTGACACCAAAATTAATTGAATCTGACTTTTCTTTACTTTATGGAAGGCCTATAATCGAAATGTATTATGTTTGTTTTCTAAATTAATGCACACTTTGTTACAAAATGTCCGTAATAGAGGTAAGGATGTTGTAATTGTGTGCGAGATGATATGAAACAGAGTGTAGCGATACTTCCTTACACTTGCGGTGGCATCCAACATGGCAGCATCCTTCCCCACCGAACACTGGAAAATGACTGGCTCAGAGTCGAGTTGCCGCCTGCTGGGGGTCCAGCCGAGTCAGTTGGGATTTAAACGATTTAAACATGTCGCAACCGCCACAACCACCACCACCACCACCATCATAGGCCAAGGGAAATTATCGTTAATTTATCGATCAATTTGTATCCACCACTACCACTTTATCTACCACTACCACTGTATCCACCACTACCACTTTATCAACCACTACCACTCTATCCACCACAACCACTTTATCTACCGCTACCACTGTATCCACAAATACCACTTTATCCACCACTACCACTTTAGCTAAGCTACCACTACCACTATCCACCACTACCACTTTATCTACCACTGTCACTTTATCCTCAACTACCACTATCCAACAGTACCACTTTATCCACTAATACCACTTTATCTAACACTACCACTTTATCCACCACTACCAATTTATCTACCATTACCACTTTATCCACCACTACAACTTTATCTAACACTACCACTTTATATACCACTACCACTTTATCCACAACTACCACTTTATCCACCACTACTACTTATTCATTAAAACCAATTTATCTAACTACCACTTTATCTACTACTACCACATTATCCACCAATACCACTTTATCTACCACTACCACTTTATCCACCACTACCACTATATATAATACTAACACTTCATCCACCACTACCACTTTATCCACCACTACCACTTTATCCACCACTACCACCTTATCCACCACTACCACTTTATCTACAACTATCACTTTATCTACCACTACCACTTTATTCACAACTACCACTTTATCCACCACTACCAATTTATTTACTACTAACACTTTATCCACCACTACCATTTTATCTACCACTGTCACATTATCCACAACTACTACTTTATCCACCACTACCACTTTATCCACCACTACATGAGAAAACATGAAGGCACGTTTAAAGGTGTTCGTAAATTGGTTGATGTCTTCATAGGTCGAGTAGACAACAGTGTATCCTCCTCTGATCTAAATAAATATATTAGTGATGTTTTTGGAGTTCAAACCAAATCGATAGTAGCGTTAAAAATCAGAACAGAGGAGCACAAGGCTTTTAAGGTGGCAATAAAACTTGTGGATAGAGAAACACTATTTAATGCAGAACTCTGGCCCGAAGAAGTAATAGTAAACAAATGTTATCAGAGAAATAGAGAGCCTGAGAATAAGGCTGATAGTTAATATACGTCTCCATATCATTGGTATTTTCTACTTGTTTATTTATTACTATTATTATTATTATTATTATTATTATTATTATTATTATAACTTATATATTATTCTCTTTTTATTTTAGACCAACATGGAACAATTTCATTTTAAGGCATGCACATTTAACTGTTGTTCACTGAAAAAGAACATTGAACTTATTAGAGGATTAGCTGACGAAGAATATGATATAATTTTGTTACAGGAGACTTTTGTTACAGATAATAGGCTAGGAACTTTAGATTTTATAGATGAGAGATATGAGTGTACAGGTGTTGCCGCCACCTACTCTGAGAGAGCCCTAGCTGCCATGGCTGGTCGACCTTCAGGAGGTATGGCCATTCTCTGGAGAAAACAAGCTATATTTAAAGTAAAGGACATAATTTTAAATTACAACTTTATGATAATGGATATATCTTATCTTTTAATAACGTAAACATAATACTTGTTAACGTATATATAAATAGTGATGTATGGGAGGTTACTACTCTCAACAACTATCTTCATACTCTTTCATTACTAGAAAGTATTTTAACAGATTATAATTTTGATGCTGTTTATTATATAGGTGATTTTAACGCCGATCCTTCTCATGGACGAGCCTGGCAGAATCTCAATGATTTTACTACTCGAAACAACCTAACTTGCCTCGATGTTAATGAACTTCCTAATGATTCATTCACTTTTGTAGGATATGGCAACTCTCATACTAGGTGGCTGGATCACATAGTGGGTAAAAATGAGGAACAGGTAAATGTAAACAATATAAAAATCTTAGAAGATATCATAGGATCTGATCATTTGCCGATCGAATTTATTATATCCGTAAAAGCTAATCCTTCAAATGTAGGTCAAGTAATGAACAATGAAAAAGAAGTAAAGAGTCCCTTTGTGAAATGGAATAGTTTGAAATCCGACGATTTTGCGGATATTAATTATTTTTTTCGGTGATCATCTTTTGCACATTTTTGATCATGACTATTATTATTGCACGAACATAGGCTGCCATAACAAAAATAATTTAAAGTGGATTGATAATCTGTATAATCATATTGTGAATGCAGTTCGAATTGCTACTGAAAGATACCGAACCCAAGGTATTAAAACAAATAAATATAAAATAATTCCTGGTTGGAACCGGCGCGTGAAGCAGCTTCACTCAGTGGCTCGCGACCACTACCTGACCTGGGTGGCTGCAGGTAAACCATTAGGAACGGAACAACACGCTCGTATGACCGACTCCAGGAAACAATTTAAAACGGCACTCAACGAATGTCAAAAAAACGAAAATATTGAAATATGTAATTCTATTATTGAAAATTTCTCTAGTAAAGACAAACAACACTTTTGGAAAGATGTAAAGAATAAAAAGTCAAAGATAAAAACTACTAACATTATTGATGGCGAAAATAAAGCTAATGACATAATTGATATATTTACTCAAAAATTCCTAGTTGCTCAACAAAGCACAAGTAATGAAAGTGAAAGGGACTTCTTAGACGAACTTAAAAGAAATTGGGATGATAATGGAAAAATGTTCATCAAGGTTTCCAGTGTAAGTTTACGACGAACGATCGGGAAATTGAACTCTGGAGTTGGTCATGATGGCGTTCATTCACTTTTCCTAAAAAATGCATTAGAGGATGTTCTTGTTGCTTTAGCTAATTTTTATAATATATGCTTTAGTCATTGCTATCTACCTTGTGAACTTCTGAAAGGAATCATTACGCCTATAATTAAAGATAGAAAGGGAAATATATCCAAGTCAGATAATTACAGACCTATTATGAACTCTTCATGTTTACTAAAATTATTGAAATTACTATTTTAGATATATTAAGTGAAAAAATTCAGATTAATCGGAGGCAATTTGGTTTCAGGAGAGGCATGTCAACCACGGATTGTTGTTTTTTACTAAAAGAAATAATGCATAAATATTCAAGATCAGATCAAACAGGAATTGCTACCTTCATAGATTTTTCCAAAGCCTTCGATCGAGTAGATCATTTTAATTTAGGTTTAAAGCTGTTGAAACTAGGTATACCTAGCGATATTGTGTATATGATAATGCACTACTTACGAAACCAACTTGCCCGGGTTACATGGAAAGGATTTAATGGTATGTTTTACTATATAGATAAAGGAGTGAGACAGGGGGGCATTTTATCTCCATTTTTATTTAATGTGTATATTAATGAAATTATAAATGAAATATCAAAATGGAAATTGGCTGCACAATTGGATCAACCAGATGTAATATTTTATGCTACGCTGACGATATAGTACTTATCTCATCATCAACTCATGAAATGGACATGATGTACAGTAAATTTAGTGAACTTGTGGATAATCACAAACTCCTCATAAACAAGAATAAAACTAAATGTTTTATATTTAATAGTAGAAAGAATAGGAATCCTATTGATGTAATACAATTGGGTAATGATAATTTGGAAGTGGTGCAGAAATTTAAATACTTAGGTCATTTATTGAGCAGTGATAACTTGGAGGACTTAGAAGATGTAGACTGTAGACTCAAAACACTTTATGCTAGCTTTAATAGTATAAAGAGGGATTTTGCATATGTTAACTTGGAGACAATGATATTTTTATTTAACTCGTATTGTAAGCCTGATTTATGGGTTGGCATTGTGGAATAACTGCAAGACAGGAAAATCTAGAATTTTTAAAACTTTTAATATTGCATATAACAAGGCTATGAAAACAATGATTGATGTCCCATTGTATGCCAGCAGTCATGAGTCTGCCAGTGCTTGTAATCTTCTGTTACTAAACCATCATGTCTCACTAATACAATGTAGGTATGCTAAAAGAATTGAAAAATCTAGTAACTACATTATAAGAAGTAATATGTCTTTTTTTAAATCGGGTTACTTTTTTCCGAGCATTTAACAAAACAATGAAGGATTCTTACTCAATTGATATCATACACGAGGAATTAGATATAATTTCGTCTAGGATTAACTGGATACAGTCACGAAGAAAGAAGAAACCCGATATACAGTATTTGATATGACGACATATTTTTATTATGGTATATGATGGGGTTTCTTAGTATACCTTCCTGCAAATAGAACTATTGATTTATGTAAAATTAGTATTCTCAAAGCTAATATTCGTAAAAAAACAAAAACAAAAAACAAAAACATTAATTGTATTTGCTGATGAATTTTTAATATTAAATCCTAGTGTACTGTATAATTATATACTCTTATAGCTACGGTAGTGAACACAGGTCTTTACTAATAGGATGAACATTCATTGTTTGTTCTTTTAAATTATATTTAGTTTCTTTTTATATCATTTTGCAAATATATCAAGTTACATAAAAACAAAACTTATGTATTAGATATGGCATGTAATAAAACTATATGTAATCTCGTATTACGAAATAAAATTGATTGATTGATTGATTGATTGACTACCACTTATCCAATAATACCACTTTATCTAACACTACAACTTTATCTACTACTACCACTTTATCCACCACTACCACTTTATCTACCACTACCACTGTATCCACCCCTACCACTCTATCTAACATTAACACTCTAACACATCCACTGTATCTACCACTACCACTTTATCCACCACTACCACTGTATCTACCACTACCACTTTATCTACCACCACCACCGTATCCACCACTACCACTTTATCTACCACTACCACTTTATCCACCACTACCTCTTTTTCTACCAGTAACTTTTTCTACCAGTAACTTTTTCCACAACTACCACTTTATCCACCAATACCACTTTATCCACCACTACCACTTATCCACTAATATCACTATCTAATACTACCACTTTATCCACCACTACCACTCTATCTACCACTACCACCTTATCCACCACTACCACTTTATCTAACACTACCACATTATCCACCATTAACACTTTATCTACCACTACCACATTATCTACCACTACCACTTTATCTACAACTACCACTTTATCCACAACTACCACTATCCACCACTACCACTTTATCTGCCACTACCACTTTATCCACCACTACCACTTAATCTTCCACTGTCACTATCCACAACTACCACTTTATCCACCACTACCACTTAATCTTCCAATGTCACTATCCACAACTACCACATTATCCACCATTACCACTGTATCAACCACTGCCTCTTTAACTGCCACTACCACTTTATTCACCACTACCACTTTATCCACTACTACCACTTTATCCACCACTACCACTTTATTTAGCACTACCACTTTATCTACTACGACCACTTTATCTACCACTACCACTTTATTCACAACTACCACTTAATCAACCACTACCAATGTATCTACTACCACTTTACCCACCACTACCACTTTATCTACCACTGTCACTTTATCCACAACTACCACTTTATCCACCAATACCACCAATACCTCTTTGTCCAGCACTACCACTAATCCACTAGTACTACATTATCCAACACTACCACTTTATCTACTACTACCACTTTATCCACCACTACCACTTTATCTACCGCTACCACTTTATCCACCACTACCACTTTATCTAACATTAACATTATCTAACACTATCAGTTTATCCACCACTACCACTGTATCTACCACTACCACCGTATCTACCACTGCCACTTTATATATCACTACCACCACTACCAATTTATCTACTACTACCACTTTATCCACCACTACCACTTTTTCTACCAGTCACTTTATCCACAACTACCACTTTATCCACCAATACCACTTTATCGATAACACCACTACCACTTTATCCAGCACTACCGCTTATCCACTAATACCACTTTATCCACCACTACCACTTTTTCTAACACCAACACTTTATCTAACACTACCACTTCATCCACCACTACCACTTTATCTACCACTACCACTATATCCACCACTACCACTATATATACCACTACCACTTTATCTACCAGTCACTTTATCCACAACTACCACTTTATCCACCAATACCACTTTATCCACCACTACCACTTATCCACTAATACCACTTTATCTAACACTACCACTTTATCTACTACTACCACTGTATCCACCACTACCACTTTATCTACCACTACCACTTTATCCACCACTACCACTTTATCTAACATTAACACTATCTAACACTTATCCACTAATATCACTTTATCTAACACTTCCACTGTATCTACTAGTAGCACTTTATCCACCACTACCACTTTATCTACCACTACCCCTTTATCCATCACTACCACTTTTCTAACACTAACACTATCTAACACTACCATTGTATCCACCACTACCACTTTATCTACTACTACGACTATATCCACCACTACCACTTTATATACCACTACCAATTTATCCACCACCACCACCACCACTTTATCTACCACTACCACTTTATCCACAACTACCACTCTATCCACCACTACCACTGTATCTGCCACTACTACTTTATCCACCACTACCACTTAATCTTCCACTGTCACTATTCACAACTACCACTTTATCCACCATTACCACTGTCACTTTAACCACCACTACCACCCTATTCACCACTACCACTTTATCCACAACTACCACTGTATCTAGCACTACCACTCTATCTAGCACTACTGGCTCTGGTTTAGTTGGTGGCACTTGAGATGGTTGAGGGGGTTGAGATGGCACTAATTGAGCTGGTACTGGTTGAGATGGTACTGGTTGAGTTGTCTCTGGTTGAGATGACACTAGTTGAGTTACTAATTATGTTAGGTAAGAGCATTTTAATGATGGATAACATTATTGTTACACTTGTTAAAGTTTGTTTAACCCTTATAGCATGTGTGGTTCTGGCTAATAACAGACAATGTTGTCCAGTTTAGATATAGTGCCATATGGCCTTAGTTGCCTCGCGCTAGGAGTTTATTAATGTTCAGTATTCAGTTAAAATAGGTCATCTTGCAATTTGAATGATAATACCATCATAATAAACCCTTATATCTGTCACAGCCCTTCATATACTGCAGTGTATCACCTAGGTATAGCTAGTATAAAATATAAATGACGTCACACACACTGAATGTGAGGAAGTTGATCTTAAAATCGTTCCAACATATATTTAAAAAAGAACATATATATATATATATATATATATATATATATATATATATATATATATATGATTTAACAATAGTTGACTACTACAAAAGTTACGGTAACTAAATTACGTATATTGCAGGAACCAATAAAATTGTGTTAGTTTGTCTCTGAATGGCTGTACCGTAATATTTTAGAGGACCTCTTGTGTATATCCTAAAAACGAGTTAATAGTATGTAGTGTTTGTTTTAACATTACGTTACTATTATCTTTGACATTACGTTTCATACACAAATTTGTGTTACATGCTATTTCAGTACTGAGAATATGTCTAATGTTACTGATTAATCACGTTTTCCTAACGTGTCATATTTAAGGTTTGAAAAATGGGTCATCTTTATGTGCCCACAACATAAAGATTGACGTTATAAGTATGTTATCAAATGACAAAGATTATTGTTTCTATTATTTGTACTAACAACGTCATATATTTGTCCTTGTAGTTTACTCAATACCGGGTACATTATTACATAATTTAATTTATAATATGGCACGTCCCACAGACGTAAAATTACGATGTATTCCGTACATAATAAAATACTATCCATATTTACTAACCAATTTCGTAGTAACGTCTTCAAACAATATGCACTTCACACCATTAACATCCATTATATTATATTTAAACAAATATTTTTGTGATGTATTTTTGGAAACGTTGCAACATTACTATACCAGCACCATTTATTTAAAATATATTGTAGCAACGTGTGAACACTATGTGTGGTATTGTCATTAATGTATGTTTTATTAGAACCTCTTTTAAATGTTGATTTGACGTATTGTTAGAAACGTTGAAATATTACCACACCTGTATAAGTGCCAAAAGTTTTAGTACTAGATGTGGTATGTTAATATTAATATTACGTAACATTTAACTTGAACTATACATTTTATACACAAATTTTGTTACACGTTCATTATCAGTAATGAAAATACATTCAATGTTACCAAATGGACACATTTTATACACGTGTATCATATAACATTCCTACTTATGTTCCTTTTTATGTACTCACAACATTATAATGGAAGTTTCATTGATGTTGCCACAAAACAAATATTAACGTTGCCATTATATAGACTAGAAACGTTTTATTTACTTCTGTATTGTTTGTTCAATACAGGTTGCATTATCACATTATTTAATTCCTAATTTGGCACTCTCAAAGACACAAAAGACAATGCATTCCATAGGTTATGAAACACGTTTTGTAGTTACTAAACATACGTTGTAGTAACGTGTTAACACTATGTTAGGTAATGTCATTAATGTATGTTTTATTAGAACCTTTTAAAAACATTGATTTGATGTATTGTTTGAAACGTGATATTATCACATCTTTATAAGTGCCAAACGTTTTAGTAGTAACTAGTAGATGTCATAGTAGTAGTTGTAGATGTGGTATGATAGTATACATATAAAGTAATATTTAACTTCTACTCTACATTTTATACACATATTTAAATTATATATCTTTTTACAGTAGTGTAAATACATTCAATATTACCATATTTACACCTTTTTTACACGTGTATCATATAACATTCCTACTTAGGTTCCTTTTTACGTGCTCACAACATTATAATGGCCGTTTCCTTGATGTTGCCAAACAACAAACATTAACGTTGACATAATATAAACTATTAACGTCTTATTTACGTATTTCTTGTGTATTCAATACAAGTTACATTATCACATTATGTAATTACTATTTTGGCATGTGCCAGATACGTCAAAAAATAATGTATTCCATAGGTTATAAAACATGTTTTGTAATTACTAAAACAATACATAGTAGTAACGTGTTAACAATTTGTGTGGTAATATAATTTATGTATGTTTTATTTGAACCTCTTAAAAACGTTGATTTGACGTATTGTTAGAAACGTTGCAATATTACCTCACCTGTATAAGTGCCAAACGTTTTAGTAGTAGATGTGGTATGTTAGCATTAACCCGGCAACGGCGAGAAAGCTCATAAGAAGTTTTACTGGGCGAGGGCGGCAAAGCTCTTAAGAGGGAGACCTAAAAAAAAACATTTAAACGGCCCCAGTAGCACTAAACATTTGTTTTTCCCCTATACCTCATATCACTCCTCCACATCCCCTCCTTCCTCCCTTTCCCCTCCCCCTTCAATTATCACCTATTTTGCCTGTTATTCCCTAATTCGTTGGTATATTTTTGTGCTAACATTAGCAAACTGTGTGGAGGATGTGCTTACGTGCCTAGCGGGTGTGTTACATAACCGAGTGTGTGTATGAGTAGGCTCAGTGTGGCTTGAGACCTCGTGGAGGGAGGGGTTGCCTCAATTTGCTCCATAATTCATGAATGAGCTGGTCCATGTATATTCGCGATTTTGACCAGAAAAATTATATTTTCACTTGTTTTATTGTTGTTACAGGTTACTATTTTCATAGTGAAGGTAAAATAGGCTCATATGAATAAGTAATAACGATATTTATCGTAAAATGACGATTATAGGCCTGAATGGAGCCTATATGCTCGCCCATGGGCATCAAGTTCAATACCCCCTGCTCGCCATTTATAGGTTAATATAACGTAACGATTACTTTTACTCTACATTTTATACACGGATTTGTTATACGTAAATTTTCAGTTGTGAAAATACATTCAATTATACAAAATTTACATTTTTTTTACACGTGCATCATATAACAGTCCTACTTATGTTCCTTTTTACGTGCTCACAATATTAAAATGGACGTTTCTTTGATGTTGCCAAACAACAAACATTAACGTTGCCATTATATAGACTATTAACGCCATATTTACGTCTTTCTTGTTCGTTCAATACAAGATGCTATTTGTGGTAATGTCATTTATGTATGTTATATTTGAACCTCTAAAAAACGTTGATTTGACATATTGTTAGAAACGTTGTAATATTACCACATCTGTATAAGTGCCAAAAGTTTTAGTAGTAGATGTCGCCGTAGTAGATTTAGATGTCGTATGTTAGTATTATTATAACCTAACGTTAAAATTGTACTCTACATTTTATACACAGATATGTGATACGTTCAAATTCAGTAGTGAAAATACATTCAATGTTACCAAATGTACACGTTGTTTACACGTGTATCATATAACATTCCTAGTTAGGTTCTTTTTTACGTGCTCACATTATAATGAACGTTTCCTTGATATTGCCACAAACCAAACATCAACGTTGCCATTATATAGACTACCTACGTCTTAATTACATCTTTTTTGTTCGTTCAATACAAGTTGTATTATCACATTATGTAATTCCTATTTTGGCATGTACCAGCAATGTCAAAAAACAATAAATTTCACAGGTTATGAAACACGTTTTGTAATTACTAAAAACATATATTGTAGTAACGTGTTACAACTATGTGTAGTAATGTCATCTATGTATGTTATATTAGAACATCTTAAAATTATTGATTTGACGTATTGTTAGAAACGTTGTAGTATTACCACACCTGTATAAGTGCCAAACGTTTTAGTAGTAGATGTGGTATGTTAGTTTAAATATAACGTAACAATTAACTTCTACCTTACATTTTATACGCAGATTTATTATACATTTGTTTTCAGTAGTGAAAATACATTCAATGTTACCAAATGTACACAGTTTTACACATGAATCATATAACATACCTTCTTAGGCTAGTTTTACGTGCTCACAACATTAGAATGGATGTTGCCTTTATGTTGCCACAAAACAAACATTAACGTTGCCATTATATAACTATCAATGTCTTATATATGTTTTTCTTGTTTGTTCAATACAGGTTGCATTATCACATTATGTAATTACCTTTTGGTACGTGCCAAATACGTAAAAAACAATGTATTCCACAGGTTATGAAACACGTGTTTTGTAGTTACTAAAACATGTTGTAGCAACGTATTAACACTTATTTGTGGTACTCTCATTAACCTCTGAAGTGCGCATGGGGGTAATTAGACACCTCTCCCTGTGCGCATGTATTTGAGGTGTTTCCGTCACTAAAATATTCATTGTACCATTAATAGCATTAATACTTATCCATTTGCGCCTATTATGGGTTGATTATAAAGGTATTAACCTGAAACAACAATAAAATGAGTGAAAACAGCGTTTGGATGGTCAAAATCGGAGATATAGCCCGCGAGTTGTATAATGTATGGGTGAGACAAGCTGCTTTCCCGCCAATTTCCCCCAAGGCCACTGAGACACAGTCGATCGATACTCTCTCTCTCTCTCTTGCATTTGCTTGCTATCAGTGATGACCACACCCTGCAACCGGATTTCTAATGTTAGCACGAAAATATACCTCAGAATAAGGGAATAACAGGGAAAATAGGTGATAACTGAAGGAGAGGAGGAAAGTGGGGAAGGAGGGGAGGTAGAGGACTGAGATTTTGCATGGCCCAGGGGCCAAAACAAAATAAAAAAATAAAAAAATAAAAATATATATTTTTTTTTCGATGTCAAAAGTTGATTTTTTTTTTCTCTGACTCTTAAGAGTCTCCCCGCAGTTCCCGGGTTAATGTATGTTTTATTAACCCTTTGGCGCACCTATAGTTTCCAATCAAAGTTTTTCCCACTCCCAAAGTATATCTCAGCTCACTCTGAGCCAGTTTTGTGCCCGGCGATAATTTGTTTCTGTGACGTTTTTATCCACCAAAAAATCCTTGTATTTGGATTAATGAGGTACCATCGGCTTCGTTATTGATTGAACTTGAAGATAAGCGAATACAAACATAGAATAAATACAAAACAACCACATTGGGGCACTCCGAAATAAGAATTGTAAAAAAAAAAGTAAATACCTTATCTCCAACTCGCGCTAGCTCAAAATTTTGCCTGCACCATTTTTGATTTGCATATATATATGGAAGCGGAATTTAATGAGGATTCCACTGGTTACTTCAGAATTACTATAAACCAAATAGTTACTGAGATACACGAATAAACGTGAAAGTATCGAAACACAGACTGAGCTGTACTCTGCTCCCTTCCCAGCCAGCCGTGAGTAAACGATTAAACTGAGGGAGTTGCCAATTGTAACCATTGAACTAGACATAATACTTAATATCTATGCCAAATATGACGCGCGTCAGACGAAAACTTAATTTTTGGCGAATATTTTTATGTTTAATGACTCTTAACGAGTCATCGTGCGCCTAGGAAAAAAATACCTAATGACTCTGAACGAGTCATCGTGCGCCAAAGGGTTAAAACCTACTAACGCTCAAAGAGCGGGTGGTGGAGTATATTTCACTGCGCCGCTCAGCGTTTTTTTTTTACCATAAATGGGGTTGTTTCCGTGCTCTTTCTCATGCATAAACAAGACCCAGAGCGTAATACAAGTATGTATCCCTGAAAGGGCGTAAATTGAGCTTTCCAATGACACCCGAACCATCCTTCTACAATCACTGGTTGTCTTGCAACGATCGTGCAACCGAAGGGCAAAATCGCTAAAATATGGTAATTTCTTTATATAATTACGTATGTAACGAGGGAGTGAGGGTGGATGTAAGTGGAGTACATCTCAGTTGGTCCACGGCGGCCGTGGCGAGCGGTCATGAGGTAACCCATGCTCCTCCCGTCACTCGTCTCTCTCTCAGAGCCAATATTGCGCCAAAATTGCACTCAGACTTAAGTCGGGCCCCGCCACATAGTCCAAATTTTTCGATACGGACTTAAGTCGGGCCCCGATAGACAAGGGTTAAAAACGTTGATTTGACGTTTTATTAGAAACGTTGTAATATTATCACACCTGGATAAGTGCCAAACATCTTAGTAGTAGATGTGGTATGTTAGTATTAATATACCGTAACGTTAAACTTTTAATCTACTTTTTATACACAAATGTGTGATACGTTCATTATCAATAGTGAAAATTCCCTCAATGTTACAAAATTTACACCTTTTTTACACGTGTATCATATAACATTCCTACTTAGGTTCCCTTTTACGTGCTCACAACATTATAATGGATGTTTCCTTGATGTTGTCAAACAACAAACATTAACGTTGCCATTATCTAGACTATTAACGTCTTATTTACGTCTTTATTGTATGTACATTACAAGTTGCATTATCACATTATGTAATTCATATTTTGGCACGTGCCTAAGACGTCAAAACACAATGTATTCCATAGGTTATAAAACACGTTTTGTAATTACTAAAATCATACATCGTAGTAACTTGTTAACACTATATGTGGTAATGTAATTTATGTATGTTTTATTAGAACCTCTTAAAAACGGTGATTTGGCGTATTGCTAGAAACGTTGTAATATTACCTCACCTGTACAAGTGCCAAACGTTTTGGTAGTAGATGTGGTATGTTTGCATTAATTTAACTTAACGATTAACTTTTACTCTACATTTTATACACAGATTTTAAAAAAAAAATCTTTTTGTAGTGAAAATGCACGTTACATTCCTACTTAGGTTCCCTTTTACGTCGTCACAACATAATAATAGACGTTTCTTTGATGTTGCCAAATAACAAACATTAACGATGCCATTATATAGACTACAAACGTTGTATTTACGTCTTTCTTGTTTGTTCAATATGAGTCAGTCGCATTATCACATTATGTAATTCCTATTTTGGCACTTGCCAAAGACTTAAAAAAACAATGTACTCCATAAGTTATGAAGCACGTTCTGTAATTACTAAAAACATACATTGTAGCAACGTGTTAACACTATGTGTGGTAATGTAATTTTTGTATGTTTTATTAGAACCTCTTAGAAACGTTGCATTGACATATTTTTAGAAACTTTGTAATATTACCACATCTGTACAAGTAACAAACGTTTTGGTAGTAGATGTGTTTGTTAATATTAATATACCGTAATGTTTAACTTATACTCTGCATTCTATGCACGTATTTTGTATACGTCTTCTTTCAGTAGTGATAATACATTCAATGATACCTAATGTACGTTTTGTACATGTGTTTCATATTACATTCCTACTTAGGTTCATTTTTACTTGTTCACAACATTATAATTGGCGTTTTTTTCTATGTTGCCCCAAACTAACATCAACGTTGCCATTATATAGACTATTAACGTCTTATTTACGTATTTCTTGTGTGATCAATACAAGTTGCATTATAACATTATGTAATTCATATTGTGGCCTAAGACGACAAAAAGCAATGTATTATATATATAGGTTATAAAACACGCTTTGTAATTACTAAAAACATACATTGTAGCAACGTGTTAACACGTGGTAATGTCATTTCTGTCTGTGTTATTATATTACAACCTCTTAGAAACGTTTCTTTGATGTATTGTTAGAAATGTTGTAATATTACCTCACCTGTACAAGTACCAAACGTTTCAGTAGTAGATGTGGTATGTTAGTATTAATATAACGTAACATTTATCTTTTCCTCTACATTGTATACACAGATTTTTTAAACGTTTTCTTTTAGTAGTAAAAATACGTTCAATGATACCAAATATACACGTTTTGCATGTAACATTCCTACTTAGGTTTCTTTTTACGTGCTCACAACATTATAATAGACGTTTCTTTTATGTTGTCAAAAAACAAACATAAATGTTGCCATTATATAGACTACAAACGTGTTATTTACGTCTTTCTTGTTTGTTCAATACAAGTTACATTATCACATTATGTAATTTCTGTTTTGGCACGTGCCTAAGACGTAAAAAAGGAATGTTTTACATAGGTTATTACACACGTGTTGCAGTTACTAACTAAGAATGTTGTGACAATGTGTTTACACTATGTAAGGTTAGATCAATAATGTTTGTTTTATTAAAACATTATAAACACGTATTTACGACGTAATTTCAGAAACGTTGTTATATAACCAAACCAGCAAGTGTCAAACGTTGTACACACATAACCTGTTTATTGGGTAGTGAATAACAGTATGATGAATTGTGTTTTATGCATATATAAATACACTGCAACTGTATTTTAGCCGATGATTTTGCATTATCAATGTCTAATACAACTTCCTTATGGCCTGAGACTCGCAAGTGGTCAATTAAAGGGGCTAACATTATTGTGGTACGGAAGCGAAGCATGGACGTTGGTTGAGAGACTCAGACCAAGAGTGAGAGCAGTGGAAATGAATTACTTAAGGAGTGCGTGCGGAGTTACATGGAGGGATAGACAGACTAATGAGGAAGTAAGAAGGAGGTGTGGTGTGGAGGTAGATGTGCTGGAAAGTGTGAAAAGGAACAACTTGAGATGGTTCGGCCATATGGAACGTATGGAAAGCGAGAGAATGACTAAGAGGGTGTACGAGAGCGAGGTGGAGGGACAGAGGGGGAGAGGTAGACCGAATATGAGGTGGAAGGATGGAGTGAGGAACTACATGAACGAAGGCGGTGCTGGTTGGGGGGAGGGCCGTCGACTGACTGGGGACAGAGGTGCATGGGGGCGGTTCGTTCGTGGCCACCCCTTCGGGGATCACGGCGTCAGGCAATAGATAGATAGATAGAACATTATTGTGTACGGTGTTTTCAGCTAAATTTAAAGGGGTAACTGCCACACACATAATATGGTACCAAGTAGATATTGGGCTAGCCTAGTTTATTTCAATGTTTATAGTTTACATTGGCTTGTCTTATACCGTTTTTGGCATCCCTTCCTTAGTGTACTCTAACAACAATTTGCCGCATATTAATGTAGGGTTAATTACTTTAATTTTGTGAGTGGAGATAATATAGATATTCGTTAACTTTCTCTGCGTCTTGTTTCTCTCATTATTGCCCTACACCAACAAAATTGCCGCATTTAATATAAGGTTTACAATTTAATTTTAAGAGTGGAGATATTTAGACGTTGGTTGTTCATTTACTTTCATTATTGCGTTCCGCGTCATATTTCACACCTATTGCCATACCCCGACATCACACGTTTAATTAATTATTACTTTTTTAGTCAGGATTCCCTCTATCTTGCCTTTACTGGCGTCAGCTAACTTTCTGAGTGCGCTTTACGTCCATATAGGTAAAATATATTATTTTTTTATTTCCTGTGAATTGCCATCATGTCGTTGACACTGTCCCAGTACAAGCGACGCAAGGGGGGTATCAATAGTGGTTTGACTAGGATCACCAAAGATATAGCTACATTTTTGGTTGATGCAGATAATGATGCGATTGAGGCAAAATTGGCTTCGGTATTAAGACAGCTCGAAGATTTAAATTAATGTCACCGCGAAATGGAAACACTCTATGAAGATGACACCGAGTATTTCGTGGACATAGAAGCAGACATGGATTATTTAGAGCGTCTTGATCAGGTTATCGTCCTCCTTAAAGGTAAGCAAAAACACAAGGAGCCAAATCGTGCTGCAGTTAACAGAAATGCCGGTATAAGATTGCCGAAAATAACCCTTCCTGTGTTTGACAGTGATCCCACTCTGTGGATGGGATTCTGGGATATGTTCCACTGTAGTGTCCACAGCAATGCGGAGCTCAGTGACATCCAGAAATTCACCTACTTAAGAAGTCAACTGAATGGCGAGGCAAACCAACTAATTGAAGGTTTCGCAATTGAGGGAGCCAGCTACCAAACAATGGTTGCCCTTCTACAGAAAACCTATGGGCACTGGGATAGAATTAAGGCGGCACATATAACTAACCTTACTACTTTGAGTCCTCCCTCTTACAATGTCGAGGAACTAAAAGGATTCTATGCTAGTTTTGAAAGTACACTGAGGTCAATAGAGACCCTATAAATTACCCTTAACCTAAGAAGTGCGCATGGGGGTAATAAGAAACGTCCGCCTGTGCTGACGTATTTGAGCATGTTTCCATCACTAAAATATTCATTTTACCATAACTAGCATTAATACTTATCCATACGCGCCTATTATGGGTTGATTATAAAGGTATTAACCTGAAACAACAATAAAACGAGTGAAAACAGCGTTTGGATGGTCAAAATCGGAGATACAGGCCGCGAGTTATATAATGTATGGGTGAGGCAACCTGTTTTCCCGCCAATTTCCCCCAAGGCCACTGAGACACAGTCGATCGATACTCTCTCTCTCTCTCTTGCACTCGCTTGCTAACACTGATGACAATGCCCTGCTTGCAAATCGCTAATGTTAGCATGAAAATATACCTCAGAATAAGGGAATAACAGGGAAAATAGGTGATAACTGAAGGAGGGGAGGAAAGTGGGGAAGGAGGGGAGGTAGAGGAGTGATATTTTGCATGGCCCAGAGGCAAAAAAAAAAAAAAAAAAAGAAAAACATTTGATGTTTAAAGTCAATTTTGTTTTTCTCTGACTCTTAACCCGTACGATGTATGTAACGCACAGCCCCAGAGATGCGTCTGGCGCGTCACCCTAATTGCGCCGACCGTAACCTCAGGTGTAGCCACTCAAGAGGGCTCAGATTTGTATGGGAACTGTGTACGTATCCCACGCAACCGTGCCGATGGTTGAAAACTCTCAAAGTCCACGTGCGTACGCGTGAGCGCGCAATAACCTGTTTTTTGGGGGTAATTGCCTTCAATTTTTTACTCTTGTAAAATACGTTTTCGGGGGCTCTGTAGGACCATTTTTTAAGCTTTTTGAGCGTTTTTTCGTAGTTTTTCCTTCATTCCTAACCCATTCGCTATTGTTTCTGGAATAAAAAAAAAATTTGAAAACCGGCCGGGTTCTGGTGAACAAACATTACAAAACTAGCCGGGGCTCCACGGGTTAAGAGTCTTCCCGCAGTCCGCCGGGGGAACTCTTAAGAGTCTCCCTGCAGTTCCCGGGTTAATGAAGCTAGTGTTGTAATTCTCATGAATAAATTGCCATCCCCACTAAAGGAAACATTAAAGAGAACTTTAGGTGAAGAAGGTCTGGACCTAGAAAGGTTTGTCCAGGCTTACCAGGCAGAAGTGTTTAACATGGAAAGTGTAGCAGAACGGACTACACCACACATACCAGTTGCTTCAGCATCCTTTGCGGTGCAGGAGGCCTCGGTGCGAAGGAAGGGTTGCAAGTTGTGCGAAGGGGCACATGCATGGTTTAAGTGTCTAATGTACAAAACCAGTGCTCTAAAGGTAAAACGCGCAAAGCAACTCAACCTTTGGACCGGGTGCTTATCTTCAACCCACGGGAGCAATGGTTGTGTGAACCCTGACATCCTTAGCTGCAAGTTCTGTCATAACAGACACTACCATATCCTCAGTCAGTCCAGATCTCAATGGGACGGTGCAAAGAAGGAGCAAAAACCTCAACAGGTAACAAAGACCAAAATGCAAACTACCACGATGTCTGTGTCTTCTAAGAAGACTAGTATTATCCTCCCAACTGTTATGCACCCAACAGTAAAGGAATCAAGAGGAACAGTCAAGATGTGTACGCTGCTGGATCAGTGCTCACAGCGCACCTTCATTCTAAATTCCGCTCTAGACTCTATCCATTATGAAAAATTGGGTGTTGAAGAGCTAGAGTTGCGAGGGTGTACCGGAGCATGTGAGAGCAGAAAGTATCCAGTAGTGTCCTTCAAGTACAAGTTCTGGGGCAGAAACTATCCTCTACAAGCCGTTGTGGTAGAAACTCTCCCGGATCACAAAGGATCAGAATGCCTTGAAGCAGACATAAAAGTGTTGCGAAGCAAGGGCTACACATTAGCTGATCCTCTAATGACACAGACATCTCGACTGAACTTGTTGGTTGGTGCCGATTTTTATTATGACTTAGTGCGGCCAGGGTACAAAAAAGAGGGTGACATAATTCTCTTACCCACTAAATTTGGTTACGCACTAAGTGGCCCCTGCCATAACGACAAGTCTAGCGCCCAAGTAGAGGTAGTTACAATATTGAAAGTTGCAGTCACCCCGATGGATCAATACATATCCACGGAATCATATAATCCATGTCATAATGAATTAAAATGTATGTGGGAACTAGATCATCTAGGAATTTCTCCGACCGAAGATTCAAAGGAAAACAAGACTGCGTTGGACATATACAAGGAGACAGTAACATACTCTGCACAGAATCAGCAGTATGAAGTCAGACTGCCATGGAACCAACAAAAAGAGAAGCTGCCTTCTAATTATGGTTTAGCAGTGGGTCGCCTATGGGGTCTGCAGAAGCGATTCAAACAAGAACCTGTCTATTGTAGTCACTATACCAACATTATCCAAGATCAACTTCATCGTGATTTTATTGAAGAGGTTCCTTTCAGTGTTACTGAAAACAGTCATTATTTGGCACATCATGGGCTACCAAGAAGAGCACAACGACGCCCGTTCGTATTGTACGACTGTTCCGCTAGTATTGGCATAGGCAGGCCAAGTCTTAATGACTGCCTTTATACAGGGCCATCACTAGTGCCAGATCTAGCAAAAACATTGCTGCGATTCAGGGTAAACAAATATGCCTGGATAAGTGACATCGAGAAAGCCTTTCTCATGTTGAGACTTCATGAAGAAGATCGTGATTACACCCGATTTCTGTGGCCAAAAGATCCCTTGGACTTATCTTCACCCTTACTTTGCTACCGATTTAAGGTAGTGTTGTTCGGGGCGACTTGCTCACAGTTTCTCCTTAATGCCACGATCTTAAAGCATCTTTCCATTATCAAAGAGGATTCCGAAGTTGTGGAGACTATTATGGAAGGTTTGTTCATTGACAACCTCCAGGGTACAGGCAGTGATGAAGAGACTGTCATTAAGCGTTACTGGGATGCCCAAAGAATAATGTCTCAAGCACATTTATATCTCAGAGAATGGGCTACCAATAGTCCTCAACTACGTGACCTCCTGCAATTGGATGGTGTTCTGCCAAGAATCAAGAGCGAGTGAAGACATTAGGACTCTTATGGTTACCTGACGCTGATATGTTGACGTTCAACGCTAGTCTCCCAGAGACCAATAAGGCAACAAAGAGAGAGTGCTTAAGAGTAACGGCTCAACGGTTCGATCCACTCGGTGTACTACTGCCCGTTAAAATAAGGTCCAGAATTTTCTTACATCAATTATGGAGACTGAAACTAGATTGGGACGATCCGCTACCTGAAGACTGCGCTACCGAATGGTCTACAATTTCCAAGGACCTGAACCTCTGCTGTGACTTTACTTATCCTCGGAGGACGGTATATGCTGACTCAGTGGAACTTCATGCGTTTAGCAATGCAAGTGGTGTCGCCTATGGCACTGCAATATATTTTGTGAGCCCGGAACATAGCTGTCTGGTCATCGCTAAAGCAAAGGTCGCTCCCATAAGGCCCATAACTAACTATCCCAAGACTAGAGCTAACTGCTGTTTTGCTAGCCGCCAGATTAATCAAATTTGTGGAGGAAGCCCATCATAATATTGTAAAAGTCGACAAAATTGTTTTATGGTGCGACAGCCAGGTTACATTGCATTGGTTGCGTAGTATGAAGAAGCTTCCAGTGTATGTCGCAAACCGAGTTGACGAAATAAAATCCCTTCTTCCGACTGTAGAATTCCGGTACGTGTCCTGTAAAGAAAACCCTAGTGACTTACTGTCTAGAGGTGTTTCGGCAAAACTTCTGATATCTTCTGCGTTTTGGTGGGAGGGGCCCATGTGGCTCCGAAACAAAGACGAGTGGCCAGAAGACATATTACCAGATGACCCAACGCCAAAAGTAACTAGCCAAGTCATTGGGACCAATGATGAACAGGACACACAGTTATGGAACTGGGAATAATATCGCAGTTACGATAAATTAATTCGGATAGTTGCATGGACTATTCGATACAAGAATAATTTGAAGGCAAAAATTAAAGGGACGTCTCCCACAGACAGTGCCCTCCTCAGCATAAAGGAACTAAAAGTAGCAGAAAAGATTATAGCTCAAAGATGCCAGCAGGAATGCTTCCCAAAGGAGTACGAGATGCTGTCTGGTGACAAGGGTACTCGCAATAATTTGGTAAACCAATTAGGACTTGCCATGAAAGGAGGATTAATTGTATGTGAAGGTAGATTGAAGTTAGCGGCTCTTCCGGATTCAATGAAATATCCGATACTACTGCCTTCCAAACATCCTTTCACTACAATGCTCATCAATATGTATCATCGTGTCTGTTGTCACTATGGAGTTAATCACGTGGACGTATATAGGCTATACGGCAAAGGTGGTGTATTCCTAAGATAAGACAAGCTGTAAAACAAGTGACCAGTAAGTGTATAACCTGTCGTATAATACAGGGTAATACCTACGCGAAAGCTACAGTACCTCCTCTACCAGACATCAGGACTACTCCTAGAGATCCCTTCGAGGTCACGGGGGTTGATTATACAGGGGCAATTCCTGTCCGGGACTCACACAACAACAAGGCTTATATGCTTTTATTTACGTGCGCTACTAAAAGAGCTATTCACATTGAAGTAGTTAGCAATATGACCTGTGACAGCTTTATCCATGCGTTCCAGAGATTTTGTAGTAGGCAGGGATTTCCACAGATAATGATAAAAGCGACAATGCTGCTACATTTGTGGGAGCTTCCAGACACTTGGAAGACATCCAAAGCGATCCCAGTCTTCAGGCTCATCTTACCGAAATCCGATGTGAATGGTGTTTTATACCAGCACGTGCGCCTTGGTTCGGAGCTATTTGGGAGAGAGCCATAGGTATTGTGAAGGCTGGGCTTAAAAAGGTATTAGGTCGGGCTCTAGTCACCTTTGAGGAACTAACTACTGTCCTATTGGAGCTGGAGGCTACTGTGAATGATCGCCCCTTAACGTATGTTTCGGGTGATCTGGAGAACCCTTGTCCTATTACTCCATCCATGGTGGTTAAAGGTCGTAGAGTTTGTGACTTCCCAAAGGACGTAATTCAGCTAGATGAGCTGCAGGACCCTAGTTACGATAGTAAAGCAGCGATACTCAGCAGGTACAAATACATCAAAAAATTGATTTGGGACCGATGGAGGCGTTGGTCTAGTGAATACTTGGCATCACTATGAGAAGCCTATAAGAATAAAAGAGGCTCATCAAGCAGTGTATGGCCAAAGGTAAATGACATCGTTCTTATACATGACGAGGGACCTTGTGTCCTTTGGAAACTTGGTTGGGTAGTTAGACTCTATCCAGGACGAGATGATCTGGTTAGAGTGGTCCAAATTAAGACAAAAACTGGCCTGACCACTCGACCCATTGTCAAGTTGTATCCATTGGAACAGGAAATCGAAAGCTTTTCGATCCCTCAACCGGCGGTCGCTAGTGATGGTGTTAGCTCTCACGACTCCACCCCTATATCACCAGCGGTCGCTGGACCATCTGCCAGTAACGATCCTGTTGGAAGAATACCTCTTCGCCTAGCCGCTGTTAGTTCTTCACAGCTTTGGAGATCTAACATCGCTGCGGGATTATTGTAGACAATGTATATATTGGTGGTGGGAATGTGTCGAGACTCGTAAGCAACTCGACAGTTTAGGTTAAGTAAACATACTGGAAGTTCAAATTTGGCGCCAGCATTAGGTTAAGTTATATATCTTTATAAAAGATATGTACTATTTCGTATTATGTTTCTATGCGTTTATCATCCATAATAAATTATATCGGGTTATCATTACAATTAATCCGGTATATCTTGTAGATAGTTAAATGACGCATTGGTGGATATGAACTGCGCATGTGTCATTTTTGGGAAGCGGGTTGCTTGCCGGGAACAGACAGACTCGCTTTAGTTACGACCTCGTGAACACCTCCTTCTTGCCGTCACTTCTAAGTCACTCTAATTCTTAACTTTTAGTGGCCACTATACCTTCTATCTATCCCTAATTCTATCCTTGAGCTACCCATCAATATCAACGTTTAAAGTAAGTTAACTCTTGTAAGTTTATAGGTAGATTTCACTTTGTTTACTCTTGAATTCTTACAATAAGGACAGTATATTTAGAAAATATGTTAAGTACGGTTATTATTAGTAGAAATTATGTGCTAAAGGAAATTGACAGACTGAAACCTCAGAAATCGCCTGGTCCTTATGAGGTATATGCTAGAGTATTAAAATAATGCAAAGATGAGTTAAGTTAACCACTAACATTTATATTTAACAAGTCATCAGAAACAGGCTAAGTTCCAGAAGCTTGGAAGCTTGCAAATGTGGCTCCGATCTTCAAAAAATACGATACATCAATAGCATCCAATTACCGTCCCATTAGTCTCATATCAATCATAGGAAAGTTGCTAGAGTCAATTATTTCTAGGAAAATGAGACACCACCTATAATCATTTAACTTACTAAATTCTTCTCAGCATGGATGCACTTGTGAACATTCTTGTCTTACTAATTTGCTTAGCTTTTTCGCAGAGCACCAGTAGAAGCAGTAGATAATGAAAAAGCGTATGATATAATATATTTAGATTTCAGTAAAGCTTTCGACAGAGTCCCTCATGAGAGATTGATGAGACAGGTTGAGGCACATGGAATGGATTAGGTCATGGCTACTTGGTAGGCAGCAGAGAGTCAGCATAAATGGTGTTAAGTCAGAATGGGGTGAAGTTAAAACTGGTGTCCCCAAAGAATCTTGTTATCGGCCCTCTATTGTTTGTTATATACATACATTACCTTGATTTAGGTATAACTAGTAGGATAAGTAAATTCGCAGACGATACCAAAACGGAATGGTCAGTAAATTGGCAGATTATTTTTTAACATTGACAAATGCAAGGTATTACAGATAGGGAAGATTAATACAAATGCAAAATATAAACTCGCTAATACGGAATTAGAAAACACAGACTATGAGAAAAAGGTTGGTGTGTTTGTTAGCAATGATACAGCCTAGAATACAGTGCATAAGCGTGCGTAACAAGCCAAACATGATTACCGGGTTAATCTCAAGGAGTGTGAGTAACAAAACTGCTGATGTTATTTTAAAACTGTATTTGTCATTACTGAGACTCTATATGGATTATGCTGTTCAATTTTGCTGTCCTTATTACAGAATGGACATAGATTCCTTGGAGAGAGTACAATGAAGAATGACAAAAATTATCCATACTATTAGAAATGTTCTATATGAAGAAAGGTTGACAAAATTAGGCATACATTCGTTAGAGAGACGCAGAGTTAGAGGGGATATGATAGAGGTGTTCAAGTGGGTTAGTGGGATGAATAAAGGGGACATGAACAGTAATACAGTGATGGCGAAAGAACTCGAACAAATGGTTTCAAATTAGATAAACTTTGTTTTAGAAAAGATTAGGCAAATATTGGTTTGGTAAGAGTTGTAGATAGGTGGAATAGGCTAACAAGTGCTATAGTGGGATCAAGACCGATAAACAGATTTAACCCTCTCACCACGGAAGGGCTCTTGAACGCCCATAAAAAAGCATATAACAGGTACCCGGAAGGGCTCTTGAACGCCCAGTGGTTGAAAGCCTGTGAGCTTCGTGTGCGAGGCGTCGGTCCGACACATGTAAACAACAGCCAGCTGGACCGACGCCCCGCATCTCCGGCCACAAGAAGGAGAGCGTCGCTTGTTCGGGTGTGCCTGTATGTTGTTGTTAAGTATCGAAAAGTAGTGTAAAGTGGCTGTTTTGGCCATAAAGTTATCTCCAATGATATCATCATCACAACTCAACCAGTTGACTTAGAGAGCTCTACTTAATGCCATTCTACAGGTAAATAACACAGCTACGCTTGGGGATGTGCGGGAATGCGGGAAGCAGTCAGATTAACAAATATACGGTAGCCTAGCCTAGACGTTTTTCGGCCAAAATACCCGGGTTTCGGGGAATATATATATAATACATAGCTGGGGCTGGAGGGTTAAGATTAGATAGGCATAAGGACGAGATGGGTTGGGTTTGAGGGTGATCTGCCGGGTGTGGGCCAATCGGGACTCCGCCCGTAATTTTGCGTTGACCTCTGAACGTTTTGTGGGGTCGGTCCTCATGGTGTTAGTGAGCTGGGCCTATAAATTGGCCTTATAATTGGTGTTGAGTGTGAGAGGGATCTGCCGTGTGTGGGCTAATCAGTTGCCTGCAGACTCCCATTTTCTTATCATCTTATCTTCTTATGTCATCTCTTACTAGTACCCTACAATCTCGTTCTACACGCCGCAATGTTGCATCGCTTTCACTCTGCTATTGCTATTACAATAATCAGTGTTCTTCAGATATCTCTTTGTGCTAATTATTTATGCTAATTGAATGGTGTTAATGAGGTTGATTTGTTCAGTACTATAATATTCTAAATCATAATTTAACATAAATTATTATTCTTAATTAGATTCGATGGATAGGAATCATATATTTATTATACCTTTATGTCAAAAGTATTTATATCTTGGCATTATTAAAGTTTGTATTATTTTACTTGATATCGAGATTATATAGGACATATTGTTTTAATTTTCAACGGAAATCAAACCCGAAAACTAGTATATTATTTTGTTCCCGCCTTTAACTTGTGTAAAAGGATACACAACAAGTGGATATGGAGGATGGTGAACTTGTAAACATTCCTGTGTGTCTGTTTTGCATACACAATGAAGGTGGAGGCAACAGTGGTGACGGTGGCAGGGGTAGAGGGAAGGTAAACATATCCTGGTTGTTGTTACAAAAAGTAATAGTAAGCAAACTAAACAACGAACATATCTATCTATCTATCTATTGCCTGACGCCGTGATCCCCGAAGGGGTGGCCACGAACGAACCACCCCATGCACCTCTGTCCCAAGTCAGTCGACGCCCGTCCCCCCAACTAGCACCGCCTTCGTTCATGTACTTCCTCACTCCATCCTTCCACCTCTCATTCGGTCTACCTCTCCCTCTCTGTCCCTCCACCTCGCTCTCATACACCCTCTTAGTCATTCTCTCGCTTTCCATACGTTCCATATGGCCGAACCATCTCAAGTTGTTCCTTTTCACACTTTCCAGCACATCTACCTCCACACCACACCTCCTTCTTACTTCCTCATTAGTCTGTCTATCCCTCCATGTAACTCCGCACGCACTCCTTAAGTAACATATAAACATTATTAATAAGCACAACAAAGATGTGAGAGAATGTGGCGGGTGTGGCTTTTGCAAACGTGTACTATTACTAATGTGCTTGATATATATATTACCATATTGCAGACAATATATTGTATGTATCAAACGTCCTATATAATTAAGTGGAATACCTTTTACAATACTATCGTTATGACTAATCAATTATTGTTGTCTCTGAATTGCAGAGAGGTGTCTGATTAATTTAATATTGAAACGATTATGTATTAATTAGTGGTACTAGGGTAAAGAACCGTATGAGCTAACACCTAATTAAGAGAAGGATGCCATCTGTTTACAGAATATGTATATTTAGCTTGCAGCGATGTATTGCATTAATGACTGAATACAATTGCCGCCAGTTGGGCATAAAATATAAATGAAATATCCCAATATATCACCTGCATATTGTTAGAGCATTTCTTATTATAAATAATTGTTCATATATATTTACTTCTCGGTGTAATCATAATGGAACAAGGAATAACAAACTAAAAATAAGGTAACAAAAAAACAAAAAAAATAGTAGGGGTAGGCAGCCCCGCCCAGGGAAGTACTACCGCCAAGGTTTCGGGAGACTCAGGGAATAGCCTGAATTCCATTTTCTCTCCCAGGCCTTGGTAGCTGGATACATATCTTTCTGCCTCACACATCAGGGGTATCAGGAAAACACTCTTTATACAACATACACATCCAACTTCACGACATTGCCCTACATCGCTATCCTCTATCCATAATACACTACTCTTCCCACTACATATCATACATGTAACACCATACACCTTTACCTAATAAATATGGCAGTACAATTGTAAGAGCAAACCTGGTGGTCCCTCGGATATCCACCCCCGGCAGGGTTGGGTCATTGCCACAGGGCCCTCCCGGTCGTTATCATGCGACTGTGTCAAGAGCATTGCAACGTCCCAAAGCTGCTCGTCGGTGCAGCTTATTCTTTAGCAATATAAGGGGACTTCACTCTAACATCAATTCTGTACACCAATTTCTTCAAGCAGAATCCCCTACTCTCCTTTTTTTGACAGAGACTCAAGTAACATCCACATCTGACAAGTCTAGATTTAATTTTCCAGGTTATCAACTGCTCCAGAATTTCAGACCTAAAGGAGGTGTATGTTGCTTCGCAAAATCTGAAATTGCCCTGGAGGAGGTTACTAGTTTCAATTGTCCCTATTTTGATTATTCTATATAAAAATTAATTTCTGTTGGTAAATTTAAATACATATGATGCATCTACCGTTCCCCAAATACTCCTCCAGAGCAAAGTATTTTTGATTCTCTGTCCTCACAACTCAGTGTGCTCAACTTAAATGCTTCTTCTTAAATCACTGTGTTGGGTGATTTTAATGTCCATAATGTTGAATGGCTCACTCATTCAGCCAGGACTGATGATGCTGGTCTTGAATGTGAGCTATTTGCAGACTCATTTAATCTCACTCAACTAGTCAACCTACCCACCCGTGTACCAGATAATCCTAATCATAATTCCCACCTACTGGACTTATTTTTAACAACCAATTCAGAAAATTATGATGTTACAGTGAGGTCCCCGCTTGGATCTTCTGATCACTGTCTGATACAGGCCACCTGTCTATCACCTACCACACCTTCCCACTCTGAACCTGTTTTGGTGACTAAATGGCATTACGATAGGGCAGACTGGGAGGGTCTTCAAGGTTTCTTTATTGATATTCCCTGGACCTCTTTCTTTTCTAATGATGCATACTCCACCTTGAGCCACATACAAGATTTTGTAAAAATTGGAATGGAAACTTTTATTCCTCATCAAAAGTACAGTAAAAGATCTAATTCACCTAAATGGTTTGACCATAATTGTGCTAGAGTAACTGAACAAAAAGCAATAGCCTACAATGCATACACAAGATAAAAAACACATGAAGCCTTTAACCCTTTATTAGCGGCGCGCATCATATGTCGAGTGAAAGAAATTTGGACTATGTGGCGGCTCACACCATAAGTCGTGTGGCAATTTCAGCACGTAATGTTGCTAGAGAGAGACAAGTGATGGCAGGAGAGTAGCGAGCGTATGACTGCTCCAGACCACCGCGGTGGACCAACTGACATGAATCCCACCCTCCTCCACCCTCTCACACTCGCTACATAGTGAAATGTATGGGGAAAGTACCGAATTACATGGTTTTTGCACTTGAGTTGCGCGGTGTTGCAAGAAAACTAGCGGTCATACAAGGATCGTTGTGGTGTCATTGGAAAGCTCTGTTTATGCCCTTTCAGGGATAGATACTTGTTTTACGCTCTGGGTCTTATTTAGGCATGAAAATGATCACGTAAATAGCCCTATTTTGGGTAAAAACACCCCGCTGGTGGCTACATATTATTTACCGCCTAGGCCGCTCGTTAGGTGTTAATTACTTTAGAATCATCAGAAATCATGCCAAAACTGTATTAAACCTAACTAACTCAAACTTTCTCCACAAGCAGGCAAAAAACAAACTTCTAAATAATCCAAATGATAACAAAATATTTTGGTCTACTCTTAACTCATTCAAATCCAACTTCACTACTGCTTCATCCATTCCACCATTAAAATCTCCGACTGGCAATCTTGTAAGTGACCCACGAGGTAAAGCTAACCTTCTTGCGGATATTTTCTCCACCAACTCAACCTTAGATGAAATAAATCAAGATGTCCCTGTACTTAATTGTAATTCGCCTGAAATTCCCTCACTTAAGATCCACACCAGACATGTCAAAACTATTTTGTAGAATCTCTCAGTAGATAAGGCTCCTGGTCCAGATGAAATTCCTCCAATAGTACTTAAGAATTGCTCCTTGGTGCTCGCTCACGTATTGGCAAATGTTTTCCGTCTGTGTACTCATACCTCATGCTTCCCAGTACCCTGGAAAGAAGCAAACATCCATCCAGTTCCTAAAAAAGGTACCTCTTCAGATCCATCAAACTACAGACTAATAGCTATAACTTCCACTCTTGGTAAAGTCTTTGAAATTATATTAAATAATCACATAATTAAGCATCTTGAGAATAATAAATTAATCAGTGATAGGCAATATGGTTTTAGACGATGTCGATCAACTGCAGACATTCTTTGCCTTCTTACGCATTAAATCAACCAAGCTACAGACCAACATGGTGAAACACATACAATAGCACTGGATATATCAAAGGCATTTGATAGAGTCTGGCATTAATCCTTATTGTCGAAGATGTCACACTACGGCCTTGCATCATTAGTTCCACTAATTTCTTCTTATCTTCATAACAGAAAAATATGTGTAATGGTAGATGGCCTTTATTCTCAATTTCACTCAATAAATGCTGGTGTTCCCCAGGGATCAGTTTTGGTCCCAACTCTGTTCCTCATTCATATCAATGATCTCATATCTACCACATATCTCATATCCAATACATTCCTATGCAGATGACTCAACATTTCACAGTTCCTTCACATTTACCAATTCTTTCACCCAACCCGATCTTATATATTCAAAAATAAACACTGCAATTGCTCTGAACCAGGACCTTTCTAGAATTAATGAATGGGGACAAAAGAATAAAGTGTCCTTTAATGCACAGAAAACCAAGTACATTCAATTTTCTAACCGACAAAATCTTACTGACTCCCATATATTTTTTAATGATGTAAATATTCCCACTTCCCATAGTATTGACATTCTCGGTGTAACATTAACTACTAACTTGAGCTGGACACATTATGTTAGAAGCATTGCTAAGAATGCCTCTAAAAAACTGGGACTCCTGTACAGAGTTCGAGAATTCTTCACTGACGAGCAGTTGGCCGTAATATATAAAAGTCATGTGCGTTCTCAGATGGATTACTGTTCACCTCTGTGGAGTGGAAGTGGAGTGGTTGCATTGAGGCAGTTGGACAAAATTCAAAATAAAGCTATTAGATTAATCAATAACCCTGCAATCACACAGGACCTTCCTACATTATCCATACGAAGAAACGTTGCATCCCTTGCATTATTCTACAGATATTTTCACAGCAATTGTTCCGAGGAACTTGCTTCAATTGTGCCGCCTCTCCACATCTTTCCCCGTAGAACTAGGGCAGCTGAGAGCGCCCATGAATTTACACTTTCTCCTGACACAATGCAGAACTTCTGCTTATCAAAATTCATTTATCCCTAGAACTACTACTCTTTGGAATTCACTTCCTTCGAGTTGCTTTCCACAAACTTACAATCTACAAAAGTTTAAATCCAGTTGTTACAAACATTTTATGAATGGAGGATGCCTTTAGGCACATGGACCTTTTTGTTTGATCTGTGTCTTTCCTTCCTGAGTTCATTGTCTCTTAACAAAAAAAAAAAAAAAAAAAACTGAGATACAGTGTGTGTGTGTGTGGGGGGGGGGGGGGGGGGGGGAAGGGGGGGATATAATTGAAATTTCAGTATTAATGCCAATCACTATTTATCCTATGCTATCCAATTTCGACAAATTCGTTTAAATCCCTTGCTTGATTAGTTTTATTATATTTAATATTGTGAGCCCATATTAGTCTCCATAATTATACAAAGCCATACACCAGGTTACTTCATACAAATAGTTCCAACCCAGTGTCATACACATACTAGTATATATTTCGCTAGTAAATACAAGAACTATGAGAATGACAAATGGTGGTCAAGTATACCATCCCTCAAACACTAGCCACAATGGCTACATTACACACAATATATGGGTATATACGACAACAGAAGAAACACTAGGTTATGGGTATTTCATTTCTACCAACTAAGTGGTGGGCATAATATGCATAATATGCATACTTCGGTGAGACTTTCTATTGCACTAGACATATCGAAAGCTTTCGATAGAGTTTGGCACAAATCTTTAATTTCTAAACTACCCTCCTTCGGTTTCTATCCCTCCATCTGTGCCTTTGTCTCCAATTTCCTTTCCGGCCGTTCCATAGCCGCGGTTGTGGACGGCCATTGTTCACTTCCTCACCCTATAAACTCCGGTGTTCCTCAGGGCTCTGTCCTATCTCCTATTCTCTTTCTAATTTTTATAAATGATCTCCTTAATTGTACCTTTATTCCCATCCATTCATACGCAGACGACTCAACCTTACACTACTCCATTGGTTTTTCAGAACGCCCCAGCCAGCAATCCCTTAACGACAAACATAATGAAGCTATAGAACTCTTAAATTCTGATCTAAATACTATTTCCAATTGGGGCAGAGAAAACCTTGTTACCTTTAATGCTTCCAAAACCCAATTTCTCCATCTATCTACCCGTCAGGATCTCCTAGCGTTTATCCCTTATTCTTCAATAATACAAAAATCAACCCTTCATCTTCTCTCAATATTCTTGGTGTCTCTTTATCTTCTGCTCTCATTTGGAAGGGCCATATTACCAGTCTTGCTAAGGCAGCCTCCCAGAAGCTGGGTGTGCTCAACCGCCTTAGGGGGTTCTTTTCCCCTGCACAGCTTCTTGCTCTGTACAGGGGCATAGTGCGTCCTTGTATTGAGTATTGTTCACATGTGTAGGGAGGTTCCTCTCACACCGCTCTCCTAGACAAAGTTGAAAGGAAGGCCTTTCATATCATTAACTCCCGTCCACTCACCAACTCTCTGCAATCTCTCTCTCTCTCCGCCGCAATGTTGCATCTCTCTCGCTATTCTATCGCTACTATAATAATCAGTGTTCCTCAGAGCTTTCCCAGTGCATACCACCTCCTTTACATAGGGCACGTGGTACCCGTCTTGCAATTCAATCCCACCCCTACTCTGTGCAACTCTCCAACCCAAGAGTGAAACGTTACTCTCAAACTTTCTTCTACTCAACAGCTGAGCTCTGGAACTCTCTCCCAGAATCAGTCTTTCCCTCTTCCTACGACTTAAATTGCTTCAAACTCCGTTTGTCCAGGCATTTTGGCTCGATCGTCCCTTGATGTTGGCCCTGTCACTCTTTTAACTATGGGGGAGGCACTCGCTATAGGCAATTCTGCCTTTTGCCTCCCTCAATCACATAGAAAACAAAAAAAATAAAAAATAAAGTTACAATATCCCCAATATTAGGCATGTGTCAGGTGATCGTTTTGTTTGTATACTGATGTGTGGTGTTATTGGCTCGATGTGTGTACCAGCCTACGTGATCCTAAGGAGGCTACATAATACTGTTAGCAATGCATACGGAATAAAGTATGTTGTCCTCTCTTTAGCACTTATAATATAATGTATTGGGTTTTTTCTTAGTGATTATAGTAACTTATCGCTTACTTAGGTGGCAGTAGTTATTTTACATCTCAAGATTATACTATTTACTATAAAATCATTATAACCATCTTTCATATAATTTAACCCTTAGCCCTATGAATACATTTGACCACACAATAAAGTCCTATGTAACATGGTAGGCAGTGGCGGTCCTTTTTAACATGAATTGTTAATTTGGGCGACTACACCACGTTCCTTCCAAGAATTATCAAGCCTACACTCAACCATTCTACCAATTTCCGGTGTTCCAGTTCCGGTTTTCCATTCTACAATTATCCAGTCTCTACCATTCTACCATTATCTACAATTTGATCCAGTTTTATCCGGTCTACACTAAATTCATTGTTTCCTGAGTTCCTGTTCAATTTATCTCTTCAACAACGAGTTTATACCACTCATTTATCCGGTTCATCTAGCAGCTCTTCAGTCATTCAACCAGTTCCTGTTCAATACATTTCTTCAACTACAAGTCTCGACGGCGATTCCTGTGTGAGCTCCCGGCAGACGATTTCGGAGAGAGAGAGAGAGAGAGAGAGAGAGAGAGAATGTATACATCAGCTGTGCTGATGGTGCTGACCGCGCAGTGGGCTGGCCGCTGACCCCTCAACACTCAGCTTGTTGTTCAACCTTGACCTAACTCAACACCATCTCACTCCTAGCTGTGAATGCTGTATAAATTAGTCTCTCCTAGCTGTGAATGCTGTATAAAATAGTCTCTCCTAGCTGTGAATGCTGTTGAAAATCAGCTATCATTCAACACCCATCAAAGTGTTTTAAAGGTGTGAACAGTGAATATCAATCATCTACAGTATGTTTTGTTTCACGGTCAAATTTATTTCCGCATGTCTAGCGAGAGTAATTCAATTTGCTAATTATGATTCGTGAGATGAGCTTTCCTGGCATTTACGTGTTGTCTAACTCATGTAAAATCGTCGGTCAAATGGCGGTCACTTCATCATGTCATTCAGTCAAAACTCCACCTTTTAATAATATCATGGGTGTGATATGTGGCATCCGACCCCCTGATCGTGGACGCACATACAGACAGACAGTCTGCACTCAGTTGGTGACTCAGTCAGTCACTCTATCACTCTTGCTATGTGTATAAGTGTGTGTGCGGTGTGCGCTGATTCCCAGATGTAATTATAAATGTTTTATTCCTAAGTGATCAATTGTTTTAGGACTATTAGGGAATTAATTTTCCAAGTCAGTAACATTCATTTTGTTTTGTTTTCTTAAAACCGCACTTTGATCTAGGCGGTTAAGTTAAATTTAATTAAAAACATCTGAAGTTTTAAAGTGATTCTAGTGTTCATCAATTAAACACTTTTCTTATCTTTTTTTATAAGTGCGCGAGTGGCTTAGGCCCTATGTCATTTCGATTTCGGCTCGCTCGGGGCAGCCAAGGTAATTGAATAGTGTTTTATTTGTTTTTCTTGTAAGTGCGTCATTTTAATATCTTTATTGTACGTACGGTGTGATTTTAATTTCTCTTAACATCTATTGTGATTTCTAACGAGTTTGTCATTCCATCTTAAATTTTTTCTTTCACTCGCTGGTAGGCCTATATTGTTTCTTTTATTAACACATTGGTCGCTCCTATTTTGCTTTCATATGAGTGCGAGTTTTGTAAAGATTAATTTTCGGATTTTAATTAACATCATTCTGTCCAAATTGTGGACTCTACCGAAATACACTCGTTCTCGATTTTTTTTTCTTCTCGAGTTTCTTTTGAATTGAATTTCGGAAGTTTGATTGATTGATATTTTCATGGATTATTCTTTTGGGAATCGTTCAAATTATAACTTTGTCGTTCGGTTCAGTAATCTTTAATTCTTTAAGTTTGACAAAATGTCTTTGAGTTGAATTCATGCGTTTAATATCCGTAGAATTCTCGCGTTTATTTGAAAACGTGAGCTTTATGTTCATTTAGTGTTGGGCCCAGTGAGATTAAAACAATCTATTATTTAGTATATTTGCATGAAACATTGGCTAGTTTGGCAAATATAGATGTTTGATTTCATTGTTTTGGCTTATTTCATTGAAAAGAGATAATTTTGGAAAATAAGTTTGGAGTATTGGGGGAAACTGAAATAAATTTCCCGAGTATATAGATAATTTCTTTTTTCGTGGTTCGTTGGAAGAACGGCTATAGAGGTGAAAGGAAATGTTAATTATATCCTATTGAGACTACCTTTGAAAATGGGTTTTTCTCAACAGTTATATTTGGTGTGGAATTTTATGATTGTATGATAAAATATAATGTAGAAGTTAGTTTATTAATGTCTGTATGTACGGTATATACTTGATTATATACGGTATATACTTTATTAATGTCTGTATGTACGGTATATACTTGATTTAACTTCTAAGCGTTTTTATTTTTAGTTTGATTACGGTTTTATTTTTTTGTTTTGTTTTTTCTTGGTGAAATTTGTTGCTCATGTGTGGCATATTTTTTATATTTTGGATGGGTTTTTGCCTGCCATTTATTTTGGTGTGTGGGCTATTGTAATTCCTTACTTTTGGGTTTTATTGGGGTTTAGGAATTTATTTTGGGATTAATTGTACACTACTGTAATTTGAAACTGGGGTTTTGCTTCGACGAGTGTGTGATTTTATTTTATGTTTTAGGATTGGCCATAGGAAATGCATTATTTTGGAAAACGGGTAGCTCCCGGATGAAAACATTTATTACAATTTAATTTGAATTGTCTATGTGATTTTATTTGCGCAATGAATTTTTTTTCAGATTAGGAAGGTATTATATTACACACCACGGAATTGTGGCCTGCTGTGTTTAATATGGATATATATCATATTCCTATAGATAGGATGTTTCTTTCTTTTGTTGTGTACATCAGGTTTTCACTATGTTTTTTTTTTTTTTTTTTTTTTTTAATTCTGTTTTATCAACCATGGAAGGTTTTAATTGTTTTATTTTATAAACTTGGATATTTTATTTTCAAACCATGGGTTTAACCCTAAGTGGACTTGTGTGTTTATTTCCTTTATTCTGTTTATTTTGTTTCCTATTAAGTAGAACTTCATTTTTGTTTCCTGCAGTATTTTATAATTTATCTGGGATTTGATTTTTTTGCAGCTGTATATTTTAATGTTTACCTTATTTTATAAGTCTGTATATCTTTGCTTTGTTAATCAATCTACAGCAAACATCATTATTACAATGTGTCTTTGTTTTTGTTTTGGGGTTTTCTTATTGGGATTTTGTTAGTATTTTTCTTTTTACAATTTTTGTTTTTGTTCATTGTCTTTGCATTTGTATTTGATTTGTTCAATTTGTATTCCGTTCTTTATAATTTTACCATAACCTTTATAGTTAATTAAAAAATACTTACAAAATATCCATTCCACTTTCGATTTTGTTCAACTGAAATTTGTGTTATAACTTAATTACTCTCACATAATTTTAAGTATCTGCCTTGCGGTGGATACGCAAGATTTTAGTGTGGGCGTATTACATCTCAAGATTATACTATTTACTATAAAATCATTATAACCATCTTTCATATAATTTTAAGATAATCTACTACTTACTATGAATGATATTATGTAAGCAACTATACATGAGACGGGGTAATCATTGTAACTCTTTGTAACTTCCCCCTACTAAAACCAATGACTCAGGTTCCTTTCCCATACTATTAAGCCTACTATAGCACCTTGATGGCGCCCAAGCATCTGATCGTATGACCAATGACGGTCACGGGCTGTAAGGTGTTTCGAGGTTGCCAAAGCAGGTGAGAGGTGTGGAGAGGTATTGAGAGGTTAGAAATAATAGACATTAGCCACGAGCGAGAGAACATAGCTCAGATATTCCTCTCCATATAGGAATTCCTCTTTTACTTATATTTAGTACATCTGTATACTATTTCAGTTGATACTTGAATAAATATCGAAGTTGGTTCTGGATACCAAACATTCTATAATTTACCCTTTTACCTATATGTATCAATATTATATTGATTAGGTTTAAAAGGACGTAAACGGTGGCAGCATTAGTATTACTATATATCTACCTAATTAATCTATCATCATAGAGCAGAGAGAACGAGAGCTGAGATCAACCTACAATCAACCTATAACTAAAACATAATAATTATCTACATCTCTTAAGGCCATCGACACCTTCATTCAGCCTTATATAGAGTCAACAGTTAAACCAAGATAGGAGCGTATCTCAAAACGTCTTCCTAATCTTATGACCCATACTTACAGTGACTGTCAACAGTCATATGTAACAGTTATGTAGTTTACGATTCAGTTGATATACTTGTGAATATGACAGAAAATACCCATTTGAAAGTGGGTTGGCAATGGGTGTTGCTGATTTATATTGTAAGTTTGTTGTGTATCTAAATACAATATAATAATGTAGTTGGTCAATCAATAACTATGACTGTTTCTTGAGTGGGCACTGGGCTCTATATCCTGTTTTAGTGTCTTCGTAGTTGAGTGCTATGATGATTTGGCCGATACCCTGTTACGTCCTGGGATATATAAACAATGGGCTCTTTCTATTGGACTAGGTATGCGGCAACAATCAACAACGGAAAACGCTAGATCCAACCATTATCTATAAACCCAGGCAACAAACCACCCTAAACCGTCAAGAGTCCTGCCTGGACAACGAGGTATCCTATACTCGGTTACAGGGTGCACGCACTATAGACTGCTGATAGTCAAGCAGGCTATATAAAAGATCACAAAATTAAGTTGACTTAAAGCTTCAAGGAAAAGATAGATATCGGAATTAAATTGCAGAAACAATTTAATAACAAACTAGAAGAAAGTACATTTAACGTTACGTTAATTAATACAACTAATCACCCCTGCGTGAAAGAAGGTGAAAGCAAACAGTCCTCAAAACATCGTACAGGTAGACAAGATGCGGGTTTCTAAACTGCATGCGGCTACTGTAGGATCTGATGCTTAGCAAAGAAAGTATGTTACGGATTTAGAGAACTCTTAACTCATAAGCAGGAATAAATACAAGTGATAGGACATACAGTGTATAATGGCATAGGTATAATTAAATAAAGGAAGCAACTCGCAACATAACCACATACAGGTGTGCTTCTCACTCTTAGTCAGGCAAGCCTGCTCGGACAGAGTCTCTAAGCCACACCCTGACTCACAATGCTCACAAAAACGGTAAACTGTGGCACAATAACAAGCATACAGAGATAATAAACCCCTAGCTGGTAATCTGCCAGGTGGCAGAGGTCTAGCTGGAAGGATATAGGCTTCGGATACCCGGGCTGAGCCACCTGCTCTAGCCTAGGGACGTTCCCAGGTCTGTGCGCCAAATTACTCTAATTGAAAGGGTGCTCTCTCGAGAGACTCAGATCGCAAGTATCTGACTCTCTCCTGGCGACCCTAAAACAAAAGCAAGACGTGCTAGCGCAGTGCTGAGTGGACTAGGCAAGGGCCCTCACACAACACAACACTAGACACACAGGGACACAGACAAGAGATTGCCCCCAGACTCCCACGGGTATCCTAGTAAAGTCGTGCGGGTCCACGGGACTCGCACCAGCAGACTTTACTTAAAGGATCGCAAAAAGCCTCCCCTCCGGTCTAGCCCCTGCTAACCTGACACAAGAACACACTAGCAAGCATGAAACCACCAAATATGAGACAACAAAAAAGCTTCCTAGGTCTCATTAACAATTACATCCCTGCATAAGGCCCAAAATCCTATCTAGTTATCTGAGAGCTCGTCGTTAATACAATAATATATATAAGGTCTATCAAGGGGATGGGATAATTAAATAGATTTGTGAAGTAGTGGAAAGAAGGTATACAAAGTAAGAGAGAACGTTTCTAAGTGGGGTTGAGAGGGATAGATATCAAGGGGGTCCGAAGGGTACGACAATGAGGTGAGCTCTGAGTCTTGAATCTGTCTGGACCCCACCCTAGGCATGCAGAATACATCCCAGACTTGGCAACACTCAACACTGTTGCCTGGTCAAAATCCTCTACCCCGTGCGTGAGTCGAAACTAAGCCTAACGTTGCAATCAAATGCATGTGGCAGCGCTTCAGGCTCGTCCCAAGCTGGACTCTCCACGCGAAGCAACGTCCCAAGCCGGTCTCTCTCTCCCGCTCTCACTAGACTTACATCTTATATATTATAATGAAACAATCAACTATCGAGAATAAAATATACTAAGATGCGTTGGTTAAGAATAAGGGCAGCTTCAAGCTGTGAAACAACATAAGAATATCCCAGACAATAGTTACATTGTCGTAGGATATATGCTAAGGAAAAGCCAACCGGCCGGCTACCACCAGCCGGTTTCTAAACGGCTGGGCAGCCGACACGCGCGCATGCCCGCACGTGGTTACTATGCAGAAGCGTCACACCTCCCCCAAGATATAAGACCCTTGACTAAGTTCTTCATATCTAACAGAAAGCTTCTCATAGTACCACACACTGTTGTGACACAAGGGACTATATATAAAAATACAAATAAAGACTGTTGCGCTCCACCGAGCAAGTTCAACTAACTCAGCGACAATAAGCGAAAACATTCAACTTAGATACTGCTACAACATCTTATACAAAATTCTACACGTTATAAAAAATAAAGAGTTTTTATAAGGTTTTTGCTTTTTTAATTTTTTTTTTCGGCTGAACTACAGTGACAGCCTATTTTCCTCCACACTCAACCCTCAATCCTGTGGCAGTCTAACCAACATCATCCACCCTTGATAGATAATCCGCTATCACGTTATCAGAACCGGCAATATGGCGTATGTCCAGATTATACTCCTGAAGCATGAGTGACCTCCTGGTCAGCCTCATATTCCGGTTATGAAACTGATTCAAGAATTTCAGAGGGTGATGATCGGTATAAACCACTACGACTGGTCCGAAAGCAGGAACATATACATCGAAGTGCCTGAGCGCCAGCACTATCGCCAGGAGTTCTTTTTCAATTACAGAGTAATTCCTTTGTGCACTATTGAATTTTTTACTGTAAAAACTCACTGGATGTTCGATACCTTCATCATCTGTCTGTAACAAGACAGCCCCAGCCCCTACGCCACTGGCATTAGTCGCCAGCTGAAAAGGTCTGCTGAAGTCTGGGGCCCTGAGTATGGGGTGTGTACATAACAGGTGTTTCACCAAGGAAAACGCCTCTGCACACTCAGGAACCCACTGGAACTTCTTGTCCTTAGATAATAAGTCAGTTAAAGGTGCAAGTACAGTCGAATAGCCTTTGATGAAGCGACGATAATAGCCTATCATACCTAGAAACCGCATGATTTGTTTCTTAGTCGTAGGCTGGGGAAACTGATCGATGGCTTTGATCTTTGTTTGTGGAGGGCACACCTGACCCATCCCCACCTCGAACCCCAGGTACAAAACTGTGGCTTTGACAAAATCGCACTTACCCAGGTTTACCACCAAACCTGCTTCATTCAGTTTATTAAAAAGCTGTCCGATGTGAGCACAGTGACTGTTAAAATCATCGTCGTATATTATAACATCATCTAGGTACACCGTACAGTTGGGAATGTCGGCTACAATGTCGTTCATTAATTTCTGAAACGTTGCAGGGGCATTTTTCAGCCCGTATGGCATAACATGGCAACGATATATGTGGCACCGTCCACCACAAACCCACACACCTCTCGCGCTCGCTCAGACAAGGGCACTTGCCAATATCCCTTATCAAGGTCTATCTTAGTGAGGAACTTGGCTTTTCCTATCTTATCCACACTGTCGTCCATGCGAGGGAGAGGGTAGGCATTTGTGGGGGTTAAACCATTCAACCTGCGGAAATCTATACAAAACCGCACCTTGCCATCTGGTTTGGGCTGCAGTGTGACTGGGGAAGTCCACCTTACTGCACCCTCAGAAATCAGCCCACGTTTTAGCATATAATCCAGCTCTTCCCTAAGTGCTTGTAATTTAATAGGGGGAACACGGTATGGCACTGATTTAAAGGGCGGGTGGTCCCCAACATCGACATTGTGCACCGCTTGAGTAGTGAGGCCAGGATGCTCCGCGAAAACAGCTGGGTTTGAATCAAACAAGTGCTGCACAGCTACACGTTGTTGCTCAGGCAGGTGCAATATCAACTTGTGAGCCACTTGTCTAGAATTCCCTGCCCACTGATCCGCGGAAACATGACAATCCCAATTATCCTCCCCCGCAGCTTGACTGTCCCTTCCTCCTTCTCCACCACGATCGCTGCAGATCAACACCGGGACAGTGAGAGGCTCGGAGGGGCGCCTCACATACTCTTTCATCAGATTTACATGGCAAAGTTGGTTCTTTTTCTTACGATCAGGAGTAGCTACTAAATAGTCGATCTCAGAAACCTTCCTTACAACCCGATACGGACCAGAATACTTGGCAGACAAGGGGTGTCCCACCAGAGGCAGTAGTATCAGTACCTCCTGATCTACTTCAAACTCCCTCAGCTTCACCTTCTGGTCGTATCTGTCCTTTATCTGAGCTTGTGAACTCTTAAGGTTCCGACCTGCTACCTCCAGGCTCCTTAGCATTCTCTCACGGCTTTCAACAACATACTTTAGAAGCGAGCATGGCTTTGTGACTCCCTCCCAGATCTCCTTGACTATGTGGAGGGGCCCCCTGACCCTGTGTCCAAAAACCAACTCGTTCGGGCTAAATCCCAAGCTCTCCCCAGGTACTTCTCTCGCAGCAAATAAAACGTATGGGAGACCTAGATCCCAGTCCTTCCCATTTTCCATGCAATAACACCGCAACATACTCTTGAGAGTCGAGTGCCACCTTTCCAAAACTCGCTGACTCTCGGGATGGTAGGCAGATGACACCACAGACACTATCCCATGTTGCTGCATGGTCTGCTTAAACATAGCAGAAGTAAAATTGGATCCCTGATCAGACTGGATCTCCTGAGGGTAGCCATAACGAGAGAAATAGACAAGTAGGTTTTTAACAACAGTCTTAGCCATCCCGTTGCGCATGGGGTAAGCATCTGGATACCGTGTTGCTACATCCATTACAGTTAGTAAAAATTTATTGCCGGCACTAGTGGGGGGCAATGGGCCAACCATATCGATAACTACTTTGCTGAAGGGCGGCCCAATGACAGGGATGGGTTGTAACGGGGCTCTCGGGATGACCTGATTGGGTTTCCCAACAAATTGACTAGTGTGACACAGTGACACCCATGACACGACACTCGCCTTTAACCCAGGCCACCAGAAAAGCTTGCTCAGAGCTGCCTCCGTCTTACGTGCCCCCAGGTGCCCTGCCAAAGGCACATCATGAGCTAATCTCAATAAGCTCTCACGGCACACCCTCGGTACTACTAACTGGTCCACTAATCCTGACCCGCCATCCCACTTTTTCTTGGGATCCTGATGTCTCCGATACAAGATCCCCTCGGACAAGAAAAAATCACCAGGCTGCTCATCCCCATCGCTCTCCAGTTCGACAGCACCATTACCACACGCCCTGACTTCAGGATCTTCCAGCTGCAAGGAACATATATCAGCAGGTGCGAGATTATCCAAGTTCATCTTAAATAATTTATTTCCACCTCCAATGTCCCGCTGAGCCATCCTTTCCTCACGCTGCGCATAACAATGCTGTCGCAGAGTCTCTTCCTGCCCTGCACCTGCACTAGCGGTGACAGGCCCCGGGGCCTCTCCAGGCTCTAACATAGGTGCCAATAATGAGTCACCAAGAAACACTGCCGGCTCAAAACTCTCCAATTGACCAACACTTCCCGTTTTCTTGTGACCTTTCCTCCGCGGTTTGATAGACTGAGTTGGTGGCTGCAAGGCTCCGGATGTCTGAGAACGCGTCACAACACACGCCATGGTTTGTACGCTACACTTCTCAACCCACTCCTGTTCCTCTCTACTAACGTCGGCCGCCTTCTCGGCAACGACCAAGGGTGAAACCTTAGAAGCAGGCACCGCAAAGTCGTTGCCGAGGAGGAGGTCGACGCCCCCAACAGGCAAGTTCTCTACAATTCCTACATCCAGCTCCTTCGCCACACCACCCACCTCCAGCTCCATGCGCACCAGCGGGTAGGACTTCGTAGCATTGATCCCCTGAACTACCACCACCCGAGCAGCGTTAATCGGTCTACCAGTAAAGTTCTTTAACACCTTACGAGCGGCCTATGCGGTTTATTTATGTGTACCGCACAGCGGGGTGTTTTTAGCCAAAATAGGGCTGTTTACGTGATCATTTTCATGCCTAAATAAGACCCAGAACGTAAAACAAGTACCTATCCCTGAAAGGGCATAAACAGAGCTTTCGAATGACACCATAACGATCCTTGTATGATGGATAGTTTTCTTGCAATAACCGTGCAACGCGAGTGCAAAAAGCAGGTAATTCGGTACTTTCAGTACATAATTGAGTATGTAGCGAGTGAGAGAGGGAGGAGGGAGCTGAGATTTGTGTCAGTAGGTTCGCCGCGGTGGTCTGGAGCAGTCATACGCTCGCTAGTCTCCTGCCACCACTTGTCTCTCTCTCTCAGCCACATTACGTGCTGAAATTGCCACTCGAGTTATGTCGAGCGCCGCCACATAGTCCAGCTTTATTTAACTCGACTTATGTTGCTCGCCGCTAAATAAGGGTTAACAAGGTCTGAGAAGCCCCCGTATCACGCAATAGCTTAACTCCTCGCCTTTCGCCAGCCCACCTCACAAAACCATGCCCTCTATGACCCCCAAAGATGTCGCGGACAGGGTTCGAGCCTTCCGGACTCTTGAATACAGGCTGTGTCCCACCCTCTGACGAACTACCCTTGGCAAACTCAGAAGATATAGGCGACACCCCTATGCTGCGGGCCAATGACACAACCTTGTTTGGTGGCTTGTTCGGACAAGCATTTGCAAAGTGACCCTCCTTGTGACATGCGAAGCACTCTTTACTCTTTGGTTATCCTTGGGAGTGGGAGGTACCATTAGACTTCTTATACGGGACGGTATTTGTTTTTATGTTCAGTTTTATTGTCAGTGTTAGATGGTTTTGTGTATTTATGTGTATCAAAATTCTTGGGAGGGGGAGGGGTACGATCCTTTGCACCCGACTCACTCCTAGCTGCTGCTCCGCACCCTCGAATTAATGACAGTCGGAGGTCAGCCATTTCTGCTGCCTCCTGGAGAGTTCTAGGATTTTATTCCTTTATATTTAATGTTAAGTCCCCGCCTGTGCTCTTAAAGAACTGCTCCAAGAGAACCAGCTCACTCAACTCCTCAAAAGTAGCTGCCCTCTCAGAACGCAGCCAATGTCGTAGTGCATCAGACAAGTCCCGGGCGTGTTCTAGGAAGGTACTATCCTTGCCCTTAGTAACACCCCGAAACTTCATGCGGTAAGTTTCTGGTTGTAACTCATAGGCCCGTAGCACAGCCTTCTTTAGTTCATCATGAACTACACAGGACTCTAAAGGTAGTGCATCATACGTTTTTAGCCCCTTTCTTAGGAGTCTTGATGAAACTAATGCTGCCCACTTTTCCTGAGGCCACTGGTGTTCCTGACACTTCTTCTCAAATCTCATAAAAAACTCTGCCACACATAATTCATCGAACACAGGAACTAGTTTAAGCAGGTGCGACAATGATTGGTCCCGATGTCTGTTACCTCCCCCAATATTTCGCCCTGTTACCTCCACTCGAGATCTCTCCAGCTCCCTGTCAGCCCGACACCTAGTAGACTCTGCCTGCAGTTCAGCCTCTCGTATAGCTGTTCTCTCTGCAGCCTCAGCCTGAGCTCTAGCAACCTCAGCCTGCACACTAACCTGTCTTTCGGCGGCCTCAACCTGAGCTCTAGCGGCCTCAACCTGGGCCATCTCAAGCCGAAACAACAAATCTGGAGTAAACCCTTGAGGAGGGGAAGGTTCATTTAAGGGAGAGGGTCCCTGTGATTGAATTCCACGCTGCCATTGACCATCAACTTGGGGGTATGTACTAAATTCAGGCACCCTGACGTTTGATATGGGGGTAGAGTGGAGGGGGGGGCTGGGGACCGGGGCCCCCAGTCACCTCTCCACCCAGGTCTCTCCCTTCTAAACCCAATATCAAAGTCCTCAGCTGATCTTTCCTCATGCCACTTAAACCCTGGTGACCCTGAAGACCTGCCACACACTTTAAGCCATACTTATTCAGCTTCAACACCCTGGCAGCGGTAAGGGGCACCTCTAAAAATCTTCTAGCACCCTCCTCGCTATCGACTAGCCACTCCACAGGTCTTTCTCCCTCCGAGCCCGTATCGGGACCTGACCCATCACTGTGTTCTGATGTATTAGACATGTTTGTGTACTGCAGTAATTATCACGGTTATAGAATGTGTCTTCTCTCCTATGCAAGTATGTATATACTAATGTTATTTAAAGTCTTTTAAGGTGTTATATTGGTTGCTCCAAAAAAAAAAAATCTATGTCCACTGTATTTCTCTAATCATAAGGAATCTCAAAACAAATGACCACTATATTCCTCTGTTCAGTAAATCCTATGCAAGGTCGCCAATTGTTACGTCCTGGGATATATAAACACTGGGCTCTTTCTATTGGACTAGGTATGCGGCAACAAGCAACAACGGAAAACGCTAGATCCAACCCTTATGTATAAACCCAGGCAACAAACCACCCTAAACCGTCAAGAGTCCTGCCTGGACAACGAGGTATCCTATGACTCGGTTACAGGGTGCACGCACTATAGACTGCTGATAGTCAAGCAGGCTATATAAAAGATCACACAATTAAGTTAACTTAAAGCTTCAAGGAAAAGATAGATAACGGAATTAAATTGCAGACACAATTTAATAACAAACTTGAAGAAAGTACATTTAACGTTACGTTAATTAATACAACTAATCACCCCTGCGTGAAAGAAGGTGAAAGCAAACAGTCCTCAAAACATCGTACAGGTAGACAAGATGCGGGTTTCTAAACTGCATGCGACTACTGTAGGATCTGATGCTTAGCAAAGAAAGTACGTTACGGATTTAGAGAACTCTTAACTTATAAGCAGGAATAAATACTAGTGATAGGACATACAATGTATAATGGCATAGGTATAATTAACATAACATAACCACATACAGGTGTGCTTCTCACTCTTAGTCAGGCAAGTCTGCTCGGACAGAGTCTCTAAGCCACACCCTGACTCACAATACTCACAAAAACGGTAAACTGTGGCTCAATAACAAGCATACAGAGATAATAAACCCCTAGCTGTTAATCTGCCAAGTGGCAGAGGTCTAGCCGGAAGGATATAGGCTTCGGATACCCGGGCTGAGCCACCTGCTCTAGCCTAGGGACGTTCCCAGGTCTGTGAGCCAAATTACTCTAATTGAAAGGGTGCTCTTTTGAGAGACTCAGATCGCAAGTATCTGACTCTCTCCTGGCGACCCTAAAACAAAAGCAAGACGTGCTAGCGCAGTGCTGAGTGGACTAGGCAATGGCCCTCACACAACACAACGCTAGACACACAGGGACACAGACCAGAAAATGCCCCCAGACTCCCACGGGTATCCTAGTAAAGTCGTGCGGGTCCACGGGACTCGCACCAGCAGACTTTACTTAAAGGATCGCAAAAAGCCTCCCCTCCGGTCTAGCCCCTGCTAACCTGACACAAGAACACACTAGCAAGCATGAAACCACCAAATATGAGACAACAAAAAAGCTTCCTAGGTCTCATTAACAATTACATCCCTGCATAAGGCCCAAAATCCTATCTAGTTATCTGAGAGCTCGTCGTTAATACAATAATAGATATAAGGTCTATCAAGGGGATGGGATAATTAAATAGATTTGTGAAGTAGTGGAAAGAAGGTATACAAAGTAAGAGAGAACGTTTCTAAGTGGGGTTGAGAGGGATAGATATCAAGGGGGTCCGAAGGGTACGACAATGAGGTGAGCTCTGAGTCTTGAATCTGTCTGGACCCCACCCTAGGCATGCAGAATACATCCCAGACTTGGCAACACTCAACACAGTTGCCTGGTCAAAATCCTCTACCCCGTGCGTGAGTCGAAACTAAGCCTAACGTTGCAATCAAATGTATGTGGCAGCGCTTCAGGCTCGTCCCAAGCTGGACTCTCCGCGCGAAGCAACGTCCCAAGCCGGTCTCTCTCTCCCGCTCTCACTAGACTTACATCTTATATATTATAATGAAACAATCAACTATCGAGAATAAAATATACTAAGATGCGTTGGTTAAGAATAAGGGCAGCTTCACGCTGTGAAACAACATAAGAATATCCCAGACATTAGTTACATTGTCGTAGGATATATACTAAGGGAAAGCCTACCGGCCGGCTACCACCAGCCGGTTTCTAAACGGCTGGGCAGCCGACGCGCGCGCATGCCCGCACGTGGTTACTATGCAAAAGCGTCACAACCCTAACATAAGAACTAAACATACATTTATCAAAGAATTTGGACTACACACTGTGACACATGTAATTAGGCCGAACTGGGTGTACAACACGGGGAAAAATCAGACACACATAACATGAGTTCCTTGGAATAATTATACAGGACGATCTATAACCAGAAATGCTCTTAAATATAATAATTGGAGAATCATATAGGATAATAACCAATATAAGAGTGGCATTTAATTATTGTACAATTGGCCAAATAAGTGGTGAAGTATATTTCGATCAATAATTGGTAACTGGTATCTAAGCATTAATTCATTGTTTCGAGTGAAAAATGCAAACATGTTCCTATCTTTACACACCCTATTCAATATCTGAAAGACATTCATACAGCACTCAGCGAGCAAAACGGAGACACAATTGATTTGGCCAACCGTACAAGAGAGGCATACAAACAATTATACCTGGCTTTCCCAACTAGCTGCAAAATACACAAGGTAAGTTCGATATACATTAAGTTTATTCTTGTCCTTGTCTTTGATACAAAGAACCAATGTTAGGGAAACCTTTTGGGAGGTTTCCTTATGGGGTTATAGATTTGTTTAATTGTAGTTTGGTAAGTTGCTTGAAGATGCTGGGTCGATTCTGGGTCGATTCTCGCCTGATTCTCTCTTAGATTGGTAGATATAAGATAGGTATGAATGCCGCCACCACCTTTACCACATAATATTTAAGTAAAGGAAATGATATAAATTCCAGCCATCTTATTTATTCAGGAACAAATTATGATTAAAATATTACACGGATAATTCCCCCAAGTTGTGAGGAATCTCCTAGGGCCTGTTGTTGTGCCCATGTCCCCTGTCTAAGTCTCCCAAAACCTTTCTCCTATCTATCTCCTTAACTCCTTACACAAACCCCTCACATGTGACGGGCACCTCCGTAGCTCGTGGACAGTGCTTGCTGATCTCAAAAGAAAGGATGATGCAGAATTATAAAGTGGAAAGTTGAGTAAAGTTGAAAAATACTAACCGCGAAAAATGTATGTATATGAATATACTTAAACACACAGACATACAGTATGCAATATATAACAATTACATTATACACACAGCTATTGATCGTAATGTTCATGAATTATAAACTTTGGAGACACAGGTGAACACTTCATTAGATCATGAGCCAGCAAGATTAGTAGTTGGGCATTTAACGTTCCCTACATCAGTAGTACCATATCAATATTTCACATTAACGTAACCTGGCATAGCTTATCTCCAGTTTGTCTATTAGAACAATAATGTAATAATGACAAGTCTATTCGTTGTTATCGGAACTTGTGCAAGTTTTGTCAGAATACAAAATATATAATGAATCAACAATGAATGTATAAAGATAATATTAGTTATATATTTAATTTGGATAATCATTTATGTAATATGTTCGATCAAATATACCATATGTTCACCAACCCCCTTCCCCCACACCATTTTCTACTGGTGTTTGCACTTATTAGTATTCAGTTGGCTGCTTAGAGGCAGAAGGTGGGTCAATAACGCAGCTTTCCATTTTCAATAATACACTCTCACCCACACACACATACTTTCGCTCTCTCTCTCAATGATAATACCCATATAAAGTTTGATTGATTGTAATAAGCATATATACTAGAAGGATATACACCTAAATAACCATAGAAATGCATATTAATTATACCTTTAATTTGTGTTGCTGTGTTCATAAACCGCAAACAAATGTGTTTCACGTTTGTCTCCTCTCTCTTTTACTGTTGACTTTCCATCTCTCTCTACCTTTCCCCTTCCCCTCCATATCTTTATGGCCCACGTTTCCCTTCTCCCTCTATATCCTTTGCCTTACAGAGCTAAAAGGTTATATTCAGACCTGGAGGGTTTGGTGTAGTGAAAGTATTTGGTTGTGCTCTTGTACCACCTCCACGTGACCTGTATTTAATATTTTATGCAAGATGTATTTATATTTTGCTATCATAATTCATCAAAGGTATATTAGTAACTTACTATATGTATAATATAAATTATTGTCAATTATATGATATACTGTATATATATATATTATATATTTGTTTTATGAACTAAACAAACACTCTAAATATTTCTTTCTCTAAGCAAGAAGTGACACTAGACCTAATTTCCAATGTCCGTACATTTATTTTTGTTTTATCTTGATCTGCAGTAAGTCTCACTACCTTTTCCATTATATCTACACACCAAGTACCAGGTACACACAGGTGGATGGAACTCATCAGCCTTGGTCAGCAACCTGTCTAGGGGAGTAAACCATTACTGTTTTTAAGTAAAGTGTTTTTATGCTTGGCTTTCTAAGAAATTTTGTTTTCTAATCTATCAATCTATCTATCTATTGGTGGATGCCGTGATTCCCGAAGGGGATCAATATCCAGTATATAGTAGATATATTGTGATGCCTGCAGCTTAGCAGAACGCCACGTGGGCTAAGCCGCTTGCTTGGCCACTCGCTAGCACTCGCCGGGGCAGTGTATTTGGCTACAGTCTATCTACAATGTTGTACTTTCTTTCTTTTGAATCGTCATGTCACAGGCAGTACAGAAGTGGTCTTTATTTTCGCCTGTGACAATGCATTATATTTGATATCATCAGTTATAAGTTTAATGTATAAGACTTAATGATACAGCTAGAGAGTGTGAGTGAGTAAGTGCAGGAGGCAGAGTGTGCGCGCGCAGTGTTACACGTTGCCTCGGTGACGTCATGCCTCGGCTCGGGCCCTCTGAGTGGCTGGCTGCCGTACCACCCTCCTGCCGCGTCAGGAAGTAGTCCCCCCGCACTCCTGCTGCCTCTGTGTCTTCCTTGCTCAGAGCTTGCCTGACCAGCATACCCTTAACATCTCCCTTGCACTCTGTGCCCCGACTCCTACCTATAGAACACTTTCTCTCTCTCTCTACTTCTTACCTCTCATTCTTCCAATCTATGTATTATCATAACTCCCCTTTGGTTCTGCACGATTTCATATATCGGCCATCGTATTATATGCTGAAGCTCTCAGATATTACATGTTTAGTTAGGCATTTTGGAAGGGTTACCATTTTGTCTGTAGAGGTTCGACACACTCGCGGTGTCTCCCTACCTGTATCTTGGTGGTCTGCTGGGCTATTTAATGCTAGACTGGGGTAAGGCTACGTGTGTTGTGATTTACGATGTGTACTAGGTTTTGTTGAACCTATACAATCGCAACGGATACGTGGGAAGCCTAGGTTGTCTTTCTGACTGTGTACCTTATGAGTTTAGCCTTGTGTTGCGAGTGAGGGCTTTTGCCTCTGCCACCCAACACTTTGCTAACTCGTTTTTGTTTTGACTTTAAGAGGGTCGCCAGGAGAGAACCAGATACTAGCGATTGGATCTCTCAAGAGAGCACCCCGTCACTTAACGTAATTTGGCCGCACAGCCTTAAGGACTTCGCTAGGCTACGAGCCACTTGCTCAGCCATTGTTTCCTACCCTACTACATCCCAGCTAGACTTTATTCGCCTAGCAGACACCCGATTAAGATTATAAACTCTTTATGATATGTATGCATTATTATTCACAGCATTTATTAGTCTAGGTTGTTGTTGAGTTGCACAACCATAGTAGGCTGTTTCGTTGATGAGGAAGTACTTCTTTTGCTGTTGGATTTAATACTATTGCGCATTTATTATTATTCCCGTGCCAGTTAACCCTATATGTCCATACAATTGTCATATCCTGTTCCTGCTTTATATAACCGTTCAAAATCCGATTCGATCATCTTAAGCAGCATCCTACTTTCTTCAGAAGATTCCTGTTTGATGCTTTAAGACTTTCATTCACTTTCTTTAATATAGGAGTGACAGTTTGTTATTGTTTAGAGTAACTTTAAATATACCTTCTTCTAGTTTGCATTAAATCATTGCAGTGATTTAATTAAGCTTTCTATCTTTTCCTTGTCTACATTAGTAACGTAATTGTATGTTGTTGTGACCAGGCTGTATCAGAGATCATCAGCCTGTAGTAGTAGTGCATTTATACTGAGTTACAAGATACCCCGCTATCGCAGATTTAACTCTGGAGGGTATACAGTAGGTGTTTTTGTGCGCCGGCATTATAAGTTCGAGGGTTGGATCTAGTGTTATCGTTGTGGCTGTGTGCCTTTCTAGTCCAGTGATTAAGAGCCCTTGTTTTATACGAGCCCCGGTCGTAACAAATGGCGACCTTGCTTAGGATTTTGTGAACTTAGAGAAATATTTCAGGAGTGTTGTGGTTATTTGTTTTTGTTTAAAGGAATATAGCGAACATGGATTTTTTTGGGCAAGTAGTGTAACACTTAAGAGTCTTCAAGCATTTTGAGTGAATAGTGCTGCATAAGAGTTTAGGTACTTCTCTTTTTTTTTATAAACGTTGAGAATTTTTGGTGGACACTATGTCGGACGACGGATCAGTGTACAGTGAGGACACAGTACGGGGAACAGACTCTGAGGTGCAGCAGCGGGGTTTATCCGAAGGCATTAGAGTTATAACTAGTGAGGAGGATGCAAGGAAGTTTCTGGAGAAACCTATTACTGCTGACCGGGTGTCGGGGATTGATCGGTATGGTCTCCAGTGTTTGGCCACGGTCATGGGGCATGTGGGCACTAGCAGCATGTCGAGAGGTGACCTGGCGGCCTGTGTGCTCGGCGGGGTGCGTGGGGCTTCGGGTGGAGTGGGAGCTGGGGCACCTTCGGCCCAGCCCCCATTCCACTCGACTCCTACCATGGCGTCCCCTCGGGCTCGGGAGCCGGGTACATTCCCGCAGACCGATAGTCACTGGCAGCGTGGTTTGCACTTGGGTGAGTCTCCAATTGTTGCATCTCCTCCTCCTCAAGGTTTGACTCCAGATATGCTCTTCCAGCTTGAGATGGCTAAGATGCAGCTGCAGCAGCAGCGGGAATCTGAGCAGCAGCAGCGGGAGTTTGAGATGGCCAAGATTCAGGCTGAGGGGTGAAGGGCCAGATATGAGAATGAGGAGAGAAGGGCCATACGTGAGGCTGAGCTTCAGACTGAGGAGAGAAAGGCTAGGTACTGTGCAGACATAGATCTTGAGAAGTCGCGGATGGAGTCGACAGGGCAGCGTCTCGGTTCTGGGAATCGAGGTCTTGATCAGTCTTTATCGCACCTGCTCAAGTTGGTCCCTGTATTTGATGAGTCGGGTGTCACTGAATTTTGTATGCGTTTTGAGAAGAAGTGCCGGGAGCACCAATGGCCCGAGGTTAAGTGGGCGGCCCTTGTTTCCTCTAGGTTGGTTGGCAAAGGACTCAAGGCATATGATGCGTTGCCTTTGGAGTCGTGCATCGATTATGAGGTATTGAAGGAGGCTGTCCTGCGGGCATATGAGTTACAACCAGAGACGTACAGATTGAAGTTCCGGGGTGTAACGAAAGGTCGTGAGTGCACCTTTCTTGAGCATGCCCGGGATCTGTCCGATGCATTTGGGAATTGGCTGAGATCGGAGAAGGCAACGACGTTTGATGAGATAAAACAGTTGATGCTTCTCGAGCAGTTCTTCAAGTGTACGGGCTATATCTGACGTTGAATCTTAAAGAAAAGAACCAGAAAACTCTTCAGGAGGCAGCTGAGATGGCTGACCGTAGGCTATCGCTGATTCATGGGTGCGGGTCTGGACAACGGAACGATGCAGGTAACAAGGGGCGCAACACTCCACCCCCCCCGAGTCAGTGATACACCATATAACAATAACTACAAGAGCAATGATATTAATTCTGACCATAAACCTAATACCGTCCCGTTTAAGAAGGGTCAGGGCCCTTCCCCACCTCAAGGGAAGCCCAAGGGGGAGTTAGAGTGTTTTCATTGTCATGAGAAGGGGCATTTTGCACGGTTCTGTCCTAGCAAGCTACCTAATGTAGTTGTGTCTTTGGCTCGCAACATTGGGGTGTCCCCGAAGTCGTCTGAGTTTGCCCGGGGTATAACGTCAGAGGCTGGGACACAGCCAGTGGAGAAGAATTCGGAAGGCTCGAATCCTGTCCGCGATGTCTTTTGCGACCATCGAGGGCATGGCTGCGTGAAGTGGGCTGGTAAGAAGCATGGAGTTGAGCTGTTGCGAGACACGGGTGCCTCTCAGACTTTGATGAAGAACTTTACTGGTTGACCAATAAACGCGGCACGGGTGGTTGTGGTGCAAGGTATCAATGCTATCAGGTCATACCCATTGGTCAGGATGGAACAGGAGGTAGATGGTGTGACACGAGAGTTGGATGTGGGAATTGTGGAGAACTTGCCTGTTGGGGGCGTCGACCTCCTTCTCGGCAACGACTTTGCGGTGCCTACTTCTGAGGTTTCACCCTTAGTCGTTGCCGAGAAGCCGGCCGACTTGAGTAGGGAGGAACAGGAGTGGGTAGACTAGTGTCAAGTACAACCTATGGCGTGCGTTGTTACAAGATCTCTTGCATCCAAAGTGTTACAGCCTATTCCTCAGTCTTCTGATCAACGGAGGAACGGTTGGAAGAAGATGGCTAATGTTGGTAAAAGTTTGGAGCAGCTCTTCTTGGCGACTCAGTATTGGCACCATTGTTGGAGTCTAAAGAAGCCCCAGGACCTGTCACAGCTAGTGAGGAGGTAGGGCAGGAAGAGACTCCGAGGCAGCAACGTTACACACAGAGAGAAAAAAGGGTTGCTCAGTTTGATATTGGGGGAGGACTTGGGTTGCTTCGGAAGCATTTAGACAGGTTGGTTCCCTCAGATATTTGTAAACTGCAGTTGGAGGATCCGGAAGTTCAGAAGTGTGGTAATGGTGCTGTCGAGATCAAACACGAGGACGGGGAAACATGTCATGTGAACCTGTTGGAGGAGTTTGTGAGGCAACCACCTGAGCAGCCTACTGTCCCTGCGTTGGTCTGCAGCGGCCAAGGTGGAGAAGGAGATGGGGGCAGTAGGGCACAGGTGGAGGAGAGTTGGGACTGTAATGCCTCGGCGGAGCAGTGGGCAGGGGACACGAGTCTGGTGGCTGTGGAAGCGCTAGAGCACCTGCCTGAGCAGCAGTGTGCAGCGCTCCAGCACCAGCTCGGTTCATACCCCACTGGTTGTGCCGAGCACCCGAGCCTCACAACTCAGGCAGTGCAAGATGTTCCGCGGGCAGGTCACTTGAATGTTTATGGACCGTTATCCTCGTTGTTTCGGTGGTTCAGGGTGGGCGACGAGGCTTGGACATGGTTGTCAGGTCAGGGTCGACCCATGGCTGCCAAGGGTGGTGGTCAGAAGGAGGACATTGAGCAGATTGGTGAGGTTGGCTGTGGCATAGAAGTGCCCGGTCGTCGCATAGCCTCCCAATGCTGCTCTAGTCGAATTCAACAGCCCTACCATAGACCGACTGTATCTGGCCATGTCGCTAAAAGCGGTGATGCTACGCAGGCAGATGTAGTCGTAAGGAATGCGGGGGTGCGCATGTACGGTATCGGCGGGGAAGCCTTAAGGGGACCGACCGGTTAATTACAAACTTCCAGGTCTTACTTTCAATTTAAATGAAATTTGGCACAGGTGTATATGACCATAAAACTAGATAAAAAAAAAAATGTTTTGCTTTTTTCTTGCAATTTAGTTAAAACAACGTTGAAAATCATAGAACTGCAGAAAATGATATACTCCTACAGAAATCCCCATAGCACATGTTTTCTGTGATCAAACAACTCACAAAAGGTGTATCTGTAGTTTCTATAAAACACAGTTTATATATTTTGTGTATTTGTTCGATTTAGGTGATTACGGATTCAGGCGAATATATTTAAAGAAAATTACAACTTTGACGACATATTGTGAAAAAATTAAATTACTAGAGTAAATTGGCTTGATAGGCCTTTTAGTGTTTTTAATTACCTTTCCAATGGTATATACACCATTCCTATAGGTTAAATAATAACTGTAGAATAACATCCGATAGTGTGGCAATATAGGTTCTGAGAAAAACAGGTGAAAGTCTAAGGTAATTAGGTGAACATTTTTACTTTTGTTTTTTAGATTTACAATATTTTACGCAGGAACATGGCAAAGTAGAAGATAAAGCGTATGGGAGGTTGTAGAGTAGCTTACGCTCTTTCTATTTATATAGGTATGCTCCTCGTACGACCAGTAGTTACTGAGCAGGTTAATTTCAAAGTTCGCTATATAACGTTTTTAGAATTACAGGAAAAGTTTGGAAAACATAAAAAAAAACACTATTTCCAATGGGTTTTCACTAATAACATTTCACTGGCTTATGAAGGGATGTTGACTCTTGTTGAGTAAACACCTATTGGTATTTTCAGGATTTCGAGTTTTTTAAGCCTAAATTAACCGGTCGGTCCCCTTAACAATAATGAACTATGGGAGTGACTGCACAGGTGGTACTGATTGTCCCTCTCATGACCTGGCTGTTGTAGGGACGAAGGTGGAGAAGGAGGGAGACTACAGGTTAGAAGCTGCGGTTTCGGCTGGGTTGTGGGAGGAAACTAGGCATATTGTTCTGCGAGATAAGTTGGTTACTAGGCTGTGGCAGTGCATCCGCATGTTTGCTGCTTCTCCAGGCCTGATGTACGGGGTAGAATCCGACATGGAGGCTGAGGGATAAGGAATGTCGTGAGTGGTCGTTGCCTGTAACTTTACAACCTGTGTTAAGTGGCAAGATCAGTGTGTGTGTTGATTACAAGAGTGGGTGTGAATTATCCCTGCCAGATGCCTATACCTTATCGAGAGTTGACGACACCATAGACCGCCTCGGGGCTGCATCGCCTATCACGAAGGTAGAACTAGTGAAAGGCTTTTGGCAGGTCCCGTTGCCGGAAAGAGCGAAGAGAAGTGCCAGTCTTGTGATGAACTGGGCAGTTTATCAGTGCCAGGTGTTGTTGTGCTGCCAGAACACAAGTTGGATGTGTAGCATGCTAAGGGCACTGATAATGTTTTGGCTGATTGTTTGTCACGGGTGGGTTTGTTTGCAGGAGAACCCTCGCCGTTCAGTCAGTGTGTGGTGAGAGTGGAGTAAAATTGGCTTGCCCCTGTAAGTGCAGCCGCCATAAACATATTAAAATGAAAATTCTATAAAAACTCTTTCTTTAATACTTAATTTTTTTTTAAGTATGTTATAGCTAAAGTTCTGAGTCGAACCTGTGCTTCTCTCAGAAGGCTGGGCTAGTAGAAGCTCGCTCTAGGAGCATAGCAGTATGAATTAATTAAGCTATTGTGTTGGGAGGGGTTGTAATTTTTGTTGTTGATGAGAACTGAGTTATGCCTTCTTTGTTGCGAAGTGATTAGGAGTGGCGAGTCTTATCGGCGTTCTGCTTGTCAGATATGGAGCTCATGGTTGAGCGTCTAATATCTTGGGGGGGGGGGGGGGGTGACGCCTGCAGCTTAGCAGAACGCCACGTGGGCTCAGCCGCTCGCTTGGCCACTCGCTAGCACTCGCCGGGGCAGTGTATTTGGCTACAGTCTATCTACAATGTTGTACTTTCTTTCTTGTGAATCGTCATGTCACAGGCAGTACAGAAGTGGTCTTTATTTTCGCCTGTGACAATGCATTATATTTTATATCATCAGTTATATGTTTAATGTGTAAGACTGAATGATACAGCTAGAGAGTGTGAGTGAGTAAGTGCAGGAGGCAGAGAGTGTGCGCGCAGTGTTACACGTTGCCTCGGTGATGTTATGCCTCGGCTCGGGCCCTCTGAGTGGCTGGCTGCCATACCACCCTCCTGCCGCGTCAGGAAGTAGTTCCCCCGCACTTGCTCAGAGCTTGCCTGACCAGCATACCCTTAACATCTCCCTTCCACTCTGTCCCCCGGCTCCTACCTGTAGAACACTTTCTCTCTCTCTCTACTTCTTACCTCTCATTCTTCCAATCTATTTAATATCATAACTCCCCTTTGGTTCTGCACGATTTCATATATCGGCCATCGTATTATATGCTGAAGCTCTCAGATATTAAATGTTTAGTTAGGCATTTTGGAAGGGTTACCATTTTGTCTGTAGAGGTTCGACACACTCGCGGTGTCTCCCTACCTGTATCTTGGTGGTCTGCTGGGCTATTTAATGCTAGACTGGGGTAAGGCTACAGGTGTTGTGATTTCCGATGTGTACTAGGTTTTGTTGAACCTGTACAATCGCAACGGATACGTGGGAAGCCTAGGTTGTCTTTCTGACTGTGTACCTTATTAGTTTAGCCTTGTGTTGCGAGTGAGGGCTTTTGCCTCTGATACCCAACACTTTGCTAACTCGTTTTTGTTTTGACTTAAGAGGGTCGCCAGGAGAGAACCAGATACTAGCGATCTGGATCTCTCAAGAGAGCACCCCGTCACTTAACGTAATTTGGCCGCACAGCCTTAAGGACTTCGCTAGGCTACGAGCCGCTTGCTCAGCCATTGTTTCCTAGCCTACTACATCCCAGCTAGACTTTATTCGCCTAGCAGACACCCAATTAAGATTATAAACTCTTTATGATATGTGTGCATTATTATTCACGGCATTTATTAGTCTAGGTTGTTGTTGAGTTGCACAACCATAGTAGGCTGTTTCGTTGATGAGGAAGTACTTCTTTTGCTGTTGGAGTTAATACTATTGCGCATTTATTATTTTTCCCGTGCCAGTTAACCCTATATGTCCATACAATTGTCATATCCTGTTCCTGCTTTATATAACCGTTCAAAATCCGATTCGATCATCTTAAGCAGCATCCGACTTTCTTCAGAAGATTCCTGTTTGATGCTTTAGGACTTTCATTCACTTTCTTTAATATAGGAGTGACAGTTTGTTATTGTTTAGAGTAACTTTAACACCTTACGAGCGGCCTATGCGGTTTATTTATGTGTACCGCACAGCGGGGTGTTTTTAGCCAAAATAGGGCTGTTTACGTGATCATTTTCATGCCTAAATAAGACCCAGAACGTAAAACAAGTACCTATCCCTGAAAGGGCATAAACAGAGCTTTCGAATGACACCATAACGATCCTTGTATGATGGATAGTTTTCTTGCAATAACCGTGCAACGCGAGTGCAAAAAGCAGGTAATTCGGTACTTTCAGTACATAATTGAGTATGTAGCGAGTGAGAGAGGGAGGAGGGAGCTGAGATTTGTGTCAGTAGGTTCGCCGCGGTGGTCTGGAGCAGTCATACGCTCGCTAGTCTCCTGCCACCACTTGTCTCTCTCTCTCAGCCACATTACGTGCTGAAATTGCCACTCGAGTTATGTCGAGCGCCGCCACATAGTCCAGCTTTATTTAACTCGACTTATGTTGCTCGCCGCTAAATAAGGGTTAAATATACCTTCTTCTAGTTTGCATTAAATCATTGCAGTGATTTAAATAAGCTTTCTATCTTTTCCTTGTATACATTAGTAACGTAATTGTATGTTGTTGTGACCAGGCTGTATCAGAGATCATCAGCCTGTAGTAGTAGTGCATTTATACCGAGTTATAAGATACCCCGCTATCGCAGATTTAACTCTGGAAGGTATAGGTGTTTTTGTGCGCCGGCATTATAAGTTCGAGGGTTGGATCTAGTGTTACCGTTGTGGCTGTGTGCCTTTCTAGTCCAGTGATTAACCTAAGAAGTGCGCATGGGGGGTATGAGACACCACACTCCTGTGGTGACGTATTTGAGCTGTTCCCATGACTAACATCGTTATTTTACCATAAATAGCATTAATACTTATCCATATGTGCCTATTATAGGTTGATTATAAAGGTATTAACCTGTTACATCAATAAAACAAGTGGAAACAGTGTTTGGATGGTCAAAATCGGCGATACAGGCCGGGAGTTACATAATGTATGGCTTAGGCAACCTCCCTGCCCTCGCCCTGCTACCAACTCGCTAATGTTAGCACGAAAATAGACCACAGAATAAGGGAATAACAGGGAAAATAGGTGATAACTGAAGGAGGGGTGGAAAGTGGGGAAGGAGGGGAGGTGGAGGAGTGATATTTGGCATGGCCCAGGGGCAAAAAAAAAAAAAAAAAAAAATATATAAACAAAAACAAACATTTGTTTTGGGTGTTTTAAATGGATTTTTGTTCCCCCTTACTCTTAACCCTTCTTTGGCGGCGCGCATCATATGTCGAGTGAAAGAAATTTGGACTATGTGGCGGCTCACAACATAAGTCGTGTGGCATTTTCAGCACGTAATGTTGCTGAGAGAGAGAGACAAGTGGTGGCAGGAGAGTAGCGAGCGTATGACTGCTCCAGACCACTGCGGTGGACCAACTGACATGAATCCCACCCTCCTCCACCCTCTCACACTCGCTACATAGTGAATTGTGTGGGGAAAGTACCGAATTACATGGTTTTTGCACTCGTGTTGCAAGAAAACTAGCGGTCATACAAGGATCGTTGGGGTGTCATTGGAAAGCTCTGTTTATGCCCTTTCAGGGATAGATACTTGTTTTATGCTCTGGGTCTTATTTAAGCATGAAAATGATCACGTAAACAGCCCTATTTTGGGTAAAAACACCCCGCTGGTGGCTACTTATTATTTACCGCCTAGGCCGCTCATTAGGTGTTAAGAGTCTTCCCGCAGTCCGCCGGGGGAACTCTTAAGAGTCTCCCAGCAGTTCCCGGGTTAAGAGCCCTTGTTTTATACGAGCCCCGGTCGTAACAATATGACTGATTAATGTTAGATATACATAATGCCAAACATACAAAACACACTGCTTAAAACAGTAATGGTTCAGATATAGACTTTACATATGCACAACTTCAGAGCAGATAACGATGCTTCCGTGTTGTTTTTGTGTTTTGTTTTGTTTTCGACAAAGGTTAACAGGAAAAGAACCTCTAGTAATAGGTGCAGAGATCAATCAACAATATATTTATTAATTTAAGAATATCGCATCATAATTAAAACCTAGCTATTCATTTAGTAATTAATAATTTATGAAATATGATAATATTTATATTGATAACAACACATTTTGCCTATGACAGCCTACTTATCATCTTTAGAAAGGGGTGGGGGGAGATTAAAACAGTAAGGGAGGGAGATGTATGATAACATTTGTTATGACATACGTTGAAAATCAGTTCAATAATATACTGTATATATAAACAAATCAGGGAGGTATTATTTTATACAGGGCAAAGGTATCATGTGAAACGACTAAATGTGCGGTCACATAGACAGATGTAAAGGTTTACCAAAATTATTGATCTTGCAGCAAATCTTGACATTATTTGTGATGACATTTAATACTTCTAAATCGACAACATATCAGTTCTTAGAGTTAGGGAAAATATTTATATAAACAGTAATAATATATACAAGAATATATTTAGAAGCGAGACCAAATATATGTTGTGGGCCGATCTGCTAAAATGTAAATGTATAGGCAATAATATTTTTGTTTTTTCCCAAGTAGAGTAAGAACAATCTTTGGCAGCCACCTTCTTCTCCTATGCAAATATATTTACATTGCTCTCAGGAAATCCCGTGTAGCAATTCTTGACATTTCATAATATCGAGAATCACTAAGATCCTCGGGAATGTAATGCACTCATGTCACATTTCTTGAAAGAGTATGAATAACAGATCTTCGAAAAGTCAATATCTTAGATGCAAGAGAATAGTTGACGAAATGTAAATCTCTGGTGAAATAAACGGAACCATTGCGGGTGCAAGTTATGGATTTTCGTGGGTTTATATTCGTACATAGGGCATCTGAACAAACCCTATAATATCCTATAAAACTAAACTTACCCTTCAATTACCAAACTTCCAAATCATAAATTGTTAACAATCATTATCTTATATATTTTGACACTCATTAAACATCAATGTATTCAATGGTAATTCATTGCATAATGATTAAGTTTATGAAATAGATATACTGTATAATGATAATGATGATATCACATCAATATAATAAGACAGTGTAATAATAGTATATACAAATTAAGCTAAAGTACAATGTATGAATGTAACTTAACTAGAAAGAAGGTGTGTTTTAGTATTGACATTTAATTCCATTAAAAACTGTGCTGTACTGTGTTTGATCTAACTCGAGTCGGTCACCCCCAGCTATGGGTTATGTGTCTGAGTACATACATACATACAAACATATATACATACTCTGTCCCATTCCATGCATATGTGTCATCTGTCTACTTCAATTTAGAGTCTCACGAGCATGTTATTAAAAGTTCAGAGATATTTGCATTTGACCCTTATCAGAAGTAACCTGTGTCTGAAAACTACACTCAGTGTGCTAGGAATTCCAGGTGTTTATAATTCCAGACGTTTTTTTCAAATAAAATTATATCCAAATTCAATACATTTATACACAATAGACAAATACCTTACGTCGATTCATTGTATACAAAATAATCAAATACAACAGTAGACTACTGTATATTAAGATATCGTGTTTTCCTGTCTTTGTGTGTTTATAATATTATTATAATAAGTAGTTATATACGATTATTTAACCAACAATGTGTCACTTGTATATATCGGGTATACACGAACAATTCAACTGGGATGGTTATATACATAGCTAACTAGATTTGTAGCTACTTGTAAGTAGATGCGGTCCGTTTCGAAGCAATGGTTTATTCATAATATATAGTGGTTACCCCATTGCATTTAACTTTCTACCAATACAATTATTAAAGCCGAACTCTATAACACTGGACGGAGGCACCACTGCTAAGTTATCTGTATATCAGATAATATAGTTGCAGATGCCCTAATTCCAAAGTAGGCTAGTTGCGCAAATAATTAAGGTTATTAATTAACAAAACTGTGGTAAATCTCAGCGGCCTGGAGTTAGGTATTACCGTCTTGAATCAACCCAGAACTCAGAACAACCCTTTGATCAATCAGTATGTGAAATAATACCCTCGACATACATGCAACATTCATATACGTGCACACATACTGTATATACACACTTACACTCACATACCGTATACACACGCTTCGTAAATATATCTGACATTTTCGAAACACTTTCTTCAAGCTATCGTTATAGTCATGAATAGTGTCTAGGATACCCTCGCTGCCCATTATACCAATACCATGACCTAAGTACCACCTTCCAACCTCTTTTGTAAGATACCATCACCTTCAACCCATGAGCTTTAACCCTCCAACCACCTTGCTTAACTGACACTTTCATAAACATATTAATTTTATACCGCAGGACTTAGGTTGTCCAATATATTACATTTGAAACATATATAATCATTCTTTCTCCACACTCGTTTACACCATCCACACCAAAACTACTTATCACTCCCTCAACATATTGATTGCCTAACCTAGCATTCAGGTCCCTTAAAACGATCACAATTTAATTTTCCCCAAAACCTTGTAGACAATCCCTATCTTCCCAAAAGCCCTCCATGTCCTCTATTGTCCTTTCACTTCCTGGCTTATATGCACTCACAAATAGCAACCTTTCACCTGTAAACCACATTCAAACCCACATTAGCTTTGATGACACCTCTCTCCACTCTTATATAAACTCTCTCAGCTCCTGTTACAATAATAGCCACGCCCTCTTTCGCTCTGACTCTCGCATCTACTCCAGACTTTTTACCTTTCACATTTCCAAAAATCCACTTCACCCTCTCTTTAATGTACTTTAATGTAGGTTTAAATGTACGGGATGTGGAATGAATGAGAAGAGAGAGGACATTGGCAAGTTGTTTGAAAGAAGTAGGACGTGCTTTCTCTGAGTGAAACAAAATAGGGTCCGGGACCACGATCGGGTTCCCTCGCCTCTATCTCTAGTCTCTTTAAGTAGGTAATTTTTTTCAAAATGAGGAGGATTCCTAGCTCCCGCCCCCAGCCCCTTTCAGCCAACGTTTACGCCTCGCAGGAAAAATGCGGTGATGGAAAATTCTTTCCCCTCCAACTCAGAGAAGGCTATCTACACAGTCTAGTGGCGGGTGCTGGGGTCGCCGCATCCTTACGCCATTAGAAATGTAGAAAGAGAAAAAGATAGAAAAGTCTATGAGAGGTAGAGGACACCAACCATCACTCTGACAAAGAGTCAGCTCACCAACACGTACAGTACTGTACTGTAAAATATCTGGATTGGGTGACCCAGTTTTCTCCAAACTTACTGAACCAATTTATGAACATTCCATTAAAAATATACATTATAAGAAAAATTGTATTGCAGGGTTATTGATTATTCTAATAGCTTTATTTTTAATTTTGTTTAATTGCCTCAACGCAACCAATCCACAAAGGTGAACAGTAATTCATCTGAGAATGCCATAGACATTATGTATAATGGCTAACTGCAACTCAGTGAAGAATTGTCGAACTCTGTACATTAGTCCCATTTTCTTTGAGGCATACTGTATTTGCGGATGATACAGTTCTGATGAGTGATAATGAATGGGAGTTGCAGGGTCTGGTAAATGAGTTTGGAACAGTGTGCAAAAAACGGAATTTGAAGGTAAATGCGGGGAAGAGCAAGATTATGGTCTTCGAAAGGGGTGAAGTCACAGAGTGTGAGGTGAAGCTGAACGGTCAGGCTATGGAGATAGTCAACTCTTTTAAGTATCTGGGCAGTGTGTTGAGTAAAGATGGGACTATGGATGAAGAAGTGCGGGAGAGGGTACAACAGGGGAAGAGGGGTTTAGGAACGCTGAAAACAGTAACAAGAAATAGGGTGGTCAGTATGGAAGTGAAGAAGTCCTTGCATGACAGTGTGGTAATCCCGACACTGACTTACGGAAGCGAAGCATGGACATTGGTTGAGAGACTCAGACCAAAAGTGAGAGCAGTGGAAATGAATTACTTAAGAAGTGCGTGCGGAGTTACATGGAGGGATAGACAGACTAATGAGGAAGTAAGAAGGAGGTGTGGTGTGGAGGTAGATGTGCTGGAAAGTGTGAAAAGGAATAACTTGAGATGGTTCGGCCATATGGAACGTATGGAAAGCGAGAGAATGACTAAGAGGGTGTACGAGAGCGAGGTGGAGGGACACACAGGGAGAGGTAGACCGAAAGAGAGGTAGAAGGATGGAGTGAGGAAGTATATGAACGAAGGCGGTGCTGGTTGGGGGGAGGGGCATCGACTGACTGGGGACAGAGGTGCATGGGGGCAGTTCGTTCGTGGCCACCCCTTCGGGGATCACGACGTCAGGCAATAGATAGATATATAGATCTAACATGAGGCATCCAGTTCAGACTGGCATTCAATGTTACACCAAGGATATCAATACTAGAGGAGGTGAGAATTATATTTACATAATTAAAAATCATGTAGGACTCGGAAAGATTCTGCCTGTTTGAATATTGTATGTACTTAATTTTCTGTTCATTAAAGGAAACTACATGTTTTTCCTTTTCTCTCACCTCCTCCTCCTCTCATTTGTACCTTTGCTAGTTGCTTACATGTGCCAGCTACTTCAACTTCCGACCACAGCTACATGATGTTTTAGACAAAAAAACAATAAATAAATAAATGTATAAATACAATAAATAAATAAATACAACAAAAAATGCTGGGATGCGGTAATGTGCTTCCAACATGTTAATGTACTTTTCGTTGTGTTTTGCAGGTGTCGTATTATTGTTGGGATTTTTGCACCAGGGATGGGTCCATTTCAACCTATTTTTGCACTCCTTGGGTTAAGTCAATATACACCAGTTGGTTCCAGGGTGGATGGGACTTGTTAGCCTTGGTCGGCAACCCATATAGGGGAGATGACCTTGTAAAAATCTGGGAGGATGGGACTTCTCAGCCTTGGTTGGCCACCGGTCTAGGGGGAGTAAACCTTAATGGCATACAAATCCGTACTGCTTACCTAAGGGTGAAGCAGGTTACTAGATGGACCAGCCGCACACCACTGTAGAAAAATAGTGCTAACAATATACCGGTACATAAAATGCCTCGAAGTCAGACGGACCCTAAGTTGAGTGGTCAGTCCTGTAAATTGGCACAGGTTGTCCTCATAGGGGATAGGTCCGATTGGGGACATTTTGTGTATGGCCAATTGGCCACCCTCATAAAGGGGAGAATGGCATCTGGCAATAGATAGATAGATTGTTCACTGATCTTGTAACTTGATAGATAAAACCTTATATAGTGTCTCTCAGTCGATCTAAGGAATATTAGCTCAAACATGACAAATCCCATGTATACCACATAAGCTGTTATCGGTATTTTTAAGATCATTTGAGATGGATGCAGATGCAGTGTTACGTGATATTGAATCATCAGTTGCTGGAAAAAGTCATATCATTTTAGTAAAGATGAGAAATTTGGAGGATGAAGTGTGAGATATGGTAGCGCAAGGGAGGAGGTTTAGGCCTATAGGAATGCTGAAAGCAGTGACAAGGTATAGGGTGAGGAGCATGAAAGTAAAAAAAGTCTATCTATTTATTGTCGGATGCCATGATCCACGAAGGGGTGGCCACGAACGAAACACCCCCATGCTCCTCTGTCCCCAGTCAGTCGACATACGTACCACATGACTGAACCATCTCGAGGTGTTCCTTTTCACACTTTTTAGCACATCACGCACCCCATCCACACCACAACTCTCTCATACTCCCTCATTAGTCTGTCTATCCCTCCATGTAACTCTGCACGCACTTAGTAAAAAAGTAACTGCATGAAAATGTAGTAATCCTGACGCTGATGTACGGGAGTGAATCATGGATGTTATTGGAGACATAAATCATGAGTGAGAAAGGAGAGCGTGTGGAAGTGGATATGTAAGAGAGTGTGAAGAAGAACACCTTGAGGAGGTTCGGTCATGTGGAGTATATGGCGAGTGAAAACAAATTACTATAAAAGGTAAGGAAAGCCAGAGAGGATGAGGTAGAGGAATGAAGTTGAGAGGCCAGGTGACAGAGGAGTATTGAAGTGATTCATTCGTGGTCACTGCTCAAGGAGCAAGGTGTTTGACACTAGATAGATGTATATAGTATATAAAGTACTTCTGGATAATTCTTTTGGGGTAGATTTGCAGTGACTATGACAAAATGTTGGTATTATACTGTGCAGTAGGCCTACTTCTTAAAAACTAAATACTGTATATTACAGTATCTACCTAGCATGTAAATTATTGTGTACCGTAATTTTAGATTGAATGGGAAAAACAGTCGACAAATAACCAATATATGAGATCATTTTTCAGTAATGTAACTTTACACTACTGGGTCTCTAATTCAGCAATGATTGTTGCTTTTTTCCTGTTGTTTTGTTTTATATTTTAACACTATATTGGTCATTAATAACAAGGTTAATACATCACCTAACTCCTATTTTATCGATATTTTAAGTTCTACCCCTGGGGGTAAGGGATTAGAATATGCCCCACGTGCCTTCTGCATGTCATAAGAGGCGACTAAAGAGGTTGGGTCGGTGGGCTTGCGACCCCCACCCGGAAAAAAAATACATAGCAACAATGAACGAACAATCGGCCTCGGATACGGACTGACCCTGTGTTGACGAACCCCGACCGACTATGGACTAGCCTACGGACATTGCAGGGTCTGGTAAATGAGTTTGGAACAGTGTACGAAAAACGGAATTTGAAGGTAAATGCTGGGAAGAGCAAGGTTATGGTCTTCGAAAGGGGTGAAGTCACAGAGTGTGAGGTGAAGTTGAACGGTCAGGCTATGGAGATTGTCAGCTCTTTTAAGTATCTGGGCAGTGTGTTGAGTAAAGATGGGACTATGGATGAAGAAGTGCGGGAGAGAGTGCAACAGGGGAAGAGGGTTGTAGGAACGTTGAAAGCAGTAACAAGAAATAGAGTGGTCAGTATGGAAGTGAAGAAGTCCTTGCATGACAGTGTGGTAATCCCGACACTGACTTACGGAAGTGAAGCATGGACGTTCGGGAAGAGACTCAGACTAAGAGTGAGAGCGGTGGAAATGAGTTACTTGAGAAGTGCGTGCGGAGTTACATGGAGGGATAGACAGACGAATGATGAAGTAAGAAGGAGGTGTGGGCTGGAGGTAGATGTGCTGGAAAGTGTGAAAAGGAACAACTTGAGATGGTTCGGCCATATGGAACGTATGGAAAGCGAGAGATTGACTAAGAGGGTGTACGAGAGCGAGGTGGAAGGACAGAGGGGGAGAGGTGTACCGAAGGAAAGGTGGAGGGATGGAGTGAGGAAGTATATGAATGAAGGGGGTGCTGGTTGGGAGGAGGGGCGTTGACTGACTGGGGACAGAGGTGCATGGGGCCGGTTCGTTCGTGGCCACCCCTTCGGGGATCACGGCTTCAGGCAATAGATAGATAGATAGAGAAGTTCAACAGGTAGTAGAAATCCACCCGACATCTCAACTGCAGTCAGAAGCGGACTTGTCCTGAAGATTTACCGGATTCCAAACACTTATGCCAAATATTGTAAAGTGTTATTGAATATTACTTGTTAATCTTGGTTGGTTTGGGTTTGGGTGGCGAGATTAAGTTTTTAGTGAATACCGGTAGCTAAAGACCTAGTGGAATTTTTTGTTTTATCTTAGCTTTCATTCGAGGACAATTACTTTTGCTAGTTACTCGTCCAGTGCTGAAGGATTTTGTGCGTTCGTCTGTAAAGTATTACAAAAGTTTTAAATAGTTAGGTTGGGCAACTTAGGCTTAGCCTACGTCTAATGGGATATTAATAAAATATAGTACACTACCATAGTTTAGGTCTAAAACAAAAAATAAGTGTATTTATAATGCTAAAGCTTAAAGGTAAGATTCAAGTGTTTCAGAATATAATTATACAAAAACTAATTAACGTAGATTGTAAGTTAAGCCACTCCTTCAAGCCAAAGCTTTGGTAACATTTAAGAAAGGAGGTGTGCGTGCTATTTTCCTATTCGTTTTCTGAACTTGCGCATTGTCTGTTGATGTAGTTCCCCAGACTTTCTGGCCGAAAAGTCTTGAGTTCGGTAGACCGAAGCCGCTCCAGATGCTTGGGCCCCCGAAGGGGCCAGGACATCAGTGATGCATGGGATATGAATGTACAAGAGAAAAGGAGGTTGACTGTGATAGAGATGAGATGCTTGAGGAGTAGGCTATGTGTGGAGTGACGCGTAGAGACAGAGAGACAGCTTGAGGAATGAAGACGTATGTAAGAGAGTGGAACAACATGAACCCTTATGAGCTAGAGTGGAAAGAAGGGTGCTATGCTGGTATGGACATGTTGAACGAATGAGAGATGAAATGCTTACAAAGAGAATATATGAGTCAGAAACAAGAGGAAATAGATTGAGAGGAAGACCTCGGTGTAGGTGGAGAGATGGTGTGAAACAAGCATTGGAAGATGGAGAGATGACTGAAGAACAGGTAAGAGAAGTGGTGATGAATAGGAATGAATGGAGAATGTATGTGAATAGATGAGTGATAATCCAATCATAGGGAGAGGGAGTCGGGCGCCAGTTAGACAAGATAATAGTACGTCAGGCGCCTGGTCCGGGGAGCCGGTGTACTGTATATACAGTACTGTATAATTGTTGGTTTATTGTTCCCTTATAGCCGTAAGACTGAAAATTGAGTTTTTTCTTAACCTAGGTACAGTACAAAGCGTATTCTACCTAACTACTAGGTCCCCTGCGACCTTTGACGACCGTGAAGTGCCTGGTTTCCCACCATGGTACGTACATATTCAAATACTCTGGTGAGAAGAATGTGCAGGCTAACACAATCTGATAGTTGAGCAGCCTGGCTAGGGAGCGACCACGATACAATCCTCTCCATCAGGATGGCTGAAAAAAACCTTAAGGATTCTGGTAGATTTGAACCCTAGACATCGCGGTTACAGCGCGGGCGCCTTAAACAGTTGGCCATCCCGATCCTTAATATATGACCCAGATATATGAAGGGCCATGCCTGGAAGTAATGTGGGAAGGCATTGTGGTGTGCTCTGCTGCGTGTCAGTCTGCCGAGACTGGAAGTTCTCTCGAAGGTCTAGGACCTGCGGCTTGCTGGAGGTCTCTGGGTCTTATCCTGGTCGACCTAGATGTGTGCGAGCTTTCTCATTTTGTTGTTTCAGTTCAGGCTCTGTCTCAAGTCAGCCACCTCCAACTATGGGGTATGTGTCCGAGTATATAGATACATACAGTACCGTACTGTATTTGTATTCATGAGTGGGGGGCAGCAACCTTTGTTTGGACATACCGTGTACCAGTCTGTATCTCCTCCCATCCAAAATTCCCCTCGGGGGAAATCTGGCCCGGGATAGATTCTCCCCAGAGGGAATTTTGGCCCAGGATAATATTCCCCCTCACTCACCTGGTTATATGGCAAGTGTAGTAATGACTTTAACATAACAAAACATCAAGAAATGGCTCAACCAGGTTAGGTTAGGTTTGGTTACCTTAGAAAAAACATTATTGTATATTTTGTATTCAGTAAAATATACCACCATCCATATTTGTTTGTTAAAAATATGTGCAATTAAGTAACTATGTCAACTTATCATTCTTATGTAAGGGTGAAATAATGGCCAAGAGGGGAGAAAAATATCCTAGGTCTGAATCCCCTCCCCCCCCCCCCCCCCCCCCCCCCCCCCCCCCCCCCCCCCCCACCCCCCCCCCCTCCCCGCTACCAAATAAAAATATTAAAAAAAAAAAAGCAGCCTAGGCCATTGTTTCCATGGGGAAAGTGAGCCTAGGCTACTTTTATCCGTACTATTCAAGCAACCTTTCACAGCGATTCGCACGCTCTGAGCCACGACCATTACGTTCGGTTCAAATTTTATCGCTTTTGGGTTGAGGGATCAGGACATACTACCTTACGTTCGCTTCTAATTTGACCATTTTGGGGTTGAGGAGTCAGCACTTACTGTCATCATCATATATACTGACAGCAGGTGGCAAAAATCAGCTGATCGTGGGATAATTTTGATATAATAAAATAAAAACAACAGGAGTCAAATTAGACATGTAACAGTCGTGACCGAGAGCATATGAACATCGCGGCGAAAGGTTGCTTGCATTTAACCCTTTTCAATTCAATGAGGGGGAAAATGGCCTGCTACATAATTCCTACCCTATCCTATCCTAAACTAACCTAGTGTCCTCAGCGGGGCTGCTACCCGCCGACATGAAAAATGCACGCCAATCTTAAAACAATTTTGTATGATAATATCATAAATAAGGATCCAGTAAACTAAGCAATGCAGAACTGTTAAATAGATTTGTCTTGTTTTTTTCACAGTACTGTACAGGTACAGTATATGTAGCATTGTGTCATCCTCTAACCCTAGGCTTACATCAATGGTTACCCCAATGAAGGTCCAGGGCCATTTTTTTTTATTTATTTTTTTTTATTTTTTTTTTATTTTATTTTCCTATGTGAATCAGAGAGGCAAAAGGCACAACTGCCTGCAGCGAGTGCCTCCCCCAGATTTCAATGAGTGACAGGGCAGAAATCAAGGGACTTTCGAGCTAAAATGCCTGGACACACGGAGTTTGAAGCAATTTAAGTCATAGGAAGAGGGAAAGACTGATTCTGGGAGAGAGTTCCAGAGCTCAGCAGTTGAATAGAAGAAAGTCTGAGCATAGCATTTCACTCTTGAGTTGGAGAGTTGCACAGAGTAGGGGTGGGATTGTGTTGGAAGGCGGGTCCTACGTACCCTACGTAGAGAAGGTGGTATACACTGGGAAAGCTCCGAGGAACACTGATCATTGTAGTAGTGATAGAATAGCGAGAGAGATGCAACATTGCGGCGAAGAGAGAGAGATTGCAGAGAGTTGGTGAGTGGACGGAGTTGATGATACGAAAGGCTTTCCTTTCTACTTTATCTAGGAGTGCGGTGTGAGAGGATCCTTCCCACACATGTGAACAGTACTCAATATAAGGACGCACTGTGCCCCTGTACAGAGCAAGAAGCTATGCAGGGGTAAAGAACCCCTTGAGGTTGTTGAACACACCCAGCTTCTGGGAGGCTGCCTTAGCGAGACTGGTAATATGGTCTTTCCAAGTGAGAGCAGAAGAAAAAGAGACACCGAGAACATTGAGAGAAGATGAAGCGTTGATTTTTTTATTGTTGAAGAATAAGGGATAGTCCTCTGGAGGTTCCTGACGGGTAGTAAGATGGCTAAATTGAATTTTGGAAGCATTAAATGCAACAAGGTTTTCTCTACCCCAATTGGAAATAGTAGCTAGATCAGAAGATAAGTATTTTATGGCTTCATTACGTTTACTTTTGAGGGACTGCTGGCTGGGGCGTTCTGGAAAACTAATTGAGTGGTGTAAGGTAGAGTCATATGCATATGAATGGATGGAACTGGATGTACAGTTGGGAAGATCATTTATGAAAAATAGAAAGAGAATAGGAGATAGGACAGTACCCTGAGGAACACCGGAGTTGATAGGATGGGGAAATGAGCGATGGCCGTCCACAACCTCGGCTATGGAACGGCCGGAAAGGAAATTAGAGACAAAGGCACAGATGGAGGGACAGAAACCAAAAGAGGGCAGTTTGGAAATTAAAGATTTGTGCCAGACTCTATCGAAGGCCTTCGATATGTCTAGTGCAACAGAAAAAGTCTCACTGAAGTCCCGAAAGTTGGATGACCAAGAGTTAGTAAGATATGAAAGAAGATCACCAGTAGAGTGACCCTTGGCCGAAGACGCTGCACCCCTGCCTGCAGGTAGACCTGCCTTCGGTGGCGCTGCAACCCCACTTGCCTTCGGTGGCGCCGCGACCCCACTTGCCTTCGGTGGCGCTGCCCTTGGATACAGAAACGGGCAGATGTCTGCTGGATGGGGGGGGAGTAGCGGGCAGATGTCCGCTGGACTTGGGTGGAGTAGCGGGCAGATGCAGAGGTCCGCTGGGTTTGGGTCCAGTACCGAGCAGAGGTCCGCTGGGTTTGGGTCCAGTAACGGGCAAAGGGCCGCTGCTGGGTTTGGTTTTGGTTCCAGTAAAGCGCCATTCCTACTACAACCAGTGTATGACGCCAGCGCCAGTAAAGGGCAGAAGGATACCGGCAATGGCTGGTCAGAAACCACCTTTGAGGGAATCTTAAATGGGATGTCTGGCGAATCGTGTTGCCTATATCATGGTCTCATGAAACACACTGAGGAATGGGATAACCTTACCTTCGTTACCCATCTTTTAACCCTGGATGAACAGACGTTCATGTCACTTTTCAAGGACATGACCCATGTTTCCTCTAATGTCATATCAACAACACTTGTGCTAACAGTTCTGGATGTTTTGTTTGAAATTAAGAAAGATGAATGGCAATCAACCTATATAGAGGCCACAAAGTCACTAGTGAACGCTAGCCTGACATCGCTGCACACAGATGCTATCAGATCTACTGTTAAATCTCTACCAGCAACCCTTTTAAAAGATATTGGCCCTTGCCGACATTGGGATCAGTCCCTATCCTCGCTGTCAAACCTTGACTAACTGCGTTTACCATGACTAACACCCACAGTCAACACAGTTTACGCATCACACTTAACCTTTTCTCGTCACCGCTGTACGGGTCCCTGTCGTGATTTTAACACACAAATCCTTAGGCGATCTTCTGTTGTCCAACGTGATTATTATTATTATTGTGTGTGCTTTGCCCGCTAAAGGGTTAACCCCGCTAAATTGTTAATAGGTGCTTCTTGTAGAGGTAGGCACCGACAAAACAAAGTAAACAGAAAAGAGGAATGGGAATAAAATAATAAAATATAATATCGTTAACCTTTTGTATTTTTTTAGGTTTACCTAAAATAGAATTAAAATAATGTCCCCATGCAGGAGGAGAATCCGGAAAGCCTGTAGTCTTCAGCAAAAATGTAGATATAACTTCTTGTACAGGTAGGCACCAACAAAACAAAGTACAAAGAAAAGAGGAACTGGAATCAAATAATAAAGTATACTATGCTTAAACTTTTGTATTTGTTTAGGTTTACCTAAAATAGAATTAAAATAATGTCCCCATGCAGGAGGAGAATCCGTAAAATCTGTAGTCTTCAGCAAAAATGTAGATATAATAGGACTGCTACCAACATTCAGACTCTGAGTCCAGGGCCTTTTCCACATTACGAGGAGAGAGGAACCCTCTCCTTTGAAAGGTGCCTTGCCCACGTACACCCTCAGACAGAAGAGGTCTTCAAACATTTGAGAGGTGGCAGTGGCTCTCGTCACAGGATTCAATAGCCACCCATCACTGTCGTACAGGGGCAGATAGTTGATCGTGCGCTCCCCGTTGTAATTGGTGACGGTGGTAGTGGATTCGGATGATGGCAGTGTTGTGCCATCCCCCCATTCTTGGTAAACTACTGCCGTGTCGTTATCGGGATCTCTGTCATCCTCGCCATTGTCGTCATTCCGAGTCCGGTTGGGAGGGAACACCCAGGGTAAAGGTGGGCGAGTAGCAAGAGGACCACTCTCAGTCCTTAATAATTTGTTGCCAATACCCCACACGGTAACCCAGTCTGTTTTCTGTAATTCGAAATAATTTTCCATGGGTCTGCAATCTACGAATGAGCCCAGAGCACCCGAGTGTTTCAATCTAATGAACGTCTCCGGCGAGTCGGTCGTCTCTATGAAGACGGAGCTGTCAAACCCACTGAACGAATGATTCTTGAAAAGGGATTGGTAATGTGCATTCAACCAACCTTTTGATGTGGAAATGTCGTGCCGTCCAGGGACCCCAGTGAGAGAGTGAAGTTTTAGTAAAGCGCAACCGCAATTGGGAAGATCGAATTCATTCGGTATCTTAAACCATTTGTAATTAAAGCCGCTTTCCTTAAGGAATGAGGGCAAGGTAATGGAGGCGCGTGCATCTGATCCAGGGTAATATATGCTCTTGGGTTCATTCAAATCATCATCGGCGTCTACAAGATCTCTTGGTGCCCTCTTCGTGTGAAGACAAGCGAGGGCATCGCTGGTCATTTGTAAGTCAGTTTGATGGCATCTACAGATTACGAGACTCAGAGAGAAAGGCATTGCAAAAGGCCATGTCAATACTTGTTTTCCATCTCTTACACTGCGGTTTCTTTCCGAGGTTATTTCATCTTCACGCAAGCGCACGATGTCCCGGGAATCGCGAATTATAACGGATGCGCTTTGTGGGTCCAAGTCGTCCAACCACATCATTGAAGGTGTCAAGGTAAGACTTGACCATATTTGCTGAAGAGATTGCCCCTCGTGAGATGAAGCACTCATGACTGTTAAGAAGTAGAAGGCAAAGGCGAGCATTCTGGCAACCTTGGGGGGCCCTACACGCATTTCAGTATTACAAACAAATATTTCCATGAACCAGTGTGGAGTAGATAACGTCAATACATGTTGAAGAGTAGGGAAATAATTAGCTTTCTCGGAAACACATTGTTCGTGATTTTTCACACACAAATTTAGGCGATCTTCTGCAGTCCAAACGTGAGTTGGTGGGCTTTGAGAGCGATTGGAAATTACTTCGATCCGAGAGCTCGGACAACCCCAGGCAGACTAGATTCTGCTCAAGTTGGCGGTGAATCTCCTCTGGTGCCTGAAAGTTCTTCCTGCGAGGTATGCCTGAGAGGAACAATGATCAGCGTCAAAGCGTCCACTATCCTCTCGCCCTCGTTAACTTTGGGTTCTTCTACCTCTCCGTAATTTTTCTCCTCTGGTGCCTGATAGGGTATCCTTGTATGGGAGTATTAACGCCGCTTCGAGGTGTTTTACCTTCTTGTACCTTAGATCTCGTTTCATAACACCGAATACTGGTTCGTCTGTGGTTATTCCTATACATAAATACACCTACGTGGAAAGTTACAAAAACATGGAATCGATTAGTGTATAAATTAACATTTTAACTGTTTTGGCAAAATGTACAAATATATGATTGCAATAGGGTCGGAGAATGGTAATATAACAGGAATATCACTATAGCTGGGGAATATAACTATAGCTGGGAATATAACTATAGCTGGGGAATATTATCACTATAGTTGAAAAAGAACTTTTTAATGTTAAAATCTGGTTAAAAAAAAGGTAATACAAACATTTTCAAAAGGATTTTATTATATGTAACACAGTAGCTTGTAAAATGATTTCTTTGCATTAGAAAGATTTTACAATTTTAAAAATATTCCATAATCGCAAACCATTATCAGGCTAAACCTCCTAAAAATAGCATTATCTCATTACACTGTATCATCCACTAATGGGACAATTCAAACCCACATATTATGGGTGTACTGTCACAGTCTGAGATTGGTCCAAAGATAATTGTGTCAAAGGTTATCTTAGTATTGGTGACTGTAACTGTATTTAGAAAGGCGGGCCGCCCTCCTTATGGTTGCCTTTTATCATTAGATTCTTAGGTAATTTATCCTGAAGTACACTGTTTTTCACCATGCCGATTTCATCACGACCAATACAACAGTGTGGGGAGAACCTCTCATCAAAGACGTGAACGTTACACCCCATGACCTCCGAAAGGGAAGACACCACCCTACGTCTTATACCCGTGTTCAGATCCACATTAACCGCCACATTATTAGCCCCCATAGCCCTGAAAGGTTCTGCATGGTTAGCAACCCCCTCTATATGTATTCTTGACAGGTTTTCTTTCAGGGTATCCCTCAACTGTTCCACTTAAGACTGCAGCTTCTTGTAAGCCAGCTCTCCCTCCAGAGTACATACAGCAATGTTAACGTGCGTATTCCTGTATGAATCCTTACGTGTCAGTGTGTTATCATAGAATGATATAGTGCATATCCTCACGGCGGGGTCGTTTGACTGGCCACCTAACCACGTCCACCATCCTCTTCTTGGGGTCTTCCAGGTAGGGCTCTGCCTTGCGTGCTTGTACTACCTCTTCTTTGGACACAGGTACGTCCTCCGGTATTAAGAACAGTGGGAACATGTAGACCTGGACAATCTCACCTATGTGTGAATTTAACACCTTAAGAGCGGCCTAGGCGGTATATAATATGTAGCCACCAGCGGTGTGTTTTTACCCAAAATAGGGCTGTTTACGTGATCATTTTCATGCCTAAATAAGACCCAAAGCGTAAAACAAGTATCTATCCCTGAAAGGGCATAAACAGAGCTTTCCAATGACACCACAACGATCCTTGTATGACCGCTAGTTTTCTTGCAACAACCGCGCAACACGAGTGCATAAACCATGTAATTCGGTACTTTCCCCATACATTTCACTATGTAGCGAGTGTGAGAGGGTGGAGGAGGGTGGGATTCATGTCAGTTGGTCTGCCGCGGTGGTCTGGCGCAGTCATACGCTCGCTACTCTCCTGCCACCACTTGTCTCTCTCTCTCAGCAACATTACGTGCTGAAATTGCCACACGACCTATGTCGCGCGCCGCCACATAGTCCAAATCAATTTCACTCGACCTATGTTGCGCGCCGCCAATAAGGGGTTAATACATAACATTGTATAGAACTAAGGTTGTGTACCCTTTGGTGTGAGGCCCAATACCCAGTCAGCGTTAGGTTGGATATTGCGGTAATGTGCGGGTGCCACAGCATCAAATGGGATACAAACCAGGACCCACTTGGTTAAACCAAAAAACTGGCGTATTCCGTACATTGGTAGGATTAAACTCCTTGATGACCTTGATCACACCTGGTAGATTAGTCTCGCCCAATAGCATACTTGTAATTTCTTCTGGGGGAAGTGTAGTGATGGGTAAGGATTGGTTAAGACCCTTAAGGGTGCTCTTTTGGACATTTTCAAGAAAACTTAGTAGTGATATATCCTTACTGAAAGCCCCCTCGGCTTTAATAGCAATAGCTTTAGAGTTCATCTCGTCACTGTAGTAATTTGTCAAGTGAGCACATTAAACCAGAAGCAGACTATATATACTGTATATACATTGTAGGTTAGGGGAGGGAGGGAGGGGGGAGGGGAAGGTAGTGTAGTAATCACAAGCCCCTTGGTACTGTTCACATGTCTGATGTGGGGTAAACCCAAGCCACATTTGGTGTGACCGGTTCACCACTGGGCGCCTCGGTATTTCAAAGTGTCTATCAGGGCGCCTTCACCTAATAGACATACCTCTGATTTTATAAAAAAAAAAATGGTTCCCTTGAGGTGTAAATGAATTACAAAAACTCACCAAATTCAACTTTATTAATCTCCCTATCCCCATACATCCATCCCCAGTCAGTCGACACCTCTGCCCCCAACCAGCACCGGCTTCAATTTAGAGGTCTTCTTCCCTTGCTGTAGCAATTGCTCCCAAGTGATGACCGAGACCCTGGTGATGCATTGTTGTCCCGTTCCAGATATCTGCTTTTGTATAGGTATAGACGCCATCGTGTGGGACCCAATCAAGTCCTACATGATTTGTTACTCTGAGGATGAGTTTGCGAAAAGAGTATCGGTCCAGTAGGGGTACCAACACAAAGCATTTTGGATGCATACATACAAACCTGCTGGGGTGTCAGGTAGATTACCTTGACTTGTTTATTCATCAGGGATCCAGGAGGAAGGTCAATTTTCTGGACGGTAGGAGGTGTAGGTATAATAGGGAAAGGGGTGGTGGTGGCAGAAACCTTAGTTTTCTTCAGCGGGTATCCAGTAGGAGGGACAGAATCCTGAGTTTGCTCCATCGGTCACTTAACCGCCATATTGTGCTTGGTAAAAATATCAGGTAGTATGGGGTCGATAGGTATGGTGGCTGCTAGTGGGCATACGCGTCTCAGATCCCAAGATAGTTGGTGTTGCTGAACGGTCATACCCACTACCACATAATTATCCGAACAAAGGTAACTGGAAAGGTCCCCAGCTTCATCCGGTGCTACCATCTTGACTAGAAGGGTTGAAAGTATTATCAAAATATTTGGGTGGTGGTGAAGAATTTTATGGAGGTGGGTTCTAGTCTTCTTCTGCCACCAACACCGCTACTACTATTAACCCGGGAACTGCGGGGAGACTCTTAAGAGTTCCCCCGGCGGATTGCGGGGAGACTCTTAAGAGTGAGTGGAAAAAAAAAAAAAAATTTTGACATCGATTTTTTTTTTTTTTTTTTTTTTTTTTTGGCCCCTGGGCCATGCAATATTTCAGTCCTCTACCTCCCCTCCTTCCCCACTTTCCTCCTCTCCTTCAGTTATCACCTATTTTCCCTGTTATTCCCTTATTTTGAGGTATATTTTCGTGCTAACATTAGCGAGTTGCAAGCAGGGTGTTGTCATCACTGATGGCAAGCGAGTGCAAGAGAGAGAGAGAGAGAGTATCGATCGACTGTGTCTCAGTGGCCTTGGGGGAAATTGGCGGGAAAGCAGCTTGCCTCACCCATACATTATACAACTCGCGGGCTATATCTCCGATTTTGACCATCGAAACGCTGTTTTCACTCGTTTTATTGTTGTTTCAGGTTAATACCTTTATAATCTACCCATAATAGGCGCATATGGATAAGTATTAATGCTATTAATGGCACAATGAATATTTTAGTGACGGAAACACCTCAAATACGTCAGCACAGGGGGACTTTCCAATTACCCCCATGCGCACTTGATAGGTTAACTAACTCGAGGGGTTCCAAATCTTTCAGATTGTCCGCCAATTGATCGAGCTGTTCCTTTTCGTAAACATCGTAAAATTTCGCCAATTTATCGAGTTGTTCCTTTTCGTACACTTTCGCCAATATATCAAGGAATCGTATCCTCCCTTTAAAAAATTTCATTAGGTAATTTATCACCATTTCATCACTCTTGTAAAAAACACCGCATGACGTTAGCTTTCTTCTTTCCATACAGCGACCCTTACCGACACTGGGGCCGATGAGTGTGGTGTGTCCGCTGAAGGGTTCGGTGGTATATCACGTTCTTGTCCATGTCCCTTATTTTTTCACAGAGTAGAAGAGAAAGTGCTACAATTTTCTTGTCCTTTTGACCGAGGCCATAGCATTTTAAACTGGTCCTGCTTTTGGACACGTAGTTGCCTCGTAGCAGGTTACAGCCATCCGACAGAGAATCCAGCGTCAGCCATCAGCAGTCAGCAGCTAGTCGGTGGGAGGTCGATTTGACCGACGCACCCAGTGAACTATCGTCACTGGTCAGACCGCTAGCTCTCAATTTGTCCCGGAGGTGAGGTAATAGAAAAAGGTAGACGCTCTGGGCCAACGTTCTAGGTTTTCTATCGCTCAGCATTGAATTTCTAGCCGACAGGATGGATAAGATTTCGTCCACGTGTGATAGGGTCTGCGAATCCAGATTAAGGGCTTTGTAAACAGAATAACTACTATTGAAGACCGACGATAATTCATGGACAGCTAGTTTGTAGGCGGGATCCGACATGGCGGAGGCGAACTGAACTAAATGGTGGCTTTCCCGGTTAGTACCAAATCGTTGGCCACAGGCGCACCGTTCACCAGCATAGCTAAAATATAACCAAAATCTGCTTGTTGTTGTGGTGTACGGAGCCTCTTGGAATGTTTGGGTCCGGTGACGTCTGTAATCACTTTATAATAAAGATAGAGGGCATCTCTGCCCACCCTAATGTACTTGTCTCGACTTAATTCACCTTTGGGTATTTTAGATATGATGTTGAGCATTTTTGTGACCATACCTTCCGGGTATCCGTGGGAGTTGGTGTTGCTGCTATTCATAGCTCTTTGAAGATACACTAAAGAGAGGTAGGCGGATATGACAGTTCGCAACTCTCTGTGAAAAGTATCGTTATTCATTAATGGTAGACTATTCATCATAGCCTCGTTAATTTGCATCTCTGACTGTTTCAAAAAGGGAACGGGTTGCGAAAATGCAACCGTCCGGTTTCTACCTCCACCCATCTCATTGTCTCCATTCGAATCTCTACCCTTTCGTGTTCGTCCTCTTAGTTTTGGCTCCCTTTTTCTTCGTAATCGAAGTCCTTGTCGGCGCCCTAGGAGCAATCCTCGCCCTTTATGATTTTCAATAAAGTCGTCTTCGTTGTCATCGTCGCAATTGTCTTCGGTACAAGACAACGATGATGAAGAAACTGTTATATACTCGTCAGGAGAATGAGAAAAATTGGCGAAAGAATTTTTCAATGTTTCGGTAGACGACGGTAAAGGCTGCTCGACTGTAGGGTCGTTATTTTCTTCATTCTCGCTCAGCAACAAAAGATTGAATAAGTTCCTATTGGCACTTTCGTCCCCATTGCTGCCGTTTCCTCTGTCGCTGCCGCATTCTGTACTGTTCCCGCCTCGTTCATTGCCTATGCTTAACCTTTCGTCCTCTTCACTGGAAGAGTCGTCGTTATTACACCTGCTACTGCAATCGCTACTACTACTATCGCTACAGCTGTCACTGCCATCGATATCGCTATCGCTGCTGATCGCAAGATCCTGCTCTAACACATCCATTGTTCTAGATGTCCAGGTGCGTTAATGGCAATATTGGCATGGCAGCTAGGGTTATCATATCAAGATTTTCGAGCTCTTGTTCGGAAAGGGAAATCTCGGCAGAACTTAATATTGGATTATTCCTATACTGTTCGACGCGACCTATCTTGTGGCGTCGCGGTTCATTCATCCTTCCGCTGCCTCTTCCCTCCCCTCCATCTTCTTGGTAAGGTGGAGGAACTAGAGGCTGGTTATAGTTGTTGTCTGTCTGGTGTGACGCTTCTGCATAGTAGCCATGTGCGGGCATGCGCGCCCGTCGGCTGCCCAGCCGTTTAGAAACCGGCTGGCGGCAGCCGGCCGGCAGGATTTTCCTTAGTATATATCCTACAACAACGTAACTAATGTCTGGGATATTCTTATGTTGTTTCACAGCTTGAAGCTGCCCTTATTCTTAACCAACGCATCTTAGTATATTATATTCTCGATAGTTGATTATTTCATTATAATATATAAGATGTAAGTCTAGTGAGGGCGGGAGGAGACGAGCGGGAGAGAGAGACCGGCTTGGGACGTTGCTTCGCTTGCCAGCTTGGGACGAGCCTGAAGCGTTGCCATATGCATTTGATTGCAACGTTAGGCTTAGTTTCGACTCACGCACGGGGTAGAGGATTTTGACCAGGCAACAGTGTTGAGTGTTGCCAAGCCTGGGATGTATTTTGTATGCCTAGGGTGGGGTCCAGACAGATTCAAGACTCAGAGCTCACCTCACTGTCGTACCCTTCGGACCCCCTTGATATCTATCCCTCTCAACCCCACTTAGAAACTTTCTCTCTTACTTTGTATACCTTCCTTCCACTACTTCACCAATCTATTTAATTATCCCATCCCCTTGATAGACCTTATATCTATTATTGTATTAACGACGAGCTCTCAGATAACTAGATAGGATTGTGGGCCTTATGCAGAGACGTAATTGTTAATGAGACCTAGGAAGCTTTTTTGTTGTCTCATATTTGGTGGTTTCATGCTTGCTAGTGTGTTCTTGTGTCAGGTTAGCAGGGGCTAGACCGGAGAGGAGGTTTTTGCGATCCTTTAAGTAAAGTCTGCTGGTGCGAGTCCTGTGGACCCGCACGACTTTACTAGGATACCCGTGGGAGTCTGGGGGCATTTTCTTGTCTGTGTCCCAGTGTGTCTAGTGTTGTGTTGTGTGAGGGCCCTTGCCTAGTCCACTCAGCACTGCGCTAGCACGTCTTGCTTTTGTTTTAGGGTCGCCAGGAGAGAGTCAGATACTTGCGATCTGAGTCTCTCAAGAGAGCACCCTTTCAATTAGAGTAATTTGGCACACAGACTTGGGAACATCCCTAGGCTAGAGCAGGTGGCTCAGCCCGGGTATCCGAAGCCTATATCCATCCGGCTAGACCTCTGCCACCTGTCAGATTAACAGCTAGGGGTTTATCATCTCTGTATGCTTGTTATTGTGCCACAGTTTACCGTTTTTGTGAGCATTGTGAGTCAGGGTGTGGCTTAGAGACTCTGTCCGAGCAGGCTTGCCTGACTAAGAGTGAGAAGCACACCTGTATGGGGTTATGTTGCGAGTTGCTGCCTTTATTTAATTATACCTATGCCATTGTACACTGTATGGCCTATCACTAGTATTTATTCCTGCTTATGAGTTAAGAGTTCTCTAAATCCGTAACGTACTTTCTTTGCTAAGCATCAGATCCTACAGTAGCCGCATGCAGTTTAGAAACCCGCATCTTGTCTACCGGTACGATGTTTTGAGGACTGTTTGCTTTCACCTTCTTTCACGCAGGGGTGATTAGTTGTATTAATTAACGTAACGTTAAATGTACTTTCTTCTAGTTTGTTATTAAATTGTTTCTGCAATTTAATTCCGTTATCTATCTTTTCCTTGAAGCTTTAAGTCAACTTAATTGGGTGATCTTTTATATAGCCTGCTTGACTATCAGCAGTCTATAGTGCGTGCACCCTGTAACCGAGTCATAGGATACCTCATTGTCCAGGCAGGACTCTTGACGGTTTAGGGTGGTTTGTTGCCTGGGTTTATAGATAAGGGTTGGATCTAGCGTTTTCCGTTGTTGCTTGTTGCCGCATACCTAGTCCAATAGAAAGAGCCCAGTGTTTATATATCCCAGGACGTAACAAATGGCGACCTTGCATAGGATTTACTGAACAGAGGAATATAGTGGTCATTTGTTTTGAGATTCCTTATGATTAAAGGAATACAGTGGACATAGAGTTTTTTTTTGGAGCAACCAATATAACACATTAAAGACTTTTAATAACATTAGTATATACATACTTGCATAGGAGATAAGGCACATTCTATAACCGTGATAATTACTGCAGTACACAAACATGTCTAATACATCAGAACACAGTGATGGGTCAGGTCACGATACGGGCTCGGAGGGAGAAAGACCTATGGAGTGGCTAGTCGATAGCGAGGAGGGTGCTAGAAGATATTTAGAGGTGCCCCATACCGCTGCCAGGGTGTTGAAGCTGAATAAGTATGGCTTAAAGTGTGTGGCAGGTCTTCAGGGTCACCAGGGTTTAAGTGGCATGAGGAAAGATCAGCGGAGGACTTTGATATTGGGTTTAGAAGGGAGAGACCTGGGTGGAGAGGCGACTGGGGGCCCCGGTCTCCAGCCCCCCCTCCACTCTACCCCCATATCAACCGTCAGGGTGCCTGAATTTAGTACATACCCCCAAGTTAATGGTCATTGGCAGCGTGGAATTCAATCACAGGGACCCTCTCCATTAAATGCACCTTCCCCTCCTCAAGGGTTGACTCCAGATTTGTTGTTTCGGCTTGAGATAGCCAAGGTTGAGGCTGCCGAAAGACAGGCTAGAGCTCAGGTTGAGGCTGCCGAGAGACAGGTTAGTGTGCAGGCTGAGGTTGCTAGAGCTCAGGTTGAGGCAACCGAAAGACAGGCTAGTGTGCAGGCTGAGGCTGCAGAGAGAACAGCTATACGAGAGGCTGAACTGCAGGCAGAGTCTACTAGGTATCGGGCTGACAGGGAGCTGGAGAGATCTCGAGTGGAGGTAACAGGGCGAAATATTGGGGGAGGTAACAGACATCGGGACCAATCATTGTCGCACCTGCTTAAACTAGTTCCTGTGTTCGATGAATTATGTGTGACTGAGTTTTTTATGCGATTTGAGAAGAAGTGTCAGGAACACCAGTGGCCTCAGGAAAAGTGGGCAGCATTAGTTTCATCAAGACTCCTAGGAAATGGGCTAAAAGCGTATGATGCACTACCTTTAGAGTCCTGTGTAGTTTATGATGAGCTAAAGAAGGTGTGCTACGGGCCTATGAGTTACAACCAGTAACTTACCGCTTGAAGTTTCGGGGTGTTACTAAGGGCAAGGATAGTACCTTCCTAGAACACGTCCGGGAGTTGTCTGATGCACTACGACATTGGCTGCGTTCTGAGAGGGCAGCTACTTTTGAGGAGTTGAGTGAGCTGGTTCTCTTGGAGCAGTTCTTTAAGTGCACAGGCGGGGACTTAACATTAAATATAAAGGAAACAAATCCTAGAACTCTCCAGGAGGCAGCAGAAGTGGCTGACCTCCGACTGTCATTAATTCGAGGGTGCGGAGCAGCAGCTAGGAGTGAGTCGGGTGCAAAGGATCGTACCCCTCCCCCTCCCAAGAATTTTGATACACATAAATACACAAAACCATCTAGCACTGACAATAAAACTGAACATAAACCAAATACCGTCCCGTATAAGAAGTCTAATGGTACCTCCCACTCCCAAGGGAAACCAAAGAGTAAAGAGTGCTTTGCATGTCAAGCCACCAAACAAGGTTGTGTCATTGGCCCGCAGCATAGGGGTGTCGCCTATATCTTCTGAGTTTGCCAAGGGTAGTTCGTCAGAGGGTGGGACACAGCCTGTGTTCAAGAGTCCGGAAGGCTCGAACCCGGTCCGCGACGTCTTTGGGGGTCATAGAGGGCATGGTTTTGTGAGGTGGGCTGGCGAAAGGCGAGGAGTTAAGCTATTGCGTGATACGGGGGCTTCTCAGACCTTGTTAAAGAACTTTACTGGTAGACCGATTAACGCTGCTCGGGTGGTGGTAGTTCAGGGGATCAATGCTACGAAGTCCTACCCGCTGGTGCGGATGGAGCTGGAGGTGGGTGGTGTGGCGAAGGAGCTGGATGTAGAAATTGTAGAGAACTTGCCTGTTGGGGGCGTCGACCTCCTCCTCGGCAACGACTTTGCGGTGCCTGCTTCTAAGGTTTCACCCTTGGTCGTTGCCGAGAAGGCGGCCGACGTTAGTAGGGAGGAACAGGAGTGGGTTGAGAAGTGTAGCGTACAAACCATGGCGTGTGTTGTGACGCGTTCTCAGCCATCCGGAGCCTTGCAGCCACCACCTCAGTCTATCAAACAGCGGAGGAAAGGTCTCAAGAAAACGGGAAGTGTTGGTCAATTGTAGAGTTTTGAGCCGGCAGTGTTTCTTGGTGACTCATTATTGGCACCTATGTTAGAGTCTGGAGAGGCCCCGGGGCCTGTCACCGCTAGTGCAGGTGCAGGGCAGGAAGAGACTCTGCGACAGCATCATTATGCGCAGCGTGAGGAAAGGATGGCTCAGCGGGACATTGGAGGTGGAAATAAATTATTTAAGATGAACTTGGATAATCTCGCACCTGCTGATATATGTTCCTTGCAGCTGGAAGATCCTGAAGTCAGGGCGTGTGGTAATGGTGCTGTCGAACTGGAGAGCGATGGGGATGCGCAGCCTGGTGATTTTTTCTTGTCCGAGGGGATCTTGTATCGGAGACATCAGGATCCCAAGAAAAAGTGGGATGGCGGGCCAGGATTAGTGGACCAGTTAGTAGTACCGAGGGTGTGCCGTGAGAGCTTATTGAGATTAGCTCATGATGTGCCTTTGGCAGGGCACCTGGGGGCACGTAAGACGGAGGCAGCTCTGAGCAAGCTTTTCTGGTGGCCTGGGTTAAAGGCGAGTGTCGTGCCATGGGTGTCACAGTGTCACACTTGTCAAGTTGTTGGGAAACCCAATCAGGTCATCCCGAGAGCCCCGTTACAACCCCTCCCTGTCATTGGGCCGCCCTTCAGCAAAGTAGTTATCGATATGGTTGGCCCATTGCCCCCCACTAGTGCCGGCAATAAATGTTTACTAACTGTAATGGATGTAGCAACAAGGTATCCAGATGCTTACCCCATGCGCAACGGGATGGCTAAGACTGTTGTCAAAAACCTACTTGTCTATTTCTCTCGTTATGGCTACCCTCAGGAGATCCAGTCTGATCAGGGATCCAATTTTACTTCTGCTCTGTTTAAGCAGACCATGCAGCAACATGGGATAGTGTCTGTGGTGTCATCTGCCTACCATCCCGAGAGTCAGGGAGTTTTGGAAAGGTGGCACTCGACTCTCAAGAGTATGTTGCGGTGTTATTGCATGGAAAATGGGAAGGACTGGGATCTAGGTCTCCCATACGTTTTATTTGCTGCGAGAAAAGTACCTGGGGAGAGCTTGGGATTTAGCCCGAACGAGTTGGTTTTTGGACACAGGGTCAGGGGGCCCCTCCACATAGTCAAGGAGATCTGGGAGGGAGTCACAAAGCCATGCTCGCTTCTAAAGTATGTAGTTGAAAGCCGTGAGAGAATGCTAAAGAGCTTGGAGGTAGCAGGTCGGAACCTTAAGAGTTCACAAGCTCAGATGAAGGACAGATACGACCAGAAGGTGAAGCTGAGGGAGTTTGAAGTAGATCAGGAGGTACTGATACTACTGCCTCTGGTGGGACACCCCTTGTCTGCCAAGTATTCTGGTCCGTATCGGGTTGTAAGGAAGGTTTCTGATCTCGACTATTTAGTAGCTACTCCTGATCGTAAGAAAAAGAACCAACTTTGCCATGTAAATCTGATGAAAGAGTATGTGAGGCGCCCCTCCGAGCCTCTCACTGTCCCGGTGTTGATCTGCAGCGATCGTGGTGGAGAAGGAGGAAGGGACAGTCAAGCTGCGGGGGAGGATAATTGGGATTGTCATGTTTCCGCGGATCAGTGGGCGGGGAATTCTAGACAAGTGGCTCACGAGTTGATATTGCACCTGCCTGAGCAACAACGTGTAGCTGTGCAGCACTTGTTTGATTCAAACCCAGCTGTTTTCGCGGAGCATCCTGGCCTCACTACTCAAGCGGTGCACGATGTCGATGTTGGGGACCACCCGCCCTTTAAATCAGTGCCATACCGTGTTCCCCCTATTAAATTACCAGCACTTAGGGAAGAGCTGGATTATATGCTGAAACGTGGGCTGATTTCTGAGAATGCAGTAAGGTGGACTTTCCCAGTCACACTGCAGCCCAAACCAGATGGCAAGGTGCGGTTTTGTATAGATTTCCGCAGGTTGAATGGTTTAACCCCCACAAATGCCTACTCTCTCCCTCGCGTGGACGACAGTGTGGATAAGATAGGAAAAGCCAAGTTCCTCACTAAGATAGACTTTATTAAGGGTTATTGGCAAGTGCCCTTGTCTGAGCGAGCGCGAGAGGTGTGTGGGTTTGTGGTGGACGGTGCCACATATCGTTGCCATGTTATGCCATACGGGCTGAAAAATGCCCCTGCAACGTTTCAGAAATTAATGAACGACATTGTAGCCGACATTCCCAACTGTACGGTGTACCTAGATGATGTCATAATATACGACGAGGATTTTAACAGTCACTGTGCTCACATCGGACAGCTTTTTAATAAACTGAATGAAGCAGGTTTGGTGGTAAACCTGGGTAAGTGCGATTTTGTCAAAGCCACAGTTTTGTACCTGGAGTTCGAGGTGGGGATGGGTCAGGTGTGCCCTCCACAGACAAAGATCAAAGCCATCGATCAGTTTCCCCAGCCTACGACTAAGAAACAAATCATGCGGTTTCTAGGTATGATAGGCTATTATCGTCGCTTCATCAAAGGCTATTCGACTGTACTTGCACCTTTAACTGACTTATTATCTAAGGACAAGAAGTTCCGGTGGTCTCCTGAGTGTGCAGAGGCGTTTTCCTTGGTGAAACACCTGTTATGTACCCACCCCATACTCAGTGCCCCGGATTTCAGCAGATCTTTTCAGCTGGCGACTGATGCCAGTGGCGTAGGGGCTGGGGCTGTCTTGTTACAGACAGATGATGAAGGTATCGAACATCCAGTGAGTTTTTACAGTAAAAAATTCAATAGTGTACAAAGGAATTACTCTGTAATTGAAAAAGAACTCCTGGCGATAGTGCTGGCGCTCAGGCACTTCGATGTATATGTTCCTGCTTTCGGACCAGTCGTAGTGGTTTATACCGATCATCACCCTCTGAAATTCTTGAATCAGTTTCATAACCGGAATATGAGGCTGACCAGGAGGTCACTCATGCTTCAGGAGTATAATCTGGACATACGCCATATTGCCGGTTCTGATAACATGATAGCGGATTGTCTATCAAGGGTGGATGATGTTGGTTAGACTGCCACAGGATTGAGGGTTGAGTGTGGAGGAAAATAGGCTGTCACTGTAGTTCAGCCGAAAAAAAAATGAAAAAAAAAGGCAAAAACCTTATAAAAACTCTTTATTTTTTATAACGTGTAGAATTTTGTATAAGATGTTGTAGCAGTATCTAAGTTGAATGTTTTCGCTTATTGTCGCTAAGTTAGTTGAACTTGCTCGGTGGAGCGCACCAGTCTTTATTTTTTTTATATATAGTGCCTTGTGTCGCAACAGTGTGTGGTACTATGAGAAGCTTTCTGTTATATATGAAGAACTTAGTCAAGGGTCTTATATCTTGGGGGAGGTGTGACGCTTCTGCATAGTAGCCACGTGCGGGCATGCGCGCGCGTCGGCTGCCCAGCCGTTTAGAAACCGGCTGGCGACAGCCGGCCGGCAGGATTTTCCTTAGTATATATCCTACGACAACGTAACTAATGTCTGGGATATTCTTATGTTGTTTCACAGCTTGAAGCTGCCCTTATTCTTAACACCTTACGAGCGGCCTATGCGGTTTATTTATGTGTACCGCACAGCTGGGTGTTTTTAGCCAAAATAGGGCTGTTTACGTGATCATTTTCATGCCTAAATAAGACCCAGAACGTAAAACAAGTACCTATCCCTGAAAGGGCATAAACAGAGCTTTCGAATGACACCATAACGATCCTTGTATGATGGCTAGTTTTCTTGCAATAACCGTGCAACGCGAGTGCAAAAAGCAGGTAATTCGGTACTTTCAGTACATAATTGAGTATGTAGCGAGTGAGAGAGGGAAGAGGGAGCTGAGATTTGTGTCAGTAGGTTCGCCGCGGTGGTCTGGAGCAGTCATACGCTCGCTAGTCTCCTGCCACCACTTGTCTCTCTCTCTCAGCCACATTACGTGCTGAAATTGCCACTCGAGTTATGTCGAGCGCCGCCACATAGTCCAGCTTTATTTAACTCGACTTACGTTGCTCGCCGCTAAATAAGGGTTAACCAACGCATCTTAGTATATTTTATTCTCGATAGTTGATTATTTCATTATAATATATAAGATGTAAGTCTAGTGAGGGCGGGAGGAGACGAGCGGGAGAGAGAGACCGGCTTGGGACGTTGCTTCGCTTTCCAGCTTGGGACGAGCCTGAAGCATTGCCATATGCATTTGATTGCAACGTTAGGCTTAGTTTCGACTCACGCACGGGGTAGAGGATTTTGACCAGGCAACAGTGTTGAGTGTTGCCAAGCCTGGGATGTATTTTGTATGCCTAGGGTGGGGTCCAGACAGATTCAAGACTCAGAGCTCACCTCACTGTCGTACCCTTCGGACCCCCTTGATATCTATCCCTCTCAACCCCACTTAGAAACTTTCTCTCTTATATTGTATACCTTCCTTCCACTACTTCACCAATCTATTAATTATCCCGTCCCCTTGATAGACCTTATATCTATTATTGTATTAACGACGAGCTCTCAGATAACTAGATAGGATTTTGGGCCTTATGCAGAGACGTAATTGTTAATGAGACCTAGGAAGCTTTTTTATTGTCTCATATTTGGTGGTTTCATGCTTGCTAGTGTGTTCTTGTGTCAGGTTAGCAGGGGCTAGACCGGAGAGGAGTTTTTTTGCGATCCTTTAAGTAAAGTCTGTTGGTGCGAGTCCTGTGGACCCGCACGACTTTACTAGGATACCCGTGGGAGTCTGGGTGCATTTTGTGACCCTGTGTGTCTAGTGTTGTGTTGTGTGAGGGCCCTTGCCTAGTCCACTCAGCACTGCACTAGCACGTCTTGCTTTTGTTTTAGGGTCGCCAGGAGAGAGTCAGATACTTGCGATCTGAGTCTCTCAAGAGAGCACCCTTTCAATTAGAGTAATTTGGCGCACAGACTTGGGAACGTCCCTAGGCTAGAGCAGGTGGCTCAGCCCGGGTATCCGAAGCCTATATCCTTCCGGCTAGACCTCTGCCACCTGTCAGATTAACAGCTAGGGGTTTATCATCTCTGTATGCTTGTTATTGTGCCACAGTTTACCGTTTTTGTGAGCATTGTGAGTCAGGGTGTGGCTTAGAGACTCTGTCCGAGCAGGCTTGCCTGACTAAGAGTGAGAAGCACACCTGTATGGGGTTATGTTGCGAGTTGCTGCCTTTATTTAATTATACCTATGCCATTATACTGTACACTGTATGGCCTATCACTAGTATTTATTCCTGCTTATGAGTTAAGAGTTCTCTAAATCCGTAACGTACTTTCTTTGCTAAGCATCAGATCCTACAGTAGCCGCATGCAGTTTAGAAACCCGCATCTTGTCTACCGGTACGATGTTTTGAGGACTGTTTGCTTTCACCTTCTTTCACGCAGGGGTGATTAGTTGTATTAATTAACGTAACGTTAAATGTACTTTCTTCTAGTTTGTTATTAAATTGTTTCTGCAATTTAATTCCGTTATCTATCTTTTCCTTGAAGCTTTAAGTCAACTTAATTGGGTGATCCTTTATATAGCCTGCTTGACTATCAGCAGTCTATAGTGCGTGCACCCTGTAACCGAGTCATAGGATACCTCGTTGTCCAGGCAGGACTCTTGACGGTTTAGGGTGGTTTGTTGCCTGGGTTTATAGATAAGGGTTGGATCTAGCATTTTCCGTGGTTGCTTGTTGCCGCATACCTAGTCCAATAGAAAGAGCCCAGTGTTTATATATCCCAGGACGTAATACTGGGCAGTGCTCTCCTGGGCGTTTCTTAAAATAGCTCTTTGGGGGCACATGTCCCAAGTTCTCCAAAACAGGCTGATGTAAATTTTTGATAAAGGCTCCACTTCTCCGGGCAGCCTTTGTTACAGGAGTACTAGACAAGTAAGACTCGGCTAAGTTTTGCCACTTTTGAAACCTCTCAGGTAGATCCACTTCCTGTATCGCCGGGTGCGCTAGAAGTAAATTGAGAGAGCCTTTATTACTGCCGAGTGCTTCCAACAGCGTGATGGGCAATCCCGGTACGAATTTAAGGTTGGTGGAGTCATTTACATCCCTTTTGAGACGAACTGCATTTCTCAAGGCCCACACACCCGCGTACGATAACAGAGCATTCTGTTTGTCTATGGGGTGACGACCTCGCATACTAGCTTCAAGTTCTTCATTTTGTTCTCCGGATCTTGGAACACACATGCCTTTAACCCCTTTCCACCTCTCCAACAACTGTAAGGCACTTTCGTTCAAATCTTTAGTGTGGTCTAGTGTAATGCTGGCGGGCATGGTGCCACTGGCTGCTGACTTGAGCAGGTACATGCCAATAACGGCGAAGCCTTCGAAAGCTTCCGCCGCATCCTTGCCCACTGAATCCAAATTTGTTTTCAGGTCTTGGTCGCCGCTTTCGTTCCCTCCCCTGATAACCTCTACTAGGTTTACATCGGCGGCGATCAAGCGTTGATGGCCCGCAGTCACGTCCGATTGCGTGTCGACGAGTGGGGGTGGCGGATCGCTGGCGAGTATCTGGCGTATCAGATCTCTGATCACGAGTTCGTGCGGTGCAGGTGCAAAACCAGTGTCGTTACTAATACCATATCTGACACCACCACCATCACCACCACCACCACCACTACCAACCTGTTCCACATAGCGTGCATACTCTCTGGAGACCGATAAAGACAGATCCTTCCTTTTCATGACAGTAGACAGAGTTTTCTTGAGAATATTGATTATGGAGGTATTATATTTTAGGGCATTCACTATGCTGTATGATTCCTTAGTTTTGGCAATTACGCCCGCTACGCACCTTGGGCACGCCAAGACAGAGTGTAAGTCCTGCACGAATGAGGTTAGCAGCATCTCTCGGTTGAGACCCAAATTGGCGTCTCCGAAAGGGCCCTGCTCGCCACGGTGACGGCCCCTGTCGAGATGGCCATGAAATTCCAATGAGTGTACAGTAAGAGTCTCTGATCGGTGGTGACGGCATAGTTGGTGAATAGCGGTTGTCTCTTGTAACCCGAAAAGAATATGGTGTCGACGGCTTCTTCAGGCGACAGGTTCGAATTTAAGGTCATCTCGCGGGAAACTTCTCGGTGAAGAGAGTCGATGGCGTTCGTATTGAGCACTCTTTTAGCCGTGAGGAAAGGTCGAAAGTTGATTCCCTTAGGGGCAATAGCCTCCACCCTTCTTTGGATATTGGTAAGCGATCGACGCCTCTTTCCTTCGAGCGTCAGCCACAATAGTTCATCCTCTGTGAATGGCACGCTCAACGAGTCCGAGATAGACTCTCTCAATGAGGCATCCTCGTTCTCCGCTTTCGCCTGCTCGCCCTCCCCGTACCCGTTCAGAGCCACCGGAGACGGCAGGGCCCTCTCCAGCTCTGACGCCCGTTCGCGACCGTTGCCAGGCGGCGAGAAACCATGGTGGTCACCCGAGAAAGCGACGGTCCTGGCCAGGAGAGACCTGTACTCGGCCGAAATAACCACGGATATTTTTTCCATGATTTCCACTCCTAATAGAGCATCAGTAAAATTGCCCAAAAAAGAGGCAGAACATTTCTGGAAGAGGAAATCAAAGTAAGTAGGATGGTGACAGTCGGGATCAAGAGCCGCTGTCCCGTCTCGCTGTCGATCACCTCATCGATGTCCTTTCCGTCCAAGAATGATTTAACCCTTTGCAATATGGCCCCTATCAAAAAATCGTACTCTGAGTACGGAATACTTAAAATCCCGCCAGTGGCAGGAGCATCGCCGTCGTCACTCGCCGTCAGTCTGCGGTACAAGGTCTTTTTCCATCGCAACACATCCGCCAGAGAAAAACAAAACATGGAGACCATACGTTTAGCTCTGGCCAGGCTCAGATCAGCCGGCATGACCACTGTCGCTGCTGCTTGCGTCCCCGCGTTCTCGTAATTGGCACGCGCCACATTGCCTGCATCCAGAAACCATGAAGCGCCATGAGCCCTCTGCAGGGCATCGCCCTGACCTGTAGTGAAAGCAAACCGAGCGGCTGAAGTGAACACGTTCGTCATTAGAGCATTAAAATTAAAATGTAAAACTTGCAAACTAAACAAACAAAATTGGGACAAGGACAATATAAAATCAAATTAAATTATCAAAATCGCTATGTGGAAACAACGCTTACTAAAATGAAAATTATTAAATAAAAGAACACAAGGAGTTTATTAAATTCAAGACGGGAGTCTGTTTAAGGAGGGTCGTGTGTGTCAGCAGGTCGGCCGCTTCGTCCGACAGCCTCCACGATGGATCCAGAGTCTTTGCTCTCACGGCTTCGATAGGAGCTATGGTACCATCGCTCACGGCTCTATCAATATTCCTTTCGTCCAGTCCGGAAGCGGTGGCATAGTCCAGATAACTGCTCACGGGCGGTAGTTTGGTCACCTTCCTTTTTTCAAACCATGTCGGACCCAGAATGTCGGTCGCCAAGACATTGACAGCCTCAGAGCCCGATTGTCTATCCTGGGCATTAGTGTAACTCCTCCCCTCCCTCTCTCTTTCGTGCAATGTTTGCAAGAGTAATAGAGCTTCTGAGATGTATCGCGGTCGACGAGCTGAGCCATTGTCATACGTCGAGCGTTCGGCCACTAGGGCAAAGATGAAGGGGTTAGCATGAGCCATCTCTAAATGGCACTTTTTTTTTTTCCCAAGCTGGCGAATAGACCAGTGAATGTTTATGGTTCATGCGAGCTACCTAATTGACATAAAAGTCTCACCAACGTTAAAAATGAATATGGAAAATCAGCACAGTGCGGTCATCGATGAAACGGGAATGTGTGTGGTTGACACCCAGGGCATTCGTCAAAGGTTGATGCGAATGGAAGCTGATGAACGGAGATTCGTAGAGGCAGCGTCCGTCAGACTCTTGAAAAGTATAGTACGAATGTCCCATCATCGGCGCGCCGTCGACCTGACAGACAGCGCCAAAATTCTGGGCAGAGTACTAATTAATGACATCCACAGCACTGAGGGTGTATCCAAACTGGCCTCGTTCGAATCTTCAACGGCACGTGATACAATGCAATCCACACCTGCCCCAGACGAGCACATTCAGGAGGGACCAAGATTAGGAAATGTTATCAGGAAAGGCATAATGGGATCGATCCAACCTCAGACCTTGATCGCAATGTTACTTTCCGGTACTGCCCAAGGCGAGAACGTGCACGATAAGGAAGCCGACACGGTGGAAAATGCCATTCGGGGAATCCTAGACCTTCTAGGCTCGTACAATCCCCTATACTTGCAGGAGACCATCATCCTCCAAAAATGTTCCCGAGCTGGCTGCCAAGCCTGCAATGCCCTGCAGATCTACATCGCGACCTCCTTACCTGCGGGGAACGCGCCTCCGGATCCTGTTAATGTACTCGTGGCTTTTCTTATGTCCATGAACCACAAGAGAATTTATATCGGAGGTAGCATCAAGGCGTTCTACGCTTCTCCTGCCTTGCAATCCCCCCAAAAAATCAACGACCAATTGATAAAGGTCCCTCTACGAGACATCCTTTTGTCTTGCATCGACTATTTGGGCGGCGAAGGCGACGCTCACCGTGAACAAAGACGAGTGGAGGGGGCAAGCTTAGTGCACAGGGCTCATGATGAAAATGAAGACATAACAGATCTTAATTATCGGTGGGTGAATGCAGTGGAGAGCAAAATCAAAAACATGTCTTTAGAAGCTCAAGTTTTCATGGCCTCCATATATTCCTTTCTGTGGTTCAGTCGATACAGAGACACTACTGCCCACACCATCAACCAATTTCTGAGCATCACCATCATTCGCTTCGCCTACTCGGCGGTCGAGATGTTGTACGCGCGTTCCCCTAACGCCAGTGCCCATGTGGACGGTGGACGATTCCTGACCTACGCGCGATCGTACATCCCAACCTGTATCATGTCCAACGTCTTCAACGTGGAGAAGGCGTACACTTCGTGGCGCAAGGAAAATATGTCGGTGGTACCCATCCTAAACCTAATCAGGACCGACTGGCACTGAAGGTATCCCACTGAAAAAGATATAATCACATCAACAAAGCTCTGGAGAATCGGATTTCGGCCATGGCTCAACCCTATCCCAAATATGCCAGGCGGGCGAACCATTCGGGCCTCTCCAGCGTCCGATCCAAGCGCCAAATCGAATGCTATATCCCCTACGGAATAATTGAACAAAATCACGGACCGCCTGCCATCTCTTCTCGCCACCTCGGTCTGACAAATACCTTATCCAATGGACGTAATGTATCGTGCAATGTAATGCACGTCCTTCCCACCATACCCGAGGCGGTCAAACTGGGAGAAGACCAGCGTTACGCCCACGAGTCTCAATCTTTCTTCGACAACAGGCTATGTCCCCACATGCAGCAGCAGCAGGGGCTGACCAGCAAATTCCTGGGGTTCTTCACGTCTCTTGTGGATAAATCTATTCTGAGTAAAATGACCAAGCCCCCACAAGCCACCGACATCAACCTTCTCGACGAAACCGTTTCTAAATTTTTGCAATACTTCATTTTCCAAAAACAGGCCCTGTGTCAGGATACACTGAGTTGCTACTCCCACTTGCCTCCGCAGAACCAAATAGGAACGCTGAATAACGGCGGGAATGGCAAAAACCGTCTCGGCCCTGGATCTTCGCTGGGGTTCACTCTTCTTATTATGGCAACTGTCCCAACATTGTAAACTCTAACCTGTCGGCACTATCGGCCAGCCAGTTGGAACTCATGCTCGGCAGAGACCCGAGTTGGTCCCACACCATATCTTATATTTTCTTCTTCCTCGAGAGAGTCTGTTTTTTAGCCATAAACACTGTTTTTTCGGCCGTCGCCGAGGACTCGCATTCCCTTGCCAGCTCAGACAGTGTCTTCACCGTCCCTGAAGCCACACAGCTCTTGGAAAATGCCGTCCAAATCATAAAGAAGGAATTGGCCGGTTCTGGTGAGAAGCCATCCCACCACCCTAAAAACTCATTTCATTAGAGAACTCTACAAGGCAGTGAGAGCAATCGTCATAGATGAAGATAGTGACCCCGCATACATAATAGCTCACGATAGGTTCCTGGCGGGTTTTTCAGTTAAAATGGATGATATCATTCTGAGGTCTCTAGGTTGTGGAGGTGGCCATCCCACTACATTGGGAGGAGAGGAAGGCACACCAGCAGGAGGAGAGTCGGGAGAAGTAGAAGAAATGGATATAGAGTAAAGGTGAAATAAAAACGTTAAACTTATGTATTAATTTTATTGTTAGATAGAGATAGCAAGATGTCTGGAAAGCTGCCGGAAGGAGACTACCTAAATAATAAAATATATTAAATAAAATTATTGTATTTTTGCCTGTGAGGGCACTAACCCTATACCCGCCACACGAATAGAAAAAAATACAATTTTTCAAGCTAAATAACCCTTGCATCTTCATCATATTCACTGAGAAATATAGGTTCACATACTACTGGTTTTTGGAACGGTAACCCTGGGACTAACTACGGAGAGGGTTGTATATTAGGACATGGAAGTGTCACTATGACGTGCATTGCTATGTAAGTGTGTCATTACGAGGTACGTTGCATCACTAACGCCATAGTGTACTGTATAGACACTATACCAATAATGCCAGGAGGCTTGTTTGCCCGCTAAGGCTAGTAATGAATATCATTGTTATGATCGTCACCACTCTCATCAGAATTGCTCATATAACGTCGAGTGTGCATTTATGATTCGCCTATGGGAGGCAACGAGTTACTGTAGGACGAAGGGCTAGGAGGGCGAGGAAGGTAACGGCGAGGTCGCCGTGCATTGAAGAGTGTCACAGTATACGCCGATGTAGTGATGGACTCTTCCGATTTGCGGTCAATACTACCTCAGTCCATACTAGGATAATAATGACATGAACGTCGGCGAAAACGGTGAAGAGTGTTAGGACCGGTCTCACCTGAAAACAAAACAGTCAATTCTTTGTTATAATTATTCCTGTTGACAAAATATACAAATGATTTATTGAAATAGGGTTGCCCGCTAAAGGGTTAAAGAGCTTTGTCCAAGTGTTTCACAGAGACACTCGAGGCCTTATGGCATAGCTTGTCGAACTTGTTTATGTTCATGAATGTTTTGTTCACGAATTTGTTCACCAGACAAGGTTTGATCTGGCAACAATCTCTTGTAATCTTCGCTTCTTTTGCCTTCTTGCTGCTCTCAGGTAACAATGCGAATTCAATTTCACCTTCCCCTCCTGCAACGGTTCCATGCGTCCCTCGGTCGCCACGTAGCGTGAGGGTTGAGGGGCCATTAGCCTGCGCCGTTGGAGCCTTCCACGATTTAGGCGTGAATAGATTGAACGCAGCCGAGAGCGTGTCCCTGGGGCGTGAAAGGAAGCTATGGGCCCAGTACATGGCGCTGGTATTTACTTTCATCTCAAAGCCAGAGTGCATGTTTGAACAACACATTACAGCACCGGAGTCGCTTGCAGCTTGCGATTGGCACAGAAGAATGGCATTCTCTCTTCCGTTCCCTAGTTCCATATCGCAGGGTGTGTTGGCGTTCAAGCATCCCGCAACGTCATTGCTAAACAGAGATATCTGTTCAATAAGTGAAGTGGAACACTCGAAAGCAGAATTGGCCTTAGCCTCTTCTGCGACACTATAGCACAGTTTACTACCCTTGGAGACTTTTAGGCATAACGTGTCCCACAAATAGATACCCTTGCCATATTTCTTAGGTATGAGGAACGCCGCCAGCCATTTGTTTGCCGATGCCTGAAAGGAACTTGGGTCCCACGTTTTCTTGTGCCTCAGACTCCATTCGCTACTATTGCCTCTCATCGATTGTTCCCTTAACCTGTAAGCCTTCGGCCCGCAGGATAGTTCAAAGTTAGACGGCGCATTTACATTATCGTCTATATTGGAAGTGCTTCCCGGGTAAGAGGGGTCCAACACTGCACCCCCTCTTGCATCTGTGAAGTATTTCTTACAGAATCTCCTATCTATTGAATTTGTTTTCTTCTTCGTTAGACTACCATTGTACTCGGAGTAGGGTGCTATGGACGCTAACGGCATCGCCCACGGGGAGACCTCTTTATTATCACCTAATGCCTTGCTGACATTGGTGGGCACAGCCGATATGAGCGTCACTCCTGTCCCTCTATTGATGACGCAGACAGCATTACGACACTGCATGCCTGCTTCCTCCGAGGTAGCGCTAATGTTGGTGTAGAAAGGTCTGTGCACGTGTGCGGGTACCCCGGTGAACAGGGCGGGTTTTCCGAGTTTTTCAGACGACAAGTTTCTGAGCGTGTAATATGTCTTCTCCTTGAATTTCCTAGTTGAGAAGGCTTCCTGGTATTTTCTGTACTCTGGGCTGTCGTTGTCGTGGTAACGATCGGTTAGCCTGTATAGAACCTTGTTCGGAAATTTGAAATTGGTGAACCAAGCTATGCCGTTAACTATCTGATCAGACAGGAGAGCGATGACCATTTTATTTTCGTCCAGAGCAATACACATGTCTTCAACCATCCGGGTGCAGAAATCTCCCACGTTTGCATTGGCCTCAAACTTAACGCTAGTGGGTCTCAGCATAGAGAAGGTGTCGCATATCCGATTCCTTATAAGAACACTGACATACCAATGCACGGCCGACGACAGTGCTGGACTGTAGACGTTTTCTCTCCCTTCCAAAATGTCGGTTATCTCATTGAATATCATAATATTGACAAGATGTTTATAGGCAATAGCCTCTTCCACAGAGCGGCGTAAAGATGTCATGGCCACCACTTTCTGCACATCACCCTCTCCCTTTTTATACTTGCAGTCTCCCATCATGGTCTTCATAGACCAGCTCTTTGCATGCTTATAGATGTTGGAAAATTCTTTACGCTTCCTTCGAAATATGGACTCGTGGGTAGAATAGTCTTCTTCTTCATTAAAGTCAGCAAGAGAACCGCCGTTAGCTGGGAAGTAGATGGAAATACAATGTCAGCCTTTGAAATCTCGCGAGCGAGAACACTCGAAATATTGGGAGCGCGAAGAAGACGCCCTCCACTGCCATCATCTAGTCTAGCGGGGCCCCCTTTTTCATCTTCCTCTTCGTCACTCAAAGTCATGTCTGTGGTTGATAGGTATATGAGCTCCTGTTTATCGAAGCTCAAAATAGATCCGATCTCGCGAGAAGATAAATCTAGGGACGTGAAAGTCAGTGAATTACGAATGGCCCACAACTGTTTGGTGATGTTGGCAAACACAATAGCAGGAGTGGGCATTCGACACAATGCCTTGCTAATCCTTCCCGAGGTATGACACGTGAATTCAGACGTCAACATGTTAGCGTTGAGGCTTAGTGCTTCTGTTGGAGGTTTTATGGAGGTAGAGGCCAATACTCTCATGTAGGGTTTAACGGTTATCTTTGTTGCCGAAGATGGCACTAGTGCGACCTCATCATCGGCGGTGTCCTCGTCACTGTCTCCGGTTCCATGAACATTAGTATCTTCACTTGCTACTTCTTCCATTCCTACTGTATTTTTATGATTATTTATATAAGTATTCTTACTTTTCTTATTTTGTGGTTGTTTTTCCTTGTTGGTAACTATTCTCTTGCGACTTTCCTCAGGATGGTCCTTGGCTTCGCTCGCTTCATTGGGAGCAAAGATGGGCTCATGGTGCATCATACCCTGAGTGACAATTTCTCCTTCAAGCCAAATCTGAAGGTTCTTGTCTACCATCTTCTCTAAATTGTGCTTGATCATAAGGGGCATCTGGTTTTTGTGTTGGCCTGTTGCTGACTTGCGTAAGCCATACAGACCATCTTCATCTTCTAGTCCCGACTTGCGCAACCTGTGCCCCAGGACGGAATTTTCAATTAATTCACCGGTTATAAAATTTGCTAGGGCGGTAGCGCCAATTTCATCCACCGCCAGTGCGGTAGCGCTCCTCAAACTCGCCTCGGACCACTCGTCAGTACTGCCCTGACCGGCAGCTTCTATAGATTCAATAACTCGGTTCAAGGAGTGATTAGCATTCTTAACGAAGGTTTGTTGTTGGTGGACCCCTCTAGCGTTCCTCTTAGATATCGTCTTCGATAAAATAGAGGTCACCAACGCCGACAGATCGGAATCGCTGTCATGTTTACGACAGATTATGTTACTTCTCATCACACATTTCAACAGTTCATCTTCTTTGAATAGATCTCCTTTATTGTAGTTAATACTTGTCAAACCTATCTGAAGAGGCAAAGATGAAATTGCACCTAAACTACAATTACCACTATCACATTTATTATTACCCTGCTGCAACGATGACTCTTTTTCGTCTGCAGAGGATTCTGAATTGCTTATGTTACATTCATCGTTGCGAGTAGCAATTAACAGTTTCTGACTGTCTTGGCCTTCGTCTTCTTTGTCTTTTTGTTTAAATTCTTCCTCTTCCCAATTAATTTCAGAGTTGTCCATGGGTGTTGTCGGAGAGTCTTTACTTTTAGTTGACTTTGAATACAATCCTGTAGCGAAAGAAGAACTAGGGACAGCATCATTATTATTATTATTATTATTATTATTATTATTATGAGTAGTAGTAGTAGTAGTAGTAGTAGTAGTAGAAGACGATTCTTGATTATTTGTGGTATTTTTGGTAAGAGAAGATATGATACTTCTTCTCATCGATGTTTTAGATTTTTCGAGGACATTTAGACTGCCAATAACATTCTCTATGTTTTCGGCGACCATTGTCTCAGTACTGCAGCATTTTTTGAGATATTCAGACAGAGGCAGCAGTTCGTCTCTAGCAATTTTGTTAGTGGAAGGTGGAAGATTCTGTCCGCTGGCCGATACCAGTTGAGTGGAATATGGCGACGCATCCAAGAGTTGCCAACCCGCCTCTAGTGTGATGCAGCACCCGTGGTCTGACGTAACTTTAACGTCCACGCATTGGGAGAAACACGATAGATCGTTGGCTTCTGAAGGTTTAGTTCCATTGTTGGGTAGGGGGGCAAATCCGCAAGTAACCGAATCCCTGAAAGCTCCCTCGTTACACCAACTGCGCCTCTCTCTGTCCACTTGGGGGGGGGTTTAACCTGAAAAGTAACTCCTCTGTGCTATCCTCGCCGCCAACGGGTACTAGCCCGTACTCGTAGATTTGCACTTGTCCCACCCGCCAATCACGCGTGTCGTCACGGTCGATGTTATCGCCGACGTTGCTGCCATCAAATAAATCCCGCACCGAAACTCGGCCCACCCTAAAAGCAACGAGCCCGTCGAGTCTCCTTTGTCGGTTGGATCGTTAACGAATTCCAATGTTAGTCCCGTCAGAGAGATGGCAATAGGATCCATCTCCTCTGTCTCTACAATGTCTATTAGGGGGTACGTGTCATCCACTACAAATACGTCTCGAGTACTATTTTCTGGGGCAAATAAGTTTTCTACCATCGTCTTTGGAACAGAGGCATGCTCGCAACCCCCTCTCTTGCCTGCAGTCACGTAAGTTCCGTTGACTCGGACGCATGATAAAACACTTCCATCTCTTAGTGTTTTAGAAAATACGGATTCCGGGATGATGACCGCTTCCTCTAAAGCGAGTAATCCTGTCTGGAACCTAATGTTGGTAAAGACATCCACTATCCCGGTCATCAAGGTGTTAACCTAAGAAGTGAGCATGGGGGTAATTAGAAACGTCCCGCTGTGCTGACGTATTTGAGCTGTTTCCATCACTAAAATATTAATTTTACCATAAATAGCATTAATATTTATCCATACGCGCCTATTATGGGTTGATTATAAAGGTATTAACCTGAAACAACAATAAAACGAGTGAAAACAGCGTTTGGATGGTCAAAATCGGAGATACAGGCCGTGAGTTATATAATGTATGGGTGAGGCAACCTGCTTTCCCGCCAATTTCCCCCAAGGCCACTGAGACACAGTCGATCGATACTCTCTCTCTCTCTCTTGCACTCGCTTGCTAACAGAGATGACAATGCCCTGCTTGCAACTCGCTATTGTTAGCACAAAAATATACCTCAGAATAAGGGAATAACAGGGAAAATAGGTGATAACTGAAGGAGGGGAGGAAAGTGGGGAAGGAGGGGAGGTAGAGTAGTGATATTTTGCATGGCCCAGGGGCCCTTTTTTTTTTGTTTTTTTTTTTTTTTTTCTCGGTGTTTAAAGTTGATTTTTTTTTTCTGACTCTTAAGAGTCTTCCCGCAGTCCGCCGGGGGAACTCTTAAGGGGACCGACCGGTTAATTTAGGCTTAAAAAACTCGAAATCCTGAAAACACCAATAGGTGTTTACTCAACAAGAGTCAACATCCCTTCATAAGCCAGTGAAATGTTATTAGTGAAAACACATTGGAAATAGTATTTTTTATGTTTTCCAAACTTTTCCTGTAATTCTAAAAACGTTATATAGCGAACTTTGAAATTAACATGCTCAGTAACTACTGGTCGTACGAGGAGCATACCTATATAAATCGAAAGAGCATAAGCTACTCTACAACCTACCATGCGCTTTATCTTCTACTTGCCATGTTCCCGCATAAAATATTGTAAATCTAAAAAACAAAAGTAAAAATGTTCACCTAATGACCTTAGACTTTCACCTGTTTTCTCAGAACCTATATTGCCGCAATATCGGATGTTATTTTACAGTTATTATTGGACCTATAGGAATGGTGTATATAACATTGGAAAGGTAATTAAAAACACTAAAAGGCCTATAAACCAAATTTACTCTAATAATTTAAATTTGTTCACAATATGTCGTCAAAGTTGTAATTGTCTATAAATATATTCGCCTGAATCCGTCATCACCTAAATCGAACAAATACACAAAATATATAAAATGTGTTTTATAGAAACTATAGATACACCTTTTGTGAGTTGTTTGATCACATAAAACATGTGCTATGGGGATTTCTGTAGGAGTTTATCATTTCTGCAGTACTATGATTTTCAACATTTTGTTACCTAAATTGCAAGAAAAAAGCAAAAATAAAATTAAATAACAAAAAATTTGATCTAGTTTTATGGTCATATACACCTGTGCCAAATTTCATTTAAATTGATAGTAAGACCTGGAAATGTTGTAATTAACCGGTCGGTCCCCTTAAGAGTCTTCCCGCAGTTCCCGGGTTAATGACTCGGACACTTTTGTCGGCCGCTTCTCTGTAACCAAGGGCGGCGTCCTTGTGGATGAGCTGTTTCATCTTGAGATTTTCCTTCTTGTTCATTGCCAGACTCTGAGAAGAGTTGGCCGAGGCACCACCAGCACCAGCACCAGCACACTTTTTGGCCGTGGTGGTCGTGGCCACCTGGAGTTGATTTCGCTTTTTGTTAGCCACCTTAAAATTGGGCGAGCGAACTAGAATTCTTACCCTTGACGACCTTCAAGTCTTCCCAGGCTAATTCTCTGATCATGCTTATTCTCTTGCCAATGTTCTCTGAGCATTGTGTAGCGCCAGTGCCCTCCATACTTCCTATTTCTTTCCATTAACTGGCGAAAAGCAGGCAGATACAATCCAATATATTGTCGACCAAGACCAGACGAAGTGTAAGATAAATGTGTTTACCCCAGAGCTTATAACCTCTGCCCCAGGTTTTTTCAAACCGTTCTATTCAAGCGTTGGAGCAGAAGAATATTCACTTTTTTCCCACTCTCTTCCTCGGCAGTGCGTATGGATGTACCCCATACGCTCAGAGTGTTCTTTCAACGCATGCACTCGCCCACTGATAATTACGAATTGCAAAATGTAGCCGACAATCTCCTGTACGTGAACACTAGCGAGAACCCCAAAGCGCATCACATAACCTACACTCCCGCGTCGGAAAGCCTGACCACCCAACTCGACGCCGTCCACGGGCTGATCGACACATGGAACGACAACATGCTAGACAATCTGGTCGACCTAACACCCGCCAACATCAATATTTTCAATGACATTTGTCACGCCTTGTACAATCCTCTCTCATCCAAGTTTCATGAACCTGTCACCATGTGCAGTAGCGGCGGCCTGTTGTCGGCGTACGTGGTGTCCTTGCTCCACACCCTCGATGAGAAACTCGACGTGTTTCTGGGGGGAGCCGAGCGGGCAAGCATCCTGGAGAGGCTGTATAGGCTCAATAGCGCCAAGTTAAGAGATGCCATGAGGACTCGATACGACCAATATAGGAAGTTGAAAGCAATGGAACACTCTCCGGAAGAAGAGGAGAGGGCTAAATTCAGAAGGGCTGTACGCCAAAAGTATTCAAATCTGAGTAGAGCGCCCGTCCCGCACCACCCCGACACATTCGAATCGGTGTCCGGGACTGTCAAAACCGACGCCCTGATCCACACCAACACGGTAGGTAGCAATTTCGCCTCGTGTCTGCAGGCCAAGCTCATCCAACACTTTGGCCGCATCGCTTACAGATATCTGGGGCCGGTGCCCCTCGATGACATACGGGCAGACGGGGGACCTTTGAACAGTAATGAGAAGAGGGGTATTCCAGACTCTCTGGCGTTCGGCAGGTTGATCAGGCAAAGCTTCGACGGCATACTCCCGATCGAAGATGATGGTTCTATGGAGTACGTCGAAAGTGTCGACGCGAGTGAAGATCATTATGAAAAGGTGGCCCTACTGTACGGTAAATACGACGACTATGTCGTCACAGTCGCCAGAGGAATGATCCTTCGAGCCTTGTCAATTCGATCGTTGCTGGTAGTTTCGAGGCCAGAGAAATGCCCTTCCGACCTTTTATGGTCCCGTCTAATTACCGTGCCTGGAGAAGGACGCAGCCCCGGGTGCATAAGTGTCACTTACGACAACCATGGCGAGGACAGAAATACGCTTTCGAGACCCACCATGTTGGGGGTAGATTACGGGGATTTTTTCAATACGCTCGTCTTCGGAGCTGGGTGGGACGTGCATCTGGGGGATCTCACCGAGAGCACCAGGCACGCGGGCTTCAGACAACACCACCAGACCTTTTTCACAGGCATGCCCAGGGATACGTCCGATTACTATTTCCTGGGGGATCATCGACTGGGGACGTTCGATCTGGCATTGCGCAGTGTCTCCAAGTTCATCTATAGAACATCCAAACTCTTCGGCGAATCGATTGCCGATAACAATGGCGAGTCCTATGATCCATTAAACTATGAGATAAATTTGGAGGCTCCCATAACATCCTGGGGCGTACGCCTCCGTTTAAAACTGAGAGTCGCCGTCAAGGCTCTTCACAATTTCGTCTCGGGCGAAATGGGTGAAGGAAGCACTCCTCGGACAGGACTGCCGAACGTGGTTTGCCAGTTTCGTGCCAATCTGCTCAACGGCGGCGGCGGAGGGGCCCATGATCTGGGAGTGGGTGAGCTCGAATGTATCGTTGCCCACCTCTTACTCTCACTGTGTGCGGACTCGATCCATGTGCTGAGGAATACGAGTATTGAGACTACGGCGTACTCAATCTTTCTGTCTCTGCGACCGTCCAACGAGGATGGGGCAGGGATAAATGCCTCATCCACGAGTCCGGGTGTCCTGGTACAACATTTTCTTGACCGGTCGCAAGTGCCGGAACGATCCCTGGACGGCATCAACGGGGCCAAGAAAGAGTGGTTGTTCAAGGGATCCCAGGTGGTAATAACCTGGGATAGCACGGCCAGACGCGTCGTCGGAGTTTTCCAAGATCTGGGCAATGAATTCCTTCACAACCCGGGAACCACCATCCAGAAATATGGCGTAGCCTTTAGAGAAGCGCGGGAATTTGTCGACAATGTCGTTATAGAGGTGGTTAAACAGAAAGCTATGGGACAGTTTTACAGGAAGAATGGGCTGCGAAGGGCAATTCAAGCGTACGGGGTCATGGACGGAGGGGGTGTTTCTTTAAACGCCGACTCTTACCTACAGGACGGAACGAGGGACTTCAAACTTCCGGCACTGCAAGGGGGTGGATCACCGTCCCCTCTGGCCTTAGCGAAGGAGGCCAGGGGCGCCATGGCGATCGCAGCCATCGAGTCCGTGGCCTTGCGTCGTTTCTCGAACATGGAAGAGTCCATCCGTCTGATGGATTCGGAGATGGAGGCCGTGACAACTGTCACGCAAGCGGAAACCTCGTTCGTCGACACCTTGAAGGACGGTCTGAACATCAAGTCTTTTGGCGCCAATGTGTCCCTCAACGGCGAGGGGAGATGGGTGTTGGCAGAATCGGAAACGTTGGTATCCGACGAATTAGTGGCTCTGAGGGCGAACGAACGCACCTTGTCCGAAGTCATGGGCGGTTTGGGAATCGACACTCCCGAATCGTTGAACGGACTGTTCGCCCTCGAAATGTCCCTAACGTACCCGGACGAAGCACTGAATGAGTTCACGAGTACTGTCAACGACACGGTGAGAGCCATTCCGAAATCAGAGGTGGAAAAATTAGAAGCGATCGGGAGCAGGCTGGATGATGTGGATAATATGGCGGATCCGGTAAACAGATCAGAAATTGGCAAAGCCACCGAATTCGTTATCAAAGCCGAAAGGCGGAACGGAACCGTCATCTCTCTGTTAAAGTACGGCACCAACATCACCGTCGGTGCCACGGTCGCCGGCATTCTGGGCACAGCCGTCGTGGGTCTCATGCATGCCTCGAAGGGGGCCCACTATTATTGGATCAACCTGAAAGGGGATCTGGTGACCTACAAGATTCCCAAGTTCTCCTGTAAGGATCATGCCATGGGTCACGCTCTGACCACGGAACATCCATTCCTGAATAAGATCAGGAAGGTCATACAGCAAGACCGAGATTTGTTCACCGCCCGTGGAGCTACCGTCCCGGACGGTCAAGGAGTAGAGTCGACCTACGTGGGATATGCGCCCATATGCGGGACCAATGACTCGGAGGCGGGCGACTGCGGCACTTGGGCCACCTTCGATCCCCCGTCCGTCTTGCCCTCCCTCGCCTCCATGAGCGAGCTGGGCAAGGGGGTTTCTCTCACGTGTGATAAGGGACTCTCCGTCACTCAAGCGACTGCCTCCGTCATCCTGTCGGCGGGGGCAGATGTCGCCAAACGCATCATCGAAGTCACTGAAGATGCCAATAGAGATGAGACTCGAAGGTTGGCTACCATCTTGGTCAATTCTCCCATATTAATCTTGGGCCTTCCCGTTGTACTCGGTCTGCTCGCCAGTCGTCTTGACATTAAAAAGTGGAAATTCGGTTTGGCTGTTGGTCTGTGGGTTCTGGCGTTCCTGCTGGTATTGCGTTTTTTCATCGGGTCGGGTATTTTTACTCGGAACTGGTTTGGTGTCAGTGTGAGGAGGGCGCCCCACCAAGCGCCGCGAGGCGACGCAAACCCCCCTAACGATTCAAAGAGGAGGAAAATGAGCACAGGGGACAAGAGAGTGAGAGATCTTAATGTACTGAGGCCCATTTTCGGCAAAGCTAATGTCCAGAACGCTCATGATTTCTTGGGCTCTTTCGCCCCCCAGGTCAAACCCCAGACATTCTATAAGAACCTATCCTTCGGTCCACCGGGGAGATACCGAGTAAAACCTGTGAATGGGAGCAGTCTCGCCGGAGAAGATAGATACCTCAGTCTTCACCACATTCCTCCTCCTCCCCACGAACTCTTCTTCCCGTTGCCGCCAGCCTCGCGGGAATCTGACCGGGGGTCCTCGGTCAACAGCTACACGGAGAATCCAACCGTGGCCACGGCCATCATTGACGTTGACCCCTTTCAGGACAAGTACTTCAATCTGAGGAGTGTCATGTCTGTCCAGAGCGAAGGATCTTACAGTTTTCATGTCACGAATGAAGGACGAGGACGCTACAAGGATCTTGTCAGGTAGGAGTCACAGAATGTACCGTCTTGGGTGACCACACGCACGTGCTTGCTCGTGTCCATGGACACTGGTGAGGAAAATCTGCAGGAGAAGATCAAGCTCTCTTTCTTGAATTCTTCCATTGTGACCGACGTTCACTTGGTAATCAGGGGACGGTTCGGTCTCACCGTATCAATTGACGTGCTAAAAGGTAAAGCATCTTCCACAGAACTGCCTCGCTCAAGAGCAACCTACCAGATCGACGTAGTTAGAAAATCATCTGCGACATCCAGTTTTTCGGTCATTTATAACGTTGATCACTCCATTCACGAAGATTCGTATCTATCTAACAATATCAGGCATGACATTATCTGGAACCATTATATCTTCATTGTCGATAACGCCATGAATGTGGACAACGACTGGGAGAAATATGGGCCTGCGAATTTGAAGTGTGTCACCGTAATATTTATGAGATATGCCTACGTGTTGGGATATTTGCGTGCCGCATGGGTGCCCCGTTTTGTACTAGATGATAGCAGAATACACTTTTCTATTCTAGGACAGATGTTGGAGGATATTGGCCATAATGATCTGATTCCATACAGTAATGAGGACACTAATTCCCTTAGCACAATTAAAGACTATATTACTGAAATGATTACCAGAAATGATGATAGACTGAAATTAGTGTTGAGTATGGGACATTCTGTAATGCCTATTCTCAGGAAAAAAAATATTGATCACCAAAAACACAAATAAATGAAAATGGTTTAATTTCTCCCAATATCCCAGAACGTCATCTTGCAACTGGTCTGTCCGTAACACTAATGTTAGGGAACAGTGTGAATAGAGACTTCAATTATTGGCTCTCAGGGCGAAATTGGCAGAAATAGGACTAGCGTTACCAGAACTTTGCATTAGGAGTAGTTTTTTTTATGCCGATTTCAGAAATGCACCTAGCAATTAGATTAATCTTCAGAGAAAGGAAATATGGCCCACTGTATCATAGACAAGCCTCAAATTCTACTCCTAGTGCATAGTTCTGGTAATACTAGCCCTATTTCTGCCAGTTTTGCCTTGTGGGTCAATATTATATTACATCCTGCTACCTCAGACAGCTTCCTAGGCAAAATGTCCCCTAGTAACCCTTATGAGCCGACGGTGTAGGAAAATCGTAATAACTCTACGGAGATGGCACATCGTGTTACACTATGTACCGGCGTTGGACTACATCCGTCCGATATGTGCTTCAGTTCGTGTCAACATCACTCTTTCTACTATTTGTACCATTCCCATTGTTATTGTCGCTGCTGCAATGGCCTCTGGCGTAGTGGCACTGACCCCAGTGGTCACCACTGTAATGACCTCTGGCGGATGATCGAAGCAGCTTAGTATGGGCACCCTGCACCGTCTAGAGCTCCGCTTCTCCTGTGTGCTCCGCCCTTCTGCCTTGTGGGTTTTTTTTTGTAAAAATAAAAACTGTTTAGAATTTATATTTTATTATATTCTTTTTGGGGGTCATATATTGGTTGTATGCTATGTAGTCACCTACTGTATCCTCCACTTTCTTAACTTTAGGATCAAGTGACCTAAAATTAATGGGAGTAACTGGTACTGTGGCACTTCGTATGTGTTTGTACAAATACAAACTGTTTATAATTTATATGTTATTATAATCCTTTTTGGGGGTTATATATTGGTTGTTTGCTATGTAGTCACCTACAGTATATCCTCCACTTTCTTAACTTTAGGATCAAGTGACCTATAATTAATGGGAGTAATTGGTACTGTGGTGCTTCGTATAATTCGTTGTATAACTAGGTCATGCTTCGTATAATGTAAATCGGAAAATAAAATGGAATTTTTCATGTTTTTCTTTTATTTGTCCTATTTTTTACAATTGTATCGACAAATTTAGTGTTTGTACAAATAAAAACTGTTTATAATTTATATTTTATTATATCCTTTTTGGGGGTTATATAATGGTTGTATGCTATGTAGTCACCTATATCCTCCACTTTCTTATCTTTAGGATCAAGTGACCTAAAATTAATGGGAGTAACCGGTATTGTGGTGCTTCGTATGTGTTTGTGCAAATAAAACTGATTAGAATTTATATTTTATTGTATCCTTTTTGGGGGTTATATATTGGCTGTTTGCTATGTAGTCACCTATATTCTCCACTTTCTTAACTTTAGAATCAAGTGACCTAAATTTAATGGGAGTAACTGGTACTGTGGTGCTTCGTATAATTCGTCGTATAGCTAGGTCATGCTTCGTATAATGTAAATCGAAAAATAAAACAGAATTTTTCATATTTTTCTTTTATTTGTCCTAGTTTTACAATTGTATCGACAAATTTAGCTTTCTCGAAAAAAAAGATTGCTTGTATTTTTTCCACATCTTTCACCCACAAACATTTAGACCCTCCTGAAAAAAGGTTCACCGCCAACTCAAATTCCACCAACTCACGTTGGACAGCAGAAGATCGCCTAAAGATGTGTGTGTTAAAATCACGACAGGGACCCGTACATGTCTCTGGCTTCTTCCAAGGAAGAGGGGATGAGCCCTCTCGCCTTTCTGTTCCGCAGGAGGTCCCCTCCTTCAGACAACTTTGCTGTGTTGCAATCTGAAAATTCAAATGGCTAGTCTCCCTCAATCGTATACCTAAGCTCATGCGCTTAGGAGAGAAGAGACTACCTGGTCGGGCTGCTCCACCAAGAGAGAGCGACTATCTGGCCGGGTTGTTCTACCCAGAGAGAGACTACCTGGTTGGGCTGCTCCACCTAGAGAGAGCGACTACCTGGCCGGGCTGCTCCACCCAGAGAGATTTTTGTGGGATTATTTTTGGTGAGTCGTCTGACTGGGGGTACGACACATTATACGAAGCATGACCTAGGACAGTATAAGACGCATTAAACAAAGCATGACCTAGCTATACAACGCATTATACGAAGCGTGACAGCGAGAGGGAGAGTGTGTACGTCGTCGGAGCACAGCCACCGCCGCCGTATTCTGTGTGCTTGCTGCGCCGTGTTGCCTGTGTTGGTGCACCTGTGCGACGCATTATACGAAGCGTGACAGCGAGAGGGAGAGTGGGTAACTCTCTCTCTCTCTCTCTCTCTCTCACACACTGTGTCTGTCTCTCTCTCTCTCTCTCTCTCTCTGAGTCAAAGATTGTTTAGCTAATATAGAAGAGAGACTACCTGGCTGGGCTGCTCCATCCAGAGAGATTTTTGTGGGATTATTTTTGGTGAGGCGTCTGACTGGGGGTGCGACACATTATACGAAGCATGACCTAGGACAGTAGACGACGCATTAAACGAAGCATGACCTAGCTATACGACGCATTATACGAAACGTGACAGCGAGAGGGAGAGTGTGTACCTCGTCGGAGCACAGCCACCGCCGCCATATTCTAGGTACTTGCTGCACCGTGTTGCCTGTGTTGGTGCACCTGTGCCAACACAGGCACACATGAGACCGAATTCGGCCCCTCGATTGGGTTATGAAACGATCTTTCACCTACAAAAATTTAGGAGAGAAGAAATTGTAAAAACTAGGAAGGACAAATAAAAGAAAAACATGAACAATTCCATTTTATTTTCCGATTTACATTATACGAAGCATGACCTAGTTATACAACGAATTATAAGTACGAAACACCACAGTACCAGTTACTCCCATTAATTTTAGGTCACTTCACTTGATCCTAAAGTTAAGAAAGTGGAGGATCTGATGGGAGGGGATGGAGAGGTGCTTAGTCGGCCGTTGTCAAAGATACCCAGAGAAAGACTACCTGGCCGGGCAGCTCTGTCCAGAGAGGCAATTACCTGGCCGGGCAGCTCTGCTCAGAGAGGCGACTACCTGGCCGGGCTGCTCCACCGACAGTAGAGAGAGACTAACTGGCCGGGCTCCTGTGGCGACTCACCCACAAATATTTAGGAGAGACAAAATTTAGGAGAGACTACCTGGTCAGGCTGCTCCCACCCAGAGAGATTTTTGTGGGATTATTTTTGGTGAGGCGTCTGACTGGTTGTGCGACACATTATACGAAGCATGACCTAGGACAGTAGACGACGCCTGAATAAACGAAGCATGACCTACCTATACGACACATTATACGAAACGTGACAGCGAGAGGCAGTACCAGTTACTCCCATTAATTTTAGGTCATTTCACTTGATCCTAAAGTTAAGAAAGTGGAGGATCTGATGGGAAGGGATTGAGAGGTGCTTAGTCGGCCGTTGTCAAAGATACCCAGAGAGAGACTACCTGGTCGGGCTGCTCCGCCCAGAGAGGCGACTACCTGGCCGGGCAGATCCACCAACAGTAGAGAGAGACTAACTGGCCGGGCTCCTGCGGCGTCTCACCCACAAAAATTTAGGAGAGACTACCTGGTCAGGCTGCTCCCACCCAGAGAGATTTTTGTGGGATTATTCTTGGTGAGGCGTCTGACTGGGGGTGCGACACATTATACGAAGCATGACCTAGGACAGTAGACGACGCATGATTAAACGAAGCATGACCTACCTATACGACACATTATACGAAACGTGACAGCGAGAGGCACTACCAGTTACTCCCATTCATTTTAGGTCACTTCACTTGATCCTAAAGTTAAGAAAGTGGAGGATCTGATGGGAAGGGATGGAGAGGTGCTTAGTCGGCCGTTGTCAAAGATACCCAGAGAGAGACTACTTGGTCGTGCTGCTCCGCCCAGAGAGGCGACTACCTGGCTGGGCTGCTCTACCGACAGTAGAGAGACTAACTGGCCGGGCTCCTGCGGCGACTCACCCACAAAAATTTAGGAGAGACAAAATTTAGGAGAAAACTACCTGGTCGGGCTGCTCCCACCCCGAGAAATTTTTGTGGGATTATTTTTGGTGAGGCGTCTGACTGGGGGTGCGACACAATATACGAAGCATGACCTAGGACAGTAGACGACGCATGATTAAACGAAGCATGACCTACCTATACGAAACGTGACAGCGAGAGGCAGTACCAGTTACTTCCATTATTTTTAGGTCACTTCACTTGATCCTAAAGTTAAGAAAGTGGAGGATCTGATGGGAAGGGATGGAGAGGTGCTTAGTCGGCCGTTGTCAAAGATACCCAGAGAGAGACTACCTGGTCGGGCTGCTCCGCCCAGAGAGGCGACTACCTGGCCGGGCTGCTCCACCTACAGTAGAGAGAGACTAACTGGCCGGGCTCCTGCGGCGACGCACCCACAAAAATTTAGGAGAGACAAAATTTAGGAGAGACTACCTGGTCGGGCTGCTCCCACCCAGAGAGATTTTTGTGGGATTATTTTTGGTGAGGCGTCTGACTGGGGGTGCGACACATTATACGAAGCATGTCCTAGGACAGTAGACGACGCATGATTAGACGAAGCATGACCTACCTATACGACACATTATACGAACGTGACAGCGAGAGGGAGAGTACAAAGTACAAAGGAGTACAAAGGAAATCAAGCAACAACAGTTCTAGAGACCCTTCTAGGCTGCTTGTCCTCCAAAACACTGAGGATCAAGTGTCCAAACAGTGGTTTAGAGTGAGTAAGGGAACATTGGAAAGGGAACTACTGCCCTGGAACTAATGTCCGTGGCTGGACTAGGAAGTTAGTAGGGGACATATGGGTTAGTAACTGAGGGGAGGATAAAATAAAGTTATTAATTTACAAACGCAGTCAGTCGCGGGTTTGATGCGAGATATTTGTCTAAGCGGAGTTTAAATGAATCAACGGTGCTGCAGTCTATAACGTCTCGGGGAAGCCCATTCCACAAGTTGACAACTCCATTGAAGAAGAAATTCTTAGATTCCTGTGAGTTAAAAGATTTACCAATAATTTTGCAACCGTTTCCCCGCGTGTAATTAGATTGGTCGATAGTGAAGTACTTACTACAGTTCATATTGTCGATGCCTTTGATGATATTTAACACTTGAATTAAGTCACCTCTTAATCTGCGCTGGGTTAAAGGAAATAGATTTAATTCTCTAAGATGCTCTTCGTATGGTTTGTTCTTTAGGCTAGGTATCATTTTGGTAACTCTACGTTGAACTCGTTCTAGCTTGTTTATGTCTTTTTGGTAATAAGGGCACCTGCATTGAACGCAGTATTCCAGAAGAGGGCGGACCAAGGAATTGTAAAGGGTTAGGATAACGTCTTTGGATTTATGCTCAAATGACCTGCCTATAAAGCCAATTATTTTGTTTGCCTTCTTAACAACTTCTGAACATTGTTGACTCGGTTTTAGGTTTCTCGATATTGTTACTCCCAGATCGGTTTCTCTGTTTACATTCTTAAGCTGAGTGCCATTCATCGAATAGTTTGCTTTCTCATTTAGGTATCCGATATGTAGTACTTTACATTTATCCGCATTGAAACTCATTTGCCAAATTTGGGCCCAATGTGACAATTTATCTAGATTGTGTTGCATATCGTCAACTTGATCTTTTGAGAGTACGCTATTTGCAATTTTTGTATCGTCAGCAAATTTTATGATTGTACAGGTGAGACCCTCATCTATGTCGTTGATGTAAATTAGAAAGAGAATTGGTCCTAGTACCGATCCCTGGGGTACCCCGCTACTTACATTGGTCCATTTAGATGCCTTACCGTTTATGACTACTCTTTGCTTTCTGTCGCTGAGCCAATTTTCTATCCATTTCAACACACCGTCTTGTATTCCATGCGCTTTTAGTTTTAGCAGTAAACGTTTGTGGGGAACTTTGTCAAAGGCCTTTTGAAAATCAAGGTATATAATATCTACAGCTTTACTCTCATCGTAGAGGTTGAGGATATCGTGGAAGAAGTCTAGGAGGTTTGTTAAACAGGAACGTTTTTTACGAAAGCCGTGTTGAGTATCTTTAAGTATGTTATTTTCCTCTAAGTGATTTACGAGTCTGTCTCTTATGACCGTTTCTAGCATTTTACATACAACTGAGGTTAAGCTAATTGGACGATAGTTACTGGGTAGGGATTTGCTGCCTTTTTTGAATATCGGTGTTACGTTGGCTATCTTCCACTGATCAGGCATAGTTCCAGACTGCAAGGATTTATTGAATAGTAATGTCAGTGGTTTGGAGAGCTCATCCATAGCTTCCTTTAGAACTCTAGGCGAGATTGTATCAGGTCCAGGCGTTTTATTTACCTTGAGTTTATCTAAACAATTCAATACTTCTCTCTCTGTAACGGTGATATTGCTTAGAACATCTGAATTATCAATCTGAATCGGCGATGGTGTAGGATATCACTGAGGTCTTCTGTTGTAAAAACTGATGCAAAGAAGGTATTGAGGGCATTACTCATTTGTACTTCGTCTTTGGTGTATTCCATTTCATCGACTAACGGTCCAACAGTTGAGGTAACTACTTTTTTCTTTCTGATATAACTATAGAATTCTTTCGGGTTTGTTTTACTTTGATTCGCAATATGTAACTCTAGGGTCTTTTTACTTTGCTTAATTAACTTTTTGGCTTTGCGTCGTAGCTCTACAAATTTCACCCGTTCTTCGTCATTTTGTGAGGATTTTAATCTATCATTAGCAAATTTTTTAGCAAGCAGGCAGTTTGAAATATCTTTATTCCACATTTGGGTTATTATTATGGCCTGGACGCCGTATTTTCGATGGTATGCAGTCTTGCACTGCTTTTAGGTAAGTTGTTTCGAATAACTTCCTAGATGTATTTATGTCGTTATTGTTAATTAAAAAGCTCCAGTCAGTTTCTTTAAACATAGCTCTAAGTTTATGAAAGTTTGCTTTCTTGAAATTAGGGACTTTTTCGATGCTACTATTTGGTTCGTTACTAGTAAAGTTTAAAGTGAAAGTTATCGTACGATGGTCGCTGTTACTGAATTCACAACATTCAAATTCTCTATTAATTCTTCTTTTGTTGCAGTACAATGTCAAGAACGTTATTACCACGGGTCGGTGTTCGAACAAATTGATAAAGCGAACTCTCTTGCAAGTTCGTATACAAGTCATGTCCGGAGTGTGAAGTAAGAGTATCGCCCCACTTGGTCACATGTAAATTAAAGTCGCCAAAAAATACGGTATCTTGTGAGTTACTTACATCTGCAATTTTTTCATAAATTTCTTGGTCAGTTTGCACTGATTGAGCTGGAGGTCTGTATATTAATGCAAGTATTATTTTTGTACCTTTATTATTCTTTATTAGCACAAAAGATGTGTCGACGTTCACAATTTGAGGTTTTGACAAGAGGGTCGGGTTAAGACTTTCTTTGATATAAAATAAAACGCCACCTCCATTTTTATTTATTCGGCTTTTCTCAAACATTACATAACCGGGAAGTGAATACTCTGCTAAAAAGACTCTATCTAGTGTATTGAGCCAAGATTCTGTTATACCAATCACATCATAATTTTCAGTAAACACTAGTTCCTCTAAATCTGAAAATTTATTGCGTATGCTACGAGCGTTTGCATAGAAAACCTTTAAAGTTGCGGTTTTAGAATTCACAGAACGTTCTTTAATCAAATTTTTGGTTCTGGTCGGATCTACATTTACATTCATGGCTGACATCGGTCCTCGGTCGTTATCCCTGGCGGTTTTGAATTTGGGTCGTGTTGGTGGAACTTTATCCAAATTCGCGGTTCTTGACAGATTAGCATTTAATTCCTTCGCAGGTTGCCACCCTCGCTGTCTTCGGTCCTCCTTCCTGGTTGTCCTGTGCTGAGTCGATTTCTTCTCCGAAAATCCTTCACCGCATCGTTGAGAAGACGCCCAAAACGTGCTGCTCCCACCTGGTTCAGATGAACTCCATCGTCCGAAAACAAATAGTCATCGTAGTAGAAATTGTCCCAGGTGTCGACGAATCCCACGTTTTCCTTCCTGCAGAGGTTTGCTAGACAACGATTTGTGCTGGTGGCTATGTTGTAAAATCGGCTCTCTACACCAAGCCGGAGGACAATTCCTGAGACGATTATCCTTGATGACTTCTCCTTAAATGACTTGATCAGCTGCTGGTACTTTAAAAGCATATCTTCCGACCGGGTTCGCTGTACATCGTTGGATCCAACGTGGATGACGTACATTGTATTAGCAGGGGCCAGCTTAGATACTTCGTCAACTGCAGCAACTACGTCGTCCACACCACCATCAGGGATACAAAAACGCTTCCTGGTCTTAGGTGCTCTGGTGCAAAACTCTGTGAGCTGACCACATATCATCGAGTCTCCCAAGAGCCGGACTTCTTCTATTTCCGCTTCGTCATCTGAGTCTGCGAGTATCTGGAAGCGGTTTTGACACTCGGTAATCGGTATGGGTTTCCTGGTCTTGGGGCAAACGTTATTCCTCACGACACGGAAGTTGTCTTGAGGGGGAAGAGAGTTACTATTTGTTTCTTGAGTATCGGAACCATCAGATGAAATGGCTACTGCAGGCGTTGAATTGTTGGCAGTTGACGTTGGGGCGTTGGTGGCTGCTGGAGTTGCGGTGACAATTGAAGTTTGTGGTACTCCAACGTTGAGTGTTACAAACTCTTGGAGTGATTCCAGCTTCATGGTGAGAACGTTGATCTTGTTGTAGGCTTCATCTAATTTCACTGTCAAATTCTCTCGTTGCTGGCAGAGACGGCAGACTTGAAGATCGACAGTAACAAACATGGACTCACCAAACCTACCGGCGCAGTTCGTACAAGTGTGAGGCATGGTAACAGTCAGTTTCTTCAGATCACTTCACTCACTTTAAAACACTTAACTCACTTTAAAACACTTAACTCACTTTAAAACACTTCCACTCACTTTAGAAACACTTCAACCGAAAACAAATATGTTGAAATACACAACAATAGGTTATCAGGGGTGATAGCCTAACCGAAAACTAAAAAATTGAGATACGCAGAATTAGGCTTCCAGGGGCGATAGCCTAACCAAAAGTTTTAAAAAAATTGAAATACGCACCAATAGGCTACCAGCGTTGAATAGCCTAACCGAAAATAATAAAATTGAAATACGCAGAAATATGATACCAGGTGTGATAACCTAACCTTAAACAAATATATATATATAACAGAATATGTAACTAAATATGCAATTCACCAAATAGAGATTATATAAAAATAAAGTGTGACTGCACACAAGGGGTTAATATACTGTATCAACAGATGGCCCTGGTGTCACTGTAGCCTAGTAAAGCAGTAGCCTACTCTTTTTAGATAAAACAAAAAAAATGTATCAGTCAAAGGTTACTACAAGATCGTGCAAGCAACAACTAAAATTACAGATATATATAGCTACAGTAGGATACTAAATACAATATCTACTACTTTATTTGTATGTAACATGTGTGATGCACATAAATAAAAGGGGATGTGTCGGATGGTTGAAAGCCACAGTTGCTCGCGCGTTTGGGGCTAGCAACACGTATTATGATAAACATGTATCCTCCTTCATTCACTGTCCCCCCCTTCACTCACTCAACCCCACAATTTGCCAGAGGATAACAGGTTTTTCACAATACGTAGACGGAGGTCTTTTAAAAAAAAAAATATCTACTAGAGTTAATAAGAACAACAGATTGGCTGGCTATAGGCTAGGCTAGGTTTGGATTAGGTTAAAAGCTTGGCAGGTTGGGTTAGGCTAGGTTAGTTTGTACAAATACCACCCTTAGCTTAAAGTAAAATCACTCTGAGGAGAAAAAGTCAAGAATATATCTAGGGGGAAAAGATAAATGAATGCACTTAAATTTACTACAAAATTGGCTGGAATTTAATATGTATAATCCCCCCAAAAAAGTTTGTTTACAAAATGGCGTCGGCGTTCGTTCCTGTAGGCAGGTTAGTTAGTACACAATATTGTTTATTAGCAATTAATATGCAAAGCTTTACTTACATACAAGGCAGTTAAATTGATACTTACTACAATAGGTAATGGGTAAAATTAGGGGCTACGATTTTATATCAAATAAGAAGAGAGCGTTTGTTTACAAACAAAACAAAACAACAGATGGCGCTAGTAGCGCCCTGTCCGAGCAGGAGTCTTGTGATAAACACAAAGTTTATCAGTCAATACACAGCGAAATATCGTGCAGTGTTACTTACTAAGCTACAGGATGGTTAAACGTGCTCTTAACCACCTTTCATGCACAAGAATGAAGAGGATGAGTAGTTAATACTCAAAATATGATCGATATCGTGAGAGCGTTGACAGAGCGTCTGCAGCGTCTGGCGGTAGCGAGGTGAGTGTGTACCTCGTCGGAGCACACCCGTATTCTGTGTGCTTGCTGCACCGCGTACGAAGCACCACAGTACCAGTTACTCCCATTAATTTTAGGTCACTTCACTTGATCCTAAAGTTAAGAAAGTGGAGGATCTGATGGGAGGGGATGGAGAGGTGCTTAGTCCGCTGTTGTCAAAGATACCCAGAGAGAGACTACCTGGCCGGGCTGCTCCGCTCAGAGAGGCGACTACCTGGCCGGGCTGCTCCACCTACAGTAGAGAGAGACTAACTGACCGGGCTCCTGCGGCGACGCACCCACAAAAATTTAGGAGAGACAAAATTTAGGAAAGACTACCTGGTCGGGCTGCTCCCACCCAGAGAGATTTTTGTGGGATTATTTTTGGTGAGGCGTCTGACTGGGGGTGCGACACATTATACGAAGCATGACCAAGGACAGTAGACGACGCATGATTAAACGAAGCATGACCTACCTATATGACACATTATACGAAACGTGACAGCGAGAGGGAGAGTGTGTACCTCGTCGGAGCACAGCCGTATTCTGTGTGCTTGCTGCACCGCGTACGAAGCACCACAGTACCAGTTACTCCCATTAATTTTAGGTCACTTCACTTGATCCTAACGTTAAGAAAGTAGAGGATCTGATGGGAAGGGATGGAGAGGTGCTTAGTCGGCCGTTGTCAAAGATACCCAGAGAGAGACTACCTGGTCGGGCTGCTCCGCCCTGAGAGGCGACTACGTGGCCGGGCTGCTCCACCTACAGTAGAGAAAGACTAACTGGGCGGGCTCCTGCGGCGACGCACCCACAAAAATTTAGGAGAGACAAAATTTAGGAGAGACTACTTGGTCGGGCTGCTCCCACCCAGAGAGATTTGTCTGGGATTATTTTTGGTGAGGCGTCTGACTGGGGGTGCGACACATTATATGAAGCATGACATAGGACAGTAGACGACGCATGATTAAACGAAGCATGACCTACCTATACGACACATTATACGAAACGTGACAGCGAGAGGGAGAGTGTGTACCTCGTCGGAGCACAGCCGTATTCTGTGTGCTTGCTGCACCGTGTTGCCTGTGTTGGTGCACCTGTGCCAACACAGGCACACACGGGACCGTATTCGGCCCCTCGATTGGGTTATGAAATGATCTTTCACCCACAAAAATTTAGGAGAGAAGAAATTGTAAAAACTAGGCAGGACAAATAAAAAAAAAATATGAAAAATTCCATTTTATTTTCCGATTTACATTACGAAGCATGACCTAGCTATACGACGAATTATAAGTAAGAAGCACCACAGTACCAGTTACTCCCATTACTTTTAGGTCACTTCACTTGATCCTAAAGTTAAGAAAGTGGAGGATCTGATGGGAGGGGATGGAGAGGTGCTTAGTCCGCTGTTGTCATAGATACCCAGAGAGAGACTACCTGGTCGGTCTGCTCCGCTCAGAGAGGCGACTACCTGGCCGGGCTGCTCCACCTACAGTAGAGAGAGACTAACTGGCCGGGCATCTGCGGCGACGCACCCACAAAAATTTAGGAGAGACAAAATTTAGGAGAGACTACGTGGTCGGGCTGCTCCCACCCAGAGAGATTTTTGTGGGATTATTTTTGGTGAGGCGTCTGACTGGGGGTGCGACACATTATACGAAGCATGACCTAGGACAGTAGACGACGCATGATTAATCGAAGCATGACCTACCTATACGACACATTATACGAAACGTGACAGCGAGAGGGAGAGTGTGTACCTCGTCGGAGCACAGCCTTATTCTGTGTGCTTTCTGCACCGCGTACGAAGCACCACAGTACCAGTTACTCCCATTAATTTTAGGTCATTTCACTTGATCCTAAAGTTAAGAAAGTGGAGGATCTGATGGGAGGGGATGGAGAGGTGCTTAGTCGGCCGTTGTCAAAGATACCCAGAGAGAGACTACCTGGTCGGGCTGCTCAGCCCAGAGAGGCGACTACCTGGCCGGGCTGCTCCACCTACAGTAGAGAGAGACTAACTGGCCGGGCTCCTGCGGCGACTGACCCACAAAAATTTAGGAGAGACAAAATTTAGGAGAGACTACCTGGTCGGGCTGCTCCCGCCCAGAGAGATTTTTTTTTACTGGGGGTGCGACACATTATACGAAGCATGACCTAGGACAGTAGATGACGCATGATTAAACGAAGCATGACCTAGCTATACGACACATTATACGAAACGTGACAACGAGAGGGAGAGAGTGTACCTCGTCGGAGCACAGCCGTATTCTGTGTGCTTGCTGCACCGTGTTGCCTGTGTTGGTGCACCTGTGCCAACACAGGCACACACGAGACCGAATTCGGCCCCTCGATTGGGTTATGCAACGATCTTTCACCCACAAACATTTAGGAGAGAAGAAATTGTAAAAACTAGGCAGGACAAATAAAAGAAAAATATGAAAAATTCCATTTTATTTTCCGATTTACATTACGAAGCATGACCTAGCTATACGACGAATTATAAGTAAGAAGCACCACAGTACCAGTTACTCCCATTACTTTTAGGTCACTTCACTTGATCCTAAAGTTAAGAAAGTGGAGGATCTGATGGGAGGGGATGGAGAGGTGCTTAGTCCGCTGTTGTCAAAGATACCCAGAGAGAGACTACCTGGCCGGGCTGCTCCGCTCAGAGAGGCGACTACCTGGCCGGGCTGCTCCACCTACAGTAGAGAGAGACTAACTGACCGGGCTCCTGCGGCGACGCACCAACAAAAATTTAGGAGAGACAAAATTTAGGAAAGACTACCTGGTCGGGGTGCTCCCACCCAGAGAGATTTTGGTGGGAATATATTTGGTGAGGCGTCTGACTGTGGGTGCGATACGTTATACAAAACATGACCTAGGACAGTAGACGACGCATGATTAAACAGAGCATGACCTATCTATACGACACATTATACGAAACGTGACAGCGAGAGGGAGAGTGTGTACCTCGTCGGAGCACAGCCGTATTCTGTGTGCTTGCTGCACCGCGTACGAAGCACCACAGTACCAGTTACTCCTATTAATTTTAGGTCACTTCACTTGATCCTAAAGTTAACAAAGTGGAGGATCTGATGGGAAGGGATGGAGAGGTGCTTAGTCGGCCGTTGTCAAAGATACCCAGAGAGAGACTACCTGGTCGGGCCGCTCCGCCCAGAGAGGCGACTACCTGGCTGGGCTGCTCCACCTACAGTAGAGAGAGACTAACTTGCCGGGCTCCTGCGGTGACGCACCTACAAAAATTTAGGAGAGACAAAATTTAGGAGAGACTACCTGGTCGGGCTGCTCCCACCCAGAGAGATTTTTGTGGGATTATTTTTGGTGAGGCGTCTGACTGGGGGTGCGACACATTATACGAAGCATGACCAAGGACAGTAGACGACGCATGATTAAACGAAGCATGACCTACCTATACGACACATTATACGAAACGTGACAGCGAGAGGGAGAGTGTGTACCTCGTCGGAGCACAGCCGTATTCTGTGTGCTTGCTGCACCGCGTACGAAGCACCACAGTACCAGTTACTCCCATTAATTTTAGGTCACTTCACTTGATCCTAACGTTAAGAAAGTAGAGGATCTGATGGGAAGGGATGGAGAGGTGCTTAGTCGGCCGTTGTCAAAGATACCCAGAGAGAGACTACCTGGTCGGGCTGCTCCGCCCAGAGAGGCGACTACCTGGCCGGGCTGCTCCACCTACAGTAGAGAAAGACTAACTGGGCGGGCTCCTGCGGCGACGAACCCACAAAAATTTAGGAGAGACAAAATTTAGGAGAGACTACTTGGTCGGGCTGCTCCCACCCAGAGAGATTTATCTGGGATTATTTTTGGTGATGCGTCTGACTGGGGGTGCGACACATTATACGAAGCATGACCTAGGACAGTAGACGACGCATGATTAAACGAAGCATGACCTAGCTATACGATACATTATACGAAACGTGACAGCGAGAGGGAGAGTGTGTACCTCGTCGGAGCACAGCCGTATTCAGTGTGCTTGCTGCACCGTGTTGCCTGTGTTGGTGCACCTGTGCCAACACAGGCACGCACGAGACCGTATTCGTCCCCTCGATTGGGTTATGAAAAGATCTTTCACCCACAAAAATTTAGGAGAGAAGAAATTGTAAAAACTAGGAAGGACAAATAAAAGAAAAATATGAAAAATTCCATTTTATTTTCCGATTTACATTATACGAAGCAAGACATAGCTATACGACGAATTATAAGTAAGAAGCACCACAGTACCAGTTACTCCCATTAATTTTAGGTCACTTCACTTGATCCTAAAGTTAAGAAAGTGGAGGATCTGATGGGAGGGGATGGAGTGGTGCTTAGTCCGCTGTTGTCATAGATACCCAGAGAGAGACTACCTGGTCGGGCTGCTCCGCTCAGAGAGGCGACTACCTGGCCGGGCTGCTCCACCTACAGTAGAGAGAGACTAACTGGCCGGGCTCCTGCGGCGACGCACCCACAAAAATTTAGGAGAGACAAAATTTAGGAGAGACTACCTGGTCGGGCTGCTCCCACCCAGAGAGATTTTTGTGGGATTATTTTTGGTGAGGCGTCTGACTGGGGGTGCGACACATTATACGAAGCATGACCTAGGACAGTAGACGACGCATGATTAATCGAAGCATGACCTACCTATACGACACATTATACGAAACGTGACAGCGAGAGGGAGAGTGTGTACCTCGTCGGAGCACAGCCTTTTTCTGTGTGCTTTCTGCACCGCGCACGAAGCACCACAGTACCAGTTACTCCCATTAATTTTAGGCCATTTCACTTGATCCAAAAGTTAAGAAAGTGGAGGATCTGATGGGAGGGGATGGAGAGGTGCTTAGTCGGCCGTTGTCAAAGATACCCAGAGAGAGACTACCTGGTCGGGCTGCTCAGCCCAGAGAGGCGACTACCTGGCCGGGCTGCTCCACCTACAGTAGAGAGAGACTAACTGGCCGGGCTCCTGCGGCGACTGACCCACAAAAATTTAGGAGAGACAAAATTTAGGAGAGACTACCTGGTCGGGCTGCTTAAGCCAAGAGAGATTTTTTTTTACTGGGGGTGCGACACATTATACGAAGCATGACCTAGGACAGTAGATGACGCATGATTAAACGAAGCATGACCTAGCTATACGACACATTATACGAAACGTGACAACGAGAGGGAGAGAGTGTACCTCGTCGGAGCACAGCCGTATTCTGTGTGCTTGCTGCACCGTGTTGCCTGTGTTGGTGCACCTGTGCCAACACAGGCACACACGAGACCGAATTCGGCCCCTCGATTGGGTTATGCAACGATCTTTCACCCACAAAAATTTAGGAGAGAAGAAATTGTAAAAACTAGGAAGGACAAATATTAGAAAAATATGAAAAATTCCATTTTATTTTCCGATTTACATTATACGAAGCATGACCTAGCTATACGACGAATTATAAGTAAGAAGCACCACAGTACCAGTTACTCCCATTACTTTTAGGTCACTTCACTTGATCCTAAAGTTAAGAAAGTGGAGAATCTGATGGGAGGGGATTGAGAGGTGCTTAGTCCGCTGTTGTCATAGATACCCAGAGAGAGACTACCTGGCCGGGTTGCTCCGCTCAGAGAGGCGACTACCTGGCCGCGCTGCTCCACCGACAGTAGAGAGATACTAACTGGCCGGGCTCCTGCGGCGACACACCCACAAAAATTTAGGAGAGACAAAATTTAGGAGACACTACCTGGTCGGGCTGCTCCCACCCAGAGAGATTTTTGTGGGATTATTTTTGGTGAGGTGTCTGACTGGGGGTGTGGCACATTATACGAAGCATGACCTAGGACAGTAGACGACGCATTAAACGAAGCATGACCTAGCGACTACCTGGCCGGGCTGCTCCACCTAGAGAGAGACTACCTGGTCGGGCTGCTGCGGCGTCGCCGCTGTGCGGGTCTCTGTCGTGATTTTCACACACAAATCTTTAGGCGATCTTCTGCTGTCCAACGTGAGTTGGTGGAATTGGGATCGATCGGAAATACTTCGATCCGAAAGCTACGACCACCCCAGTCAGACGACTCACCAAAAATAAATGCTGCTATACGACTTGAGTTGGTGCTGAACCTTTTTTCTTCGGGAGGGTCTAAATTTGTGTGTGTGAAAATTTTAAAGAAATCGAATGTCAATTATTTGTCCACGACATCTTTCACCGAGAGAAGAAATTGTAAAAAACTAGGAAGGACAAATAAAAGAAAAACATGAACAATTCCATTTTATTTACCGATTTACATTATACGAAGCTTGACCTAATTATACGACGAATTATAAGTACGAAGCACCACAGTACCAGTTACTCCCATTAATTTTAGGTCACTTCACTTGATCCTAAAGTTAAGAAAGTGGAGGATCTGATGGGAGGGGATGGAGAGGTGCTTAGTTGGCCGTTGTCAAAGATACACAGAGAGAGACTACCTGGCCGGGCAGCTCTGCCCAGAGAGGCGACTACCTGGCTGGGCTGGTCCACCTACAGTAGAGAGAGACTAACTGGCCAGGCTCCTGCGGCGACTCACCCACAAAAATTTAGGAGAGACTACCTGGTCGGGCTGCTCCCACCCAGAGAGATTTTTGTGGGATTATTTTTTGTGAGGCGTCTGACTGGGGGTGCGACACATTATACGAAGCATGACCTAGGACAGTAGACGACGCATGATTAAACGAAGCATGACCTAGGTATACGACACATTATACGAAACGTGACAGCGAGAATGAGAGTGTGTAGGTTTGGGAACGGTACCCCCCTCTGAAATGTGATGTTGCGTTACCCTTGGGTATGGCCACTAAAGTACCCCTCATCAAGTCGGCGGCATTACCTGTAGCGTCGCCGCTATCACCCTCCTCGACTCTGTGATTCAAGGAAGGTGACGGATGTGTAACCATGTTTCCTCCTCCTCCTCCGCCGTCGCCCGGTCGTTCGGAACTACTTCTCTCTTTGTAGCTCTTATATTCCAGAGGAGTGAAGTCCAAATCTGAGAACATGGGGTTACACATGACTTGCTCTCTCTGAATAATTTCTAAGGTATCGTTCGGTTTTCTAAATAATTCAGCCGACTTTAAGTCTTGTATCTTGGCATACCGACCAAACATAATAGCCGTTAATTCAATGGCCAACATTTTCTTCAATAGAGTCAAATGTTCCTGCGGGGGGTTGAGCAACTTATCACCGACGCAGTACCCAACAATCGCATCCGCCAGGGAGGCACATTTCATTCCCTTGATCTGAAATCATAACATTTCCACCTTAACCTTTAACACGGTATCGTTGACTCTCTCGTCTATTCTGGATTTCATCCTTTGCTCGCCATTTTGGTCACTGCCCTTCCGAGACGACTTACCAAAAATAAATTCTGCTATACGACTTGAGTTGGCGGTGAACCTTTTTTCTTCAGGAGGGTCTAAATTTGTGTGTGTGAAAAATTTAAAGAAATCGAATTGTCAATTATTTGTCCACGACATCTTTCACCGAGAGAAGAAATTGTAAAAACTAGGAAGGATAAATAAAAGAAACACATGAACAATTCCATTTTATTTTCCGATTTACATTATATACGAAGCATGACCTAGCAATACGCCGAATTATAAGTACGAAGCACCACAGTACCAGTTACTCCCATTAATTTTAGGTCACTTCACTTGATCCTAAAGTTAAGAAAGTGGAGGATCTGATGGGAAGGGATTGAGAGGTGCTTAGTCGGCCGTTGTCAAAGATACCCAGAGTGAGACTACCTGGTCGGGCTGCTCCGCTCAGAGAGGCGACTACCTGGCCGGGCTGCTCCACCTACAGTAGAGAGAGACTAACTGGCCGGGCTCCTGCGGCGACACACCCACAAAAATTTAGGAGAGACAAAATTTAGGAGAGATTACCTGGTCGGGCAGCACCCACCCAGAGAGATTTTTGTGGGATTATTTTTGGTGAGGCGTCTGACTGGGGGTGCGACACATTATACGAAGCATGACCTAGGACAGTAGACGACGCATTAAACGAAGAATAACCTAGCTATACGACGCATTATACGAAACGTGACAGCGAGAGGGAGAGTGTGTACCTCGTCGGAGCACAGCCACCGCCGCCGAATTCTATGTGCTTGCTGCACCGTCTTACCTGTGTTGGTGCACCTGTGCCAACACAGGCACACACCACACCGTATTCGGCCCCTCGATTGGGATATGAAACGATCTTTCACCCACAAAAATTTAGGAGAGAAGAAATTGTAACAACTAGGACAAATCAAATAAAAACATGAACAATTCCATTTTATTTTCCGATTTACATTATGCGAAGCATGACCTAGTTATACGACGAAATATAAGTACGAAGCACCACACTACCAGTTACTCCCATTATTTTTAGGTCACTTCACTTGATCCTAAAGTTAAGAAAGTGGATGATCTGATGGGAAGGAATGGAGAGGTGCTTAGTCGGCCGTTGTCAAAGATACCCAGAGAGAGACTACCTTATCGGGCTGCTCCGCCCAGAGAGGCGACTACCTGGCCGGGCTGCTCCACCTACAGTAGAGAGAGACTAACTGGCCGGGCTCCTGCGGCGACTCGCCCACAAAAATTTAGGAGAGACAAAATTTAGGGGACACAATTTTTAGGAGAGACTACATGGTCGGGCTGCTCCCACCCAGAGAGATTTTTGTGGGATTATTTTTGGTGAGGCGTCTGACTGAGGGTGCGACACATTATACGAAGCATGACCTAGGACAGTAGATGACGCATGATTAAACAAAGCATGACCTAGCTATACGACGCATTATACGAAACGTGACAGCTAGAGGGAGAGTGTGTACCTCATCGGAGCACAGCCACCGCCGCCGCATTCTGTGTGCTTGCTGCACCGTGTTGCCTGTGTTGGTGCATTTAAAGCGTGACAAAATACTTCGATCCGAGAGCTACGACCACCCCAATCAGACGACTCACCAAAAATAAATTCTGCTATACGACTTGAGTTGGCGGTGAACCTTTTTTCTTCGGGAAAGGGTGAAATTTGTGCTGGAGTTTGACGGTAGCTCCACTTTTTGCTGAAGAGTGACGAGAATGGGCCCAGTATAATACCCTCTTAATTTAATTAAAAATTAAGCACCTCTCCATCCCTTCCCATCAGATCCTCCACTTTCTTAACTTTAGGATCAAGTGAAGTGACCTAAAATTAACCTAAGAAGTGCGCATGGGGGTAATTAGAAACGTCCGCCTGTGCTGACGTATTTGAGCTGTTTCCATCACTAAAATATTCATTTTACCATAAATAGCATTAATACTTATCCATATGCGCCAATTATGGGTTGATTTTAAAGGTATTAACACCTTACGAGCGGCCTATGCGGTTTATTTATATGTACCGCCCAGCGGGGTGTTTTTAGCCAAAATAGGGCTGTTTACGTGATCATTTTCATGCCTAAATAAGACCCAGAACGTAAAACAAGTACCTATCCCTGAAAGGGCATAAACAGAGCTTTCGAATGACACCATAACGATCCTTTTATGATGGCTAGTTTTCTTGCAATAACCGTGCAACGCGAGTGCAAAAAGCATGTAATTAGCCACTTTCCCGATACAATTCCTTATATAGCGAGTGAGAGAGGGAGGAGGGAGCTGGGATTCATGTCAGTATGTTCGCCGCGGTGGTCTGGAGCAGTCATACGCTCGCTACTCTCCTGCCACCACTTGTCTCTCTCTCTCAGCAACATTACGTGCTGAAATTGCCACTCGACCTATGTCGAGCGCCGCCACATAGTCCAGCTTTATTAAATACGACTTATGTGGTGAGCCGCTAATTAAGGGTTAACCTGAAACAACAATAAAACGAGTGAAAACAGCGTTTGGATGGTCAAAATCGGAGATACAGGCCGCGAGTTATATAATGTATGGGTGAGGCAACCTGCTTTCCCGCCAATTTCCCCAAAGGCCACTGAGACACAGTCGATCGATACTCTCTCTCTCTCTCTTGCACTCGCTTGCTAACAGTGCTGACAATGCCCTGCTTGCAACTCGCTAATGTTAGCACGAAAATATACCTCAGAATAAGGGAATAACAGGGAAAATAGGTGATAACTGAAGGAGGGGAGGAAAGTGGGGAAGTAGGGGAGGTAGAGGAGTGATATTTTGCATGGCCCAGGGGCAAAACAAAAAATAAAAATAAAATTTATGTTTAAAGTTGAATTTTTTTTCTCTGACTCTTAAGAGTCTTCCCGCAGTCCGTCGGGGGAACTCTTAAGAGTCTTCCCGCAGTTCCCGGGTTAATGGGAGTAACTGGTACTGTGGTGCTTCGTACTTATAATTCGTCGTATAGATAGGTCATCTATCTATCTATCTATCTATCTATATGCTCAGGCCCAATCCCCATTTTGGGGGTAGCTAGGTCATGCTTCGTATAATGTAAATCACTGGTCGCGATGGCGCGAGGGTTGAAGGGCGTGAGCGTCGCTCTCTCCCTGTGTATCATCCTTCTCAACATCCAGAGGGGATGTGCCGATATACAGGTGCAGAGGGGACCGGTAGTGTACCAGGTCAACACTAAGCAAGTATTGAGGGACCTCGTCACACAGAAATCACACACAAGTGAAATCTTTGTCACCATTCCTGCCTGGGCATCTACATATCTCGGTAAGCCGCAGCGTCTTAGCAAACAGTCTGGCACAACCTCGCTACATCACCTATTGTGCTACACTCTAATTAGCTGTGGAGACATAGAGACCAACCCAGGCCCCAGCTCAACGTTGAAGAAACCTCACCACAAATCAAGTAAGGCAGACACCGACATTTCAACAGTCCCTAGCAGTAAAATTCGTTATAACAAACTGGGCAAGTAGGCACCCCCGTCTCCCGTTACGCTTCAACTCCCAACCAAGACCGCAGGGCAACCGCCAGCACAGTGCCAACACTCTACCTACTCAACATTACCCTCAACTGTATCATCACTACCACAGATATCGGTGACCCAAGTAACACAACATGCAACCAGAACACCCAAAACAACAGGAAGCTCTAGGAAACACATCGACAATGAAGTAACAGCAACGAACAAGAAAGACAAGAGAAACCCCCCACCCCCCACAACACGACGCCGCTGCACAACAAATCAACCAAACCTACTACAACACAACCCAACACTATCGGCAACCCAGGTAGCTCAACATGCAACCAGAACAGCTAAAAAAGAAGGGATCAGTCGCAACAACATCAACAATAAAGCAGCAACAACGGCCAAGAACAAGGATATCAAAAAACAAATATAGGTAGGGGTGGGAGGGGGGCAAGGGGGCGCCACAACCTGTCCCCATCTCACACGCTCACACCCCAGCAGCCGCTCACGGCGCTCAGCTGATCACCACACCGCCAGATGTACGATGAACAGTAACAGGAAAATATGTATAGTGTGCGATATTGGATTCAACAAAAGGAGTACAACTTCACGATGTAGTAGTTGTAATGAAACAGTACACGATCGATGTACTTACGGTACTAGCAGAAAAGAAGTGGAATGCGATAAATGTAGGGAAGTAGCTATTAAAGGTCCTAAAATCATTTGTGAATATGTGAATCACTCATAACAAGAAAACAAAGGATCCTAAACTGTGTTAAGTGTAAAACTGTAGCTCACATGAAGTGCATCTCTAAGAAGACCAACAGTGAAGAACGGGAATTCCTATGCAACATGTGTGCCTTGCATTCATTACCGAATATTAATGTAAATGAACCAATTAATATTAACAACTCAGAACCCAGCCAGGACACATTCAAAATCAAAGATGAATACAGAGTGTTCACCAACAAAGGGCTCCATCTTATCCACATTAACGCCAGATCAATATACCATAAATTGTCAGAAATAAACCTGTTAGGTAATAAGGCCAAAGCTTCAATAATTGCAATCACAGAAACCTGGCTGGATTCAAGTATAAACGATGGTGAAATAAACATTCAAGGTTTCAATATGGTTAGGAATGATCGCAATAGGCATGGGGGAGGAGTATGTCTGTATGTAAAAAACAACCTCACACACACTAGGACCGACCTCCATGTCGAAAATCACGAAGCTCTGTGGATCGACCTACACCTGCCGAGGACAAGACCCATCACAATTGGGGTATGCTATAGGCCACCAGACGACACACAATTCTTGACCAAATGTGAACGAACTTTGTCATTGCTAGACCCTCGGAATGAATCCATCATACTAGGGGATTTTAACCTGTGTTACAAACAACGAAATAATAGGCTTGTACGAGAATATAGGCATATACTGACAATGCACAACACGGAAAACCACAAAAATTACCCTAGAGAATCACAAGGTTATCAAAACAAGGTCACTCAGAAACTACAATAAAGAAATATTTCTGGACATTTTATGGAATACAGACTGGTCTCCAGTGTTTGGAAGTACAAACGTTAATGACGCATGGGTTGGCTTCAGAACCATCATCACAAACATCCTAGACGAAATAGCTCCTCTGAAAGACATACGAATTAAAGCAAGGTCAGACCCATGGATCAACAATGACATACTACACCATCTGGAACACAGAGACAATCTGTTAAGAAAGCTAGTGAAACATAGACAGGATCAAGGTCTGAAACATGAGTTCAACAGGGCCAGGAATAAACTAAGTAGGAAAATAAAATCAGCGAAAACTAATTATTTTCACAATAAGGCAGAGGAATATCAGAATAACCCAAAGAAACTATGGAGGCACCTAAAAACAACAGGCTACAGCAACAAGACAAGGGATTCGTCTAACACTAATATTGCTCTCACCATTAACACCTTACGAGCGGCCTATGCGGTTTATTTATGTGTACCGCACAGCGGGGTGTTTTTAGCCAAAATAGGGCTGTTTACGTGATCATTTTCATGCCTAAATAAGACCCAGAACGTAAAACAAGTACCTATCCCTGAAAGGGCATAAACAGAGCTTTCGAATGACACCATAACGATCCTTGTACGATGGATAGTTTTCTTGCAATAACCGTGCAACGCGAGTGCAAAAAGCAGGTAATTCGGTACTTTCAGTACATAATTGAGTATGTAGCGAGTGAGAGAGGGAGGAGGGAGCTGAGATTTGTGTCAGTAGGTTCGCCGCGGTGGTCTGGAGCAGTCATACGCTCGCTAGTCTCCTGCCACCACTTGTCTCTCTCTCTCAGCCACATTACGTGCTGAAATTGCCACTCGAGTTATGTCGAGCGCCGCCACATAGTCCAGCTTTTTTTAACTCGACTTATGTTGCTCGCCGCTAATTAAGGGTTAATGATCAGGTTTGCCACGATAAACGACAAATTTCAACCTACTTCAACTCCTTCTTCACTTCCATAGCAAACACACTTGCACAGAACCTACCTCAACCTCTCAATATATACACGACAACAACGGCCACCTTTCGAAATTTCTACAGAGATAAAGACATACACCCGAACACATTTGAGTGAGTTTTTTCTCATTTGTTTACTCCGGGATGTATCGAGTAAGGTTAGGATATGCGTAGCAGGAGTGTCCTGGGCTGGTTGCCCGCAGTGCAGTGTATTTTGGGTTGTGTGTTTGGGGCATCTATTTCGGATGTACCCTCGTGGTCCTGTTGTGGACAGGTGAATTTTTTTTCATAGTTGAGTTAGCTTGTGATGCAGGCGGCTTTCATTACGCGATTATTTCTGCTGCCTTTTGTCTTTCTGATGAGGTAGCGTTGCTTGCTGACGTTCCCAGCGTATTTTTCTTCACTTAGTGAAGTTTTTTCTGGGTCCCGAGTCGGTCTTCCCTTGGTCGGAAGTATTTACTACAGTGGTGTATTGGCGGTGGTTCCTGTTGTTATATTTCCAGTGTTTTTTGTTTATATTTCAACATTTCTTGTGCCGTCTGCTTAGGCCTAGCCAGCCGCTCGTAGCTTTGCCACATGTACAAGTGTTATTGATTTATTTTATAAATATGTCCTACTGTGTCATGTGTATCCGGGTTTAGTTGTGTATTGGCTAATTCCACGGACTATGTTTGTTTCCTGGATTAGTTGTGTATTGGCTAATTCCACAGATTATATTTGTGGTCCCTAGGTTAGTCGTGCTTTGGCTATCTCTCGGGTCCTATGCGCGTTCAGATGGTGTTTGAACGGGGTGGGTTACTTTCCGGCGGGGTTTTCTCGGTTTCACCATGAAAACTCCGGCCGTGAGCCGTGTTTGGCCACGCGTGGTTTCAAAACAGGCTGGTGTCCCCGGCGAGTTGGTGTCTGTGGCTCTCCAGGACTGCGTCTCTGTGTTGGTGCCTGTTTCAGGCTCCCTATGATTCCCAGCGGATTGGCGGTACCCATCTAACATTGTTCATGCGGACATATGTTATGTAGTTTTTCTACCCGGTTTTTCAAACCAAAGGAAAACCCCTAGCTATTGTTGTGGGCTTTCCTCCCCGGCGATCTTTTACAAAGAAGTGGGGATAGGATCTTATGGGGTTAACGTTTAAGACATCAGATCTCACCCGGCGGGTGTACCTTGGTAAGGTGGGATGAACGAATTGGTAATTCAGTTTAGTTAACCGGTCCATTTTAGTGATACTATATGTATCGCCGGCCTCACTCATACGGCGATCGAAGGCTCAATTAGGGTTAACGTATTTTTTCATAAGTTGGCCACACCCGGCGGGTGCTCCTGGGAGGGGGAAATACGGAATTTACAATTCAAGCTAGTTACCCAATTAATTGAGAGATACGGCTATGTATCGCCGCCTTCACCATACGGCGATCTATGTGACAATTCATTAGAAGTCAGGTCTCGTATCAGCCTGCCCTGTGTTAATCTGCTAGATAATTCAGGGGCCGGCGTCTTTGTGGGGGGTTGTTTTTCAAAATTTAATCTTGTAACAGTCACCGCCAGAAAGACTTTATAAACGCCATACTGGTCTTTTATATTATGTCAGAGGGTATTCTTAAACTTTCTTAAGACATGTCTAGATATTCGGATATCTTTATAGAACCCCGCCGCGTAACGAGCTGTAATCATTGTGAGATTACGTCTCGTTATCCGGCGGGTTATGAACACTTGTATGCGATCATTTTGGGTTAACCTTATGAGCATTAATTCCTGGAAATTTTCCTTTTTTCCAGGGCTGGGCCCCGGCGGACCAATACAGACCCTGCAGTAAGTTCCCACCAGTCTCTGTCATGGCTACCTTTGCCCCAGTTTTTGCTTTATGCATTAATCCAACCTGTGCCGGTGTCCCTCTTTTTGCGCACACTCTTTGTATCAGGTGTGTTAAATGTCTAGAGCGTTCAAGAGGTCTGTGGGTGATGCGCAACTGTTCCTTTTGCTCCCAACTAAATGTCAAAGTCCTCCAAGATAATGATAAGACCGCAGCGGTCGCCTTACGAGAAGTTCGGCAACAAATGTCAGCGTATACTACGATTGTGGCTCATAAGTCACTTCAATGTGACAACGTCCCTCTTTGGGATAGGCTTCTTCTTGAGCACCCTCCCCCTAATAAACGTTCCTCTCGAGTAACTAGTCATAAGCCGGCGGAGACTGGACAGGGTTCTGTGTCATCTCCTGCCCCTGCTACTTCGAAACGTCACCGTGAGCCTACACCCCCGGCGGCAGTCTCCTCGTCTCGGGCGAGATCTAGGTCTAGGTCACCCCTTGGACACCAGCCACCCAGTCTTGCCTCTTCACCATCGAGTAAGAGGAGTAAGACAGAAAGTTCCACCAGTGGTCACAGCGATAAATCCTCCAAATCAAAGAGTAGTTCACGGTCACACCGCACCCATAAATCTTCAAAAAAGGATTCCCATGATAGAAAGGCCTACCGACACTCACCAGTTTCTAGTGCTTCTCGTCATACCTCTACCCCAGACAGAGTTTGTGTTCGGTCTCAAGGGTAGTACCTGTACCTAAAGATGATTTACCCATTAACATTTTAACCCTGGAATTGGAGAGTTCAGAGGGCTCAGTGGTTGAGAGTGTTTCAGACTCCCACGGGAGTATAGGCCAAGGCCTAGGTGTTTGGCGATATTCTCGTCCGGGGCCTGACCACCCACTTCCGGCTCAAACTATTCACACAGTGGCTGACGTCCACCTGGACGTGGCGATCCCTTCCTCTAAGGGCAAGAGTCAGGTTCAGGCTTCAATGCCGCACAAGATCTTAATGATTCACCAGTGAGTACATCATCAAATCAATTTGTCACTGCACAGGAAATTGATGGGCTACTTGTTAATGCTTTATCTAAATTTGTTGGCCAACAGCAGGAAACTCCCACAGTGGACTTGGGAGCTCCCACGACAAGCTCTACGGTACGGCCTCTGATGTCTTCTATTGCTTTGACTCAGATCCCTCACCCCCCTCTACGTCACCTTCGGTGGTTACTAGGCCTGCTACGGCGGCATTGACCACTTCGAATGTAAGGGTTATAACGGATGTCAATCCGCCCCCTCTAGACAGAGCGCCTCTCAAAAAGGTAGCTATGCCCTTGCTTTACGGACCAGACGAGTCATGGGTCCTTTTGACCCCCACTAAACCAGAGCTCGCCCAACCTACCTTGTCAGGGGAGCTCCCAGTGCCGCATGAGTGGGTCATCCAGGGCAATAAATCTAAGAAATTAAGGGCCTTGGATACTTTGGGGAATGTGCTAGATGTCAACATCAAGGCTATACCTAGTTATTATCACCAGGACTATTTTGTTTATACTGCTAAGCCTGCTTTACCCCCTGCCTCAGCTTCAAGATTGTTTTCTGACTGGTCTAAGCATGATGGGTTTAATGACATTAAGACACTGTCAGCTCTCACTCCAGAACTCGATTTGCAAACCGTCACAGACGCGGCAACTAATCCAGTCTTGAAGGTGGGGCAGTTGGCTCCAGGACCTTGGTTGGAATGGGAGACAGAGGCTCAAAACTTTGCGACCACATTTACTTCCAAAACTTTCCACCAGATCCACATAGATACTCATTCTTGGTTCTCCATGCCAGTGTGTTCTGCCGGCGGAGTCCCTTCAGCTTTGTTTGCTTTCTTAGCTGCCCCTAAAATTAATCTTTGTGAGCTAAAAGACCCTTTCACTACCCCTACCCCAACTCACCTAGACCGTGAATTTAGGCTACGGGGGAAAGCTTTTCGCCTGTTCTCTCAATACATAGTGTCTCAACAGGTAGCAAAGTCTTTGCTCCGGTCCACTCAGGCAATCGCAGACGCGGATGCCAGACGATCGGTTGAATTGTCCCGGCGACTGCTTCTTCAGTCGTCAATCCAATCATTAGGTGTCGTACGCACTGCCTTGCTTGAGGCGGTACGAGCGAGACAAGATCTCAGAATGTCTTTAGTCCGAAAACTGCCTGATCGCATTGCGAATCAGGTGGTCATGTCACCAGTGCTCACTCCCTCTTTAATGTCCCCTGAAGTGTGGCGAACGGTTTTTATTATGGCTCAGGCCGTTAAACACAGTCCCACCCATTCTAAGAAACCTGCCTTTAACTTCCCCAAACCCAGGCCAGTCGCTAAGGCTCAGCTGGGGGGATCTAAGCCCTTTATTCCACCTAAGTCCTCCTCCACTCAAGGTCAGTTCAGACATAGACAGGGTAGGTTTTCAGGTCAGAGAGGACGCGGCTATAATAAGCCAGGTCAGGGCCCGTCTTCTGCCAAAGCCAGCCAGCCGGCGAAGCATCCACCACCGCCAACTCCACCACCATAAAAAAACTAAGGTCTCTCTCACTCCCGGTGCCAGTCTTAAGGCCGGCGGTTCCGAGGGTAGTACAGCCGTCGAACCCTTGTCTGCTAACTGGGTCGTTCCGAACGTGTCACAAAGCATGGCCGGTAAACACTTGGGCACGGATGGTGGCACGCAAGGGCATCACTTAGCAGTGGCTCCGGCGACCTCGCTTACGTCAGCCGACAACGGCGAATTTTGTTTCTTTAGAGGTGGAGTCACTGGTCCAGGAAATGATTGCCAAGAATGTCATCATCCCGGTCCCCCCAAATTACCCTGTATTCACGTCCAAGCTATTTTTGGTTCCCAAAAGGGACAGTGTTCAGATGAGACCGGTCGTCGACCTGTCTTATCTGAACCTTCACATTCACAACGAGTCATTCCGAATGTTAACAGTACACCAAATCAGGCTAACACTTCCGCCGGGAGGTTGGATGTGTTCCCTAGACCTGACAGACGCTTATTGGCACGTATCGGTCAACAAAAGATTTCAAAGGTTTCTGGCCTTACGGATCAGGCACCAAAATTTTGTTTTTCAGAGGATGCCATTCGGTTGGAACCAGGCACCTCGACTGGTAGTCAACGAAATTAGTCCGGCAAGCCCTGATGCCGTTGTTAAAGCAAGAAATCAGAGTTCTGTGGTACCTAGACGACTGGCTGGTGGTGGCAGAGACAGAGCAATTATGCATCAAACATGTCAACATAATTTTAAATCATGTCAAAACTCTAGGGTTCAAGGTAAATCTGGTAAAGTCAAACCTTGTCCCCTCACGAGTAATTCAGTGGATAGGGCTGGTTTGGGACACAGCTGCTCTCACTCTGAGTCAGAGTGTGGACAATCGCAACAGGTTTCGCAGGAATCTGTTCATGTTTCTTCACAGTCTGACTACGACACGGAGGATCTGGGAGTCTCTGGTCGGCTCTCTCAACTGGATTCAACTAACTGTAATGTTGGGCCGGTTGAAAGTAAAACGGTTATTATTGGAAGGCAACAAATATTTCCCACTCTTACCGGCGGGAAAATTATGGCCCATCCCAAAATTAATCCACACCTTACTAGCAGTCTGGGCGAAGAGGGAAACGCTGCATTCAGTAATGTCATGGACCTCTCCTCCGCCAACGGTATGGGTAGACGCGGATGCGTCAGGCACGATAGGTTGGGGATTTCAGTCAAACCAGGGGCACCAGGGTCAGGGGCTTTGGTCCCACTTAGAAATCTCCCACATCAATGTCAAAGAATTACTAGTCCCCTTGTATTTCCTTCAGGCTCACGGCTCTACTTTACGGGGCAAGTCGGTGGCCTTCAGAATGGACAATCTGAATGCAGTTCACTGTATTCAGAAACAGGGGTCAACGAGATCAAGGAAGTTGCTAAACGTGTCGGAAGAGATTTTTACTCTAGCCAACAGGCTAGACATTTATCTTCACGCATCTTATCTCCCAGGCGTAGCAAACGTCTGGGCAGACGCTCTGTCCCGGAGACAGAGCACGACAGTAGAATGGGAGCTCAAGCAACCCATTTTCAACCTAATGATTGCAGAGCTCTACCATCCACAAGTCGATCTGTTTGCATCCGAGGGGACTCACAAACTCCCTCTATACCTCACCCGCCGGACGGAAACGCCGGCAGGGGGGCCAGACGCCCTAGTGACAGACTAGAACAGATGGAGCTCCATCTATCTGTTTCCGCCGCCAGACGCGTCACTAATGTGCCACGTAGTGAACAAACTACGAGATTATCGAGGCTTAGTCTCGCTAATCGCGCCCCTGTGGCCGGCGCAGTTATGGTACCAGCAATTGAAGACGTGGTGCTCGCACCCGGTGTCGCTCCCGGTCGAGTATTTCCACTTAGACACGATTGGCAACCTAGCAACCTCGCTGACTTTTGCATTATGGACATTCAGGAGGCCAAGTGGCTAGCACCATATGGTAGAGATGTGACCAATAAATTAATCAATCAATATACTCAATCTACGAAACGACAGTATCAATCACATTGGCAAGCCTTTACTTCTTGGATCATTAGAACTGAACAGACTGTGCCCTCAGTGGCGTTAGTATTTAATTATTTGAATTATCTGTTTGAGCAGAAACGTTTATCTGTGGTAACGTTAAAAAATCACTTAACTGCGATTAGAGTGCCCTTTTTAGACCTTACAGGTCTCTCCATACCGGTAGCGGAGGAAACAGGTTTTATGAGAGCATGTTTTAAACTCCGCCCACCTCCCCGTCAGCTCATGCCTACTTGGTCTCTGGACAAGGCATTGTCTTTACTTCACTCTCGTCTGTACCAAAATACTGCAGATTTTGCATTACTCTTAAAAAAGGCTGTATTCCTTTTGGCTTTGGCCACCGGGAACAGAGTGTCTGAGCTGGCGGCGATGAGCAACACACCTAATTGCCTTAAGTTTGGTAGACTTAATGAATGTATTCAAATTACACCTTCCCCGGGATTTGTAGCCAAGAATGAGCACAGTGCACACGTGTTTTCTGAGTTCACTGTGCCGGCGTTAAAAAGGGGAAAGGTGCACCATAATCTATGTCCAGTGCAAGCTCTAACCAAATATTTGAGAGTAGCTCCTCTAAACCCCCATGGTGCTTTATGGGTAGCGAGTACGGGCAAACGCTTACTGAAACGGAGATTAGCTTCTCTTCTGGTCGAAGTCATTAAAGAGAGTAATCCCGGCGTTGTGGGTAGGGCCCACGATTTACGCAAATGGGCAGCCTCTTTACGTTTCTTGAAGAACTTTTCAGTAAAAGATATTTCGTCCACACAGTTGTGGGCGTCTAATCATACGTTTTTGACTAGATACTTGTCAGTTGCTCTAGACAAACCTTCCTTACCATGTATAGCTTTAAGGCAGAGGGTCTAGGTGGCCCTTCAGTCACTTTTGTTTACTTTCAAGGAGAAAAGGGGGGGGGGGGGGTGCAGTCAGTGTAACATAGGACACCCTAGACCCCGCCGGAATGTAAGAGCTGTGATACAAATTATGGATAATGTGATATGAACATTTCTCTGTTCTATTCAGGGCGAGAAATTGTGCTAGTACAATGTTAGTACAAACAACAGTGTTGTTATAGTAGTTTTAGCTGTGAAAGCAATTTAGTTTAAACAGTGGAGATCGTTTGCAAAACATTTCCACGAATATTATGGGGTTTATTATGTGCACATGTAAACTTATAACTTGTTATTTTTGTCACCGCTCGTTGAGTGGGATGCCTTCGTAACTACAGATTTGTTCCCAGAATCTCCGGAGTTACCCTTTTTTATCAAGCAGGCTTCTTTGAAGCACGCACCTGCTTGAACCCCGTTTTTGTATTGATATGGGCTGCGCCATATTTAAATATATTTTCAAAGTAAGAATACTATGTGGTTGTTTGATTATCTGCTTTTCTAGAGTTATGATATGATTACGAATGTCCCCCTCCAGTCTTAGAAATCAGGCATGTTCGTCAATGATGGAGGGGCCACTAATAAATTATAGGTTTGACTCCTGTAAGGAGATAAAGAAAACCTAATATTTAGTAGTGGCCCCGTAATCATTGACGACTGGGGACCTCCCGACCATCCCCTTCCCATTCGTTGATGTATTAAGGATTTTGGTTTACTTGGTATGTCAGTGAAGGAAGAATGACGCCTGAATCAGCGTCTGGTCAAGATCCACACAAGTACATCCACGATATGATGGAAAGCTTATTGGATAGTTATTCTCATTTTATTTTTATTTTTATTTTTTACGAAGATTTTTTCGTAGTGAGAACCCAATTCATAATGACTGAAGCCATGAGTGAGGTCGCGTGCGCTCATGATGAAGGCTCCTCAGATTTTAAATGCTCTGCGCGGTAGATTCAAACTACGGCTGATTAGTGTTTGAAGAGGATGCCTTATGTAATAGGCATGTTCGCCAATGATTACGGGGCCACTACTAAATATTAGGTTTTCTTTATCTCCTTACAGGAGTCAAACCTAAAATATAGCCTACTAATTATCCTTTGGCTCTAGCCTCTACCTTATGCACCTAAACCATTAACTATTTCATAACATTTGATGCTTAATATATTTGTACTATCTGATAATGTTAATGTGTTAATTAATGACACCTAAAATAAATAATGTAGTCCTCTATACACAGTAACACGAGTTAAGAAATATACTATAGTCTGTGTATTAATGTACATTTTCTTATATGCATATGCACCTATTACATTTTCTATGATAAGAACGGTAGAATAAATTAAAAGTGCGCAGACAATTTGCACGTATCACCAATCATTTTGATAGTTTCTCGGTTATATATCGCCTCATTCTGATATATACGCTTAGATAATATTATGATACATCTATGGCTCGCTTTCCAAAGCGATTTGTTAGGAAATGCGAAATGGTGGATATTTTACGGTGATGTATTGGGAAATCATGGCGGTATCTGAAAACTATATCTATGGCGGGTGGATTTCGAAGCTAAAAGGATTATATAACCTATTTTCAGCACCACCAGTATAATTAATCAAGTATATAATACATTTCGTAATAGATAAAGGTATCAAACGTTTTCAATAGGGGCTGCAATTAATGGAATAGGTATTACGAAGACTTGGCACCTCAAATCTAACCAGTGTTACCAGATCGGATGGAGGTCTATTGTAGGAATGTGTTACCAATAGCATCGACCTTTAATAATTAATGTCTCCATTAATATGGAATGTTGAGAGTCCTGCTCTTCGTTAATCGATAGAACTTTTGGACGGAATTCTGTAGAGCTCTTCAAAACTCAAGTAGCTATTATGGTTGATGAGAAAATAGACTGTATTTTGGTGCTGCTGTTTCTAAGCTCCGCCCCCCTCCGAGTCGTCTTATAGAAGTTTTGGGAACGATTTGTTCTCGTACAATAATGAAGCTCAACATGCCACTAACATACCAAAATATAGCGATTTTGGTGCCACGTATGTTACATTTGGCTTTACCACTTCCATTTTTTTCAGTTATTATAAAATGGATGCAATATTTGGAATAAATTGCTAACTGAATAAATATTATTATTATTATTATTATTATTATTATTATTAAGCATAACATTCTACTCCTATTGCATATTTTTGGTAATGCTAGCCCTATTTCTGCCAGGTTTGCCCTTAAAATAACTTAAGTAACTCATAGAACATAAAAACCAGTTGATGTCTGTTGATGGACAGGCTCCTGGAAAATATCCTTTTTTCGGGACAGGCTAGTTTGGCCAAATCTGGGCCGGTCAGCAAATATTTCACGTTAGGGAACCTTAACCTGACAAGCGCGATATAGACCTAGGTGCTAGGGTAGTTATTTGTGCATTTCTAGCCCTGGATTCTGACAGAATTCGTTATATTTACAATATAAACCATTATTTGTTTTCGGTATGCTTTTATTTTACATATATGATGTATATATGAACTTTCAAGAGTGCTAAAATAAGTGGGAAAAGCATTTGGGTGGTGAAAAACGAAGATATTGGCCAACCGGTCATAATCTCAGGCGAGAGAGAGCCACAGGCAGCCCTCCCCTCTCGCTGTCTGGGAGTCAACTGAGACGAGCGGGGCGGTGTGTGCCGGTGTCTGGGTGTTGCATAACGATCTTTTATGCAACCCACTTGTGCTACATTATCGCGGGAGAGAAAAATAACCGATAAATGATGATAATAAGTGGATAAATAGATGATAATTGAGGGGGGGAGGGGGGAATAAGGTGGGGAAGGAGGGGAGGGGGAGGGGTGAGAAACACATGGATGAGTACTAGAGGGGAATTATCTCACCTAGAGACAAAATCCTTTGTTTTGATAGGCCCTTTTTTTTTTTGGAAGGCTTTTTTTATGGTCCTGCTTCCGTGAGGCCTATCGCGTTCCCAATAGGAAGCCTTCCGTGAGGCCTATCGCGCTTGCCGGGTTAATGACACCTTAGGGAACGAATGACCAATATTCAGTTTGTGTACAGGGTAGTTTTTGGCCTGTCAGAAAATTGTGCCTATCATAGGTGAACGTTCAGGCCAATAGCAAAAAACAGTTTCCTAACAAGTGAGCGTAGCAATTTTTGGAGTTTGGCAGGTCTTCTTTGGGACAGGTTGAATGAGAGCAAACTTCCAGCAAGAAGGAAAGACGTTAGAGGAGAGACAGAGACGAAAGAGGTTGCCTAGGCAGGGGGTCAGTACGGAAGCACATATTTTAAGTAAACAGGAGGAACATCGTCCGGACCGTACACCTTCTTAGTATTAAGCCCAGAGAGGGTAGAAATTACATTTTTAGAAGAGATTAGGATATTAGGCATAAGTAGGAGAGAGGGGGGGTGGAGAGGGAGGAATAGCACCAGAATCATCCAAGGTAGAGTTTCTGGCAAAAGTTTGAGCAAAGAGTTCAGCTTTGTCAGAGGAAGAAGTGATGGTTATGCCATCAGAGTGGTGAAGGGGAGGGAAAGACGAGGAAGAAAAGTTGTTAGAGAGGTTTTTGGCTAGATGCCAGAAAGCTTGGGAAGAGCTAGAATTGGATATTGCAGTGCATTTATTATTGATGAAAGAGAGCTTGGCAAGTCGAAGAACAGATTTGGCTTGATTCCGGGCAGAAACATAGGAAGAATGAGATTCTTGAGTTTTAAGGTGTCGGTACCGTTTGAATGCTTCCTCCTTGTTGTGGACAGCAGTAGAACAAGTGTGAGTAAACCAAGATTTTTTTGCATTAGTCAGAGAGAAAGAAAATGGAATGTACGCTTCCATGCCCGACAGGATTACCTCGGTATTGCTTTCAGCACTCTCCGAGGGTCCTCGGCCATGGAAGCAGAAGTCATTCCATGGGAAATCAAAGAAGTACTGCCGGAGAGCCTCCCAGTCGGCATCACCAAAGTGCTACAAGCGCTGCCGGCTGGGAGGATCGGATGGCTGTACTGAAGAGATAGGACATGTTATACTATAATCAATTTTTTTCCAACTGATGGTAAATTGCTATGTTACTATCTTGGTTACTCGGCTAGCACATAGATTTGATAGCGAAATGTGTTGTTAATTATGCAAAATTGGCATTAATATGACATAAAGACATAACAGATTCATATTTGTCCATTAAATATCGAGAAATCAGATAGTAAGGGATTCAATTTACTATCAGCTGAAATAAAACCGACCAGTGGTAAGTGTAAAAAATAGAGGAAAGGATGTAGTATCCGCTCACGGTTAAGTTCCGCCTATTTGTCCCCTGCTGGCAATATATAAGATGATGACAATAAGTCATGGGGGGGGGGGTATCCCACGGCAGTAAAAAAAGACAGGAACATGATCGTGAGCGCTCGCCTCGCACGGTCGCACCACCTCCCATAAGGCTCTATTTTAGGGGAGAATGTAGTATCCGGGCACAGGGTCATCATGTTTACATAGGTCGATAGATCGCGGTTAAGTAACTTAAGTTCCCGTCTATTTTTATTGTTATTTTTTCTATTATTTGCTCCCTGCTGGCAATATATATGATGATGACAATAAGTCATGGACATGGGGGGATGAGGGAGGGGCAAAGCTGACAAGAATATTGTTACCGGGTGTATCGCCCAGCGTCCACCTTGTTTACACTATGTGGAGCGGCGGACGCTCGCGATCATGTTCTCGTCTATTTTGACTGCCGTGGGATACAACAAAGGGGATGGATGTAGTTTTCGGGCGTACGGTCATCATGTTTACATAGGGCGATCGCCGCGGTTAACTTCGCGTCTACTTTAACGGCGATATTTTTGGTTATTTGCCCCCTGCTGGCAATATATATGATGAACATATTATTGTATCCAAAGGCAGTCAAAATAGACGGGAACGTGATGGCAAGCATTCGACGCCGCTCTGCGTAGTGTAAACAAGGCTGGCGGTACGCCCAAATTCTACATTCTACCCCAACACAGCCTCCCCTCACCCCTCCATGACTTATTGTCATCATCATATATATCGATGGCAGGGGGCAAATATCATAAAAAATAGCCATCAAAATAGACAGGAACTTAACCGCGACCGATCGACCTCTGTAAACATGACGACCATAAGCCCCGATACTACATTCTTCCCGCAAAGCCCCGCCTCAACCTATTATTGTATGCCACGGCAATCAAAATATACGGGAACATGATCGCGAGTGTGTGAACTGTGAATAGTGTAAACAAGGCGGGCTGTACGCCCTATTACTACATCCTTACCCCATTTTCAGTTGACTAGGCTAGGCCTATATGTGCAATGTCGGGTGGGTTTTCTCACACATTATTTTTTAGTAATTTGACACGTTTGCGGGGTGTGGGCCTGTGGGGGCAATAATAATAATAATAATAATAATAATAATAATAATAATAATAATTATATTAATAATAATAATAATGCTTTATTCCAGACTAACACAGTACAGAGAGGACCATACTGGGGTCCATATATAACTTACAGTAACATAAATATACATACTGTACATAGGCCTAGGCGGTAGGGGAATAGGTTCTCACCTTTATTTTTAATTTCATGTTTTTGCCTGTAGATTTAGAGAAATTTGTGTTTTCATGGTCTTAGTTATAATTCCAATGTGGGATACAACCCCCCATGAATGATTGAAATTGTCATCATGTTGCCAGCAGGGGGTAAATATCGATTATACTGCATAAAGAAGGCGTTTGTAAACAGCGAGGATGTCCGAAAGAGCTCTGAGATTGATTATAATGGGCGTTTTTTCTATTAATATCGGTGTTTATAAATGTGATCAAAATTATTGTCCCACAGTGGATTATACACAAGTACAGTAAAAGGATTCAATAGACCTACATTGTCCATAATAAATGATGTATAATAAAGCTGTGAGCCTATTCCCTATAATTATCAAAAACAGCCCCCAGCTATGGTATCATACTAGCCTATCTACTAGATTAGGTTAGGTTAATGACACTAGCCTATATAATTTGTGGCTTTACATTGACAGGGGGAGGAAGGTAGTGAAGATGGTATATAGCCTATAATCCTATATTACTGTTACAAATTACTCATTACACTCAGGAATAACTCCAATAACTCCTACAAAGCCTTCAGTGAAGATAAAATAATATAGGCTAAGCTTAATATTGCAAAAAAAAAGGAGCGCTAGCCTAGTCTTGTAAAATCTTACCTAGATAATTAGGCCTAGGCCTATGAAACTTTCATGTGCTCTGGCAACCAAGAAAAAAGCTAATTAAATTAATGTGGCATCATAATTTCATCCATGCTATTTCCTGTCCTCTACCTGTGCAACATGTAAGGCTAGGATAATATCAAGTCAGTAGCCTGCTGCACTCTTAAATCTCAATTCCAATATAATGATGCAGAAACAATTTAATTCCACTCTGTTTCTTTTCAGGTGACAATAAACTGATTCCCCTAACATCTATGTCCTAGGCATAATTTCTCGATATTTAGGCCTAATGGAAAAATGTGAAACTAGGCCTACTAGCCTAGGCTAGGCCTATGTCTGCATCATACTATAGGACCAAGTTTATATTATTAGCACCACATTTCACTATAAAATATTCAAATTAATTGTGAAATTTTGATGGGAACTGTATGTATATGATTTACCTTGTACAGTATCACTTTCATATCTAGTACAGTCACTTATGCATATGTAATATCTCTCTATGAGTAAGATTCATGTTAGCATCCAGGCAGTCATATTAGTTATGTCATATAGCCACTCTGGCAACTCAAGCCTGGGGCTCCTCTCACCAGAGGGCCAATACATGTTTGTGTACCACGAGACAGAGCTATCACCTTGTAGAGCTATCACCTCGTGCCTGTATCCCATATCCTTCTCAATAAGAACCTATATATCTACAGCATGTCTACTTACTCCCCAACCCAAGATAGGCCTGTTGTGCATCTATGGAGTTAGCTGGGACACACATATCATGGCGCAGTGTGTATTAAGAGAAGTTTATGTGGATTTCGCCAGACGCCGCCAGCCGCCATTGTCCACACACCCTGCATCCCAGCCACCATCTCACCGCTTGGATTACAGTGTTATAGTGCTCAACAGTGCAGAGCCGACGTTCCCAGTGCAGTGCAGTGCCAGTGATATTATATGTGCCAGTGCTATATTGTGTGCTTTATTTTATATGTATTGTGTGTGGCATAAGCATAACGCCCGCACAAGTCCGAGCCACGAGAGAGCGGGGCGTGAGATACTCCCCCTCTGACTGCCAGCAAGACACTGAGGTGAGGGAGGCCGCGCGTCACCGCCCACCACCGCTCCACCGCTCGGTACATACGCACGCACACGCACTGGGCATGCACACAACTGGCAAACTTTTATTTCATCACCCAAGCATTCCCTTCAGTGCTAATTGTATTTGGGTTTTATACATTGGTGAGGATACAGCTGGTGTGTATTATAAATATTCTGCTGTTTTTGCCAGTCATTTTGATACCCCACTTGTATATGTGAGAGGCTAATAACTGTGTGTTTGTTATCTCCCTGTCTGTCTGTCACCCACACAAGATATCAGACTCTGGTGATGTACAGGACGAAGGGGCAGGAACAAACTTGCCTTATGATGGGGAGGAATACACACCTTATTATCAGCACCCTCAGTCCCCAACCACACCTTCAGCCCTTCTTCAGCTGATTTCCTGCAATTTTTCAAATACCTGGAGGAGTCTCGCAGTTATGATGAGCAGAGGAGACAAGAGGAGGAGGCCCGACGAGATCGTGTCCTGGAGGAGTCTCGCAGGCATGATGAGCAAAGGAGACAAGAGGAGGAGACCCGACGAGAGGCAATAAGGAGACAGGAGTTCCAGAGCTTATTTCAGCTGTTGGCTCCCACCAGGACCCCTCCCGACTCCTCCGCACCTGCTGGTCACCTTGGCGACCAGCAGCCACATTCTTCTCCACATCCCTCACACAATCCTCCACCACAGAAGGCTACGGCCCAGACACCACCACCATTGAAGCCTGACGCTACGTTCCAGATGTTCCGGGAGTGGAGGAGACGCTGGGACGACTATGCTGTCATGGTGGACCTGTCCAACCTGCCTGCGGCCAAACAGATGATACAACTACGCATGTGCCTGACTCTCGAGACGCAGCGTGTCTTAGAACACACCCTCCAGATCGCTCCCTCCACAGACAAGACTGTTGAAGAGGTGTTGGACGCCCTGCAGCTTCAAATCAAGAGTCTAAGGAATGAGGCACTCCGGCATTGTGAATTGTTGAGCTGCAGACAGCATGAAGGGGAAACTTTTGCAGAGTTCTACGTCTGCCTCAAACGTCTCGCAGAAGAAGTGGATGTGTGCCCTGGTAACTCACCCATCTGTGCGGAGACACAACTCAAGACTATCATCCTCATGGGCCTCAGGGACAAGGAGTTAGTCCAGAAACTCATCGCCCTGGACTCCAAGTCAATACTACAGGATGTCGTCACTACGTGCCGCTCGTATGAGGCTGCCAAATCTGCGACCACGGCCATTAGTGCGCCCCATGAACAAGTAAGGGCCGTCTCTTCGTACAAGAAAAACAAGAAACAGGGCAGTGACAGGACCCAACCCCCCAAGCCTCCATCGAATACAGCTGATGCCTGCCAGAGTTGCGCTCGCCGACACGGGACTGACAAGTGTCCCGCTGTTGGCAGCACCTGTAATAACTCTGGGCGCCACGGTCACTGGGCTCGGACAGCTAAGTGCCCTGCTCACAAGGTTCAGTGCCGCATCTGTTGTCTTCTGGGGCATTATGACAAGTGTTGTCCGTCGACTAAGAAGAAGGAAATACGCCAAGGTGGCCCCCCAGGCAATACGGCTGCCCCCTCTAACTCTGGCAAACCCCCCGACGCTAAGAGTAATAGCTGTCGTCAGGTGGGATCGACTCTTTCTACAGCTTAAACGCCGCAACCCATCTGTGTTAACCTCTCCTTTGGCGACGCTACATCCCGCCTACGGATGTTACCGGACACGGGCGCTGACGTCACCGTGATTGGCCGGCGTTACCTTGCTGATTTGGCTAACCCCATGAGCAGCCTGCGAGCCCCTTCGCCCACGACAACGTTCACGGCGGACGGCTCCCCGATGGCACATGCTCTGGGGGTATTTCAGGCTACCCTTACCCTGGGACAGAGAGTGTGTACTGCCCTGATCCATGTGCATGAGGGTGTCCAGAATCCTCTGCTTTCATACAGCCACTGCAGGAAGTTAGCCATCATACCTCTTGCATTCCCAACGCCCATACAAGAGGTCAAGCACGTCAACAGGTGTAAGGCTACACCACTTCCAGTCTCCACGTCGCCCGCTGAAGCCAAGAATTACTTCCTGCGGGAGTTTAGCGACGTGTTGATGTCCAAAGACGACCTACAGACTGTGCCCCTCAAGCCTATGGTGGGTCAACCCATGAGGATCCATCTTAAAGAGGGAGCTGAGCACTTCGCCATCCATACTCCCCAACAGATTCCCTTTGCCTTTAGGGACCAAGTTAAGCGAGAGATGGAGTCCATGGTGGCCCAGGGCATCATCAAGCCTGCTGGAGACGACCCCTCAGAATGGTGCCACCCCCTCGTCGTTGTTGGTAAGGACAGCGGAGGAGTGCGCATCACCATCGACCTCTCCAAACTCAACAAACATCCCGACCAGCTCACCCTTCGCCTACTCCCTCCGCAGCAGTTCGTGGTGTCGACCGAGGAGCTCGCTACTTCACCACTGCGGACACCCTCTGTGGTTACTGGCAGATGGAGTTGGCTGAAGAGGACCAGCACATGACCACCTTCATCACGCCGTATGGACGCTTCAAGCATTGCAGAGGACCCATGGGATTCACAGCTACGGGCGACGCCTTCTGCTACAGGGGTGATATGGCTTTACAAGGTGTGCAGAGGTGCGCTAAGGTCGTGGATAACATACTGCTGTACGATGAGGACTACAAGTCTCACCTCGACCGCATCCATGAAGTGCTGACTAGGTGCCGCAAGTTCGGGATTACCCTCAACAAGAGCAAGTTTGTGGTTGCCGCACCTTCAGTGGACTTCTGTGGATACACCCTCTCAGGGGATGGTATTGCGGCTGACACGAGCAAAGTGGCTGCAATCCGGGACTTTCCGGCACCAACCAACTTGACCGACCTCAGGTCATTCCTGGGTCTGGTCAACCAGCTGGCAGAGTTTACCCCTGACATCGCCGCCGCCGCTCAGCCCCTCCGCCCATTGATGAGCCCCAAGAGGACATTTGTGTGGACTCCTGACCACGATGAGGCCTTCAGGCGAGACAAGTTAGCCCTTGTGAGTCCTCCTGTTCTCGCACACTTCGTCCCAGACCTACCCACCATTTTTCAGACTGATGCGTCGCGACTCAACGGCATTGGGTATGCCCTCCTGTAGGACCACGGCAGTGGCCACCTGCGGCTCGTCCAGTGTGGCTCTCGGTTCCTGGCGAACGCTGAGACCTGCTATGCTACTATCGAGTTGGAGATGTTGGCTGCTGTTTGGGCCATGTCCAAGTGTCGACTGTATTTACAGGGTCTACAGGATTTCACACTGATGACTGACCACCGCCCCCTCATCCCTATCATCAATCACTACACGTTGGACGCTGTGGAGAATCCCCGCCTCCAACGCCTGAAGGAGAAGACCTCACCCTATATCTTCAAGGCCGTGTGTCGTGCCGGCAAGTCGCTCTGCATCCCTGATGCCCTCTCTCGAGCCCCGGTCAGCTGCCCCACGCCAGAGAATGAGATCGCTTGTGCTGACGCCGCCACCTACCTCAGGACTATAGTGACAACCAAGGACGTTATCAACTCAGGACAATCTTCAGCACCAGACGCAGACAGGACGCTACAGGATCTCCGGGTCGCGGCAAGATCGGACCCTGCGTATGTTCGTCTACTCGACTGTGTGACACCAGGATTCCCTGCCAACCGATACGACCTTCACAATTCCTTGCTCCCATACTGGAAGATACAGGACAAAATCTACGCTGATGATGACCTCGTCCTGTATGGAGCTCGGATCGTGGTTCCTGCTGCCCTCCACCGACGCACCCTACAGCATCTTCATAACGGCCACCGTGGTGTGGAGGCCACTAAACGCAGGGCGAGGCAGGCTGTATTCTGGCCGGGGATAGATTCCGACATCACCAACACTGTTCAAGCGTGTGAGTCGTGCCAGCTCCTTCAGCCTAGCCTCCAGAAGGAACCACTCATGAATGATAACAACCCTACAAGGCCCTTTGAATCTGTGTCGGCCGACTTTTCATGGTCGCCGGGAAGTCTCTCCTGGTAGTCGTCGACCGTCTCTCGGGGTGGCCTGTTGTCGTCTCCTGCACAGGCGACATAACCGCCTCTGCGACCATCAGGATCTTCTGTCGCTACTTCCGGGAAGTTGGTGTGCCCCTTCGTCTGAGGGCCGACGGGGGCCCACAATTCACCAGCCACGAGTTCCGGGACTTTATCAAGCGATGGGGAGTTCGTCATGTGGTAACATCACCGCATTACCCACAGGCGAACTTACATGCCGAGGCTGCGGTGAAGTCTATCAAGCACCTCACCTTAAAGACTGCACCCTCTGGCAACATTGACTGTGAGGACTTCAACCGGGGTCTCTTGGAACTCCGGAATACTCCAAACTTCACAGGCCGCTCCCCAGCCCAGTTCCTGTATGGTCATCCTCTTAGGACATGTCTCCCTGCCCATCCCAAGTCCTTTGCTGCGGAATGGCAAGCCAAGGCCGAGGACTGTGATAGACGTGCAGCCGACCGTGCCGAGCAGGTTAAGACCCGGTACGATGCGCATGCACAACCCCTTCCAAGGTTACGTGTCGGTCAGCAAGTGCGGATTCAAGACCCGACCATGAAACGCTGGGACAAGGTGGGGGTTGTGATGAGCCTTGGCAGGTCACGGGCCTATGAGGTACAGTTTACCACACTTATAGCGCGTACAAGCCAGAGAAGAAAAATATTGGCTGGCAACTGTATAAAAACTCCCTCCCCCTTTCACACTCATTTCTCCAAGTAATCGCTGGTTCGAATATGAACTGAGACGCGCTCTCTCTCTCTCTAAGTGTGCTTACGCGCGCACACACACACACACACACACAATGTATAATATTTCTACAACAATAGATTTCTCCCTCTCTGTCTCTCTGTATTAATTTATATATCTATCTATCTATCTATAGATATATAGTATGTGTGTGTGTTATTATGATTAACCTTTTTTTGCTATGAATAAAATATAGGGCAACTATAAGCAACTGATAGGTTATATTTGCAAACATTAAGCTTACATATAAAAATCATATTGTGAAATGATTTGATAGGTCTGTTACATTATAGGCCTTTAAGACTGTAATGGGTTACAATTAATATGATAATATAATACACACTAGTAACTAATTTACTTGGTCACATTACCATCATTTAATTGCCAACAAGATTCGAAATCACCGTGCAAAATCCATTCCATACCTACTCGTTTTATTTCCGCTCGGTGTTAAAATTAACGTTGTAATGTCGTAATATTTACCAATAAATTCTGATGTGCTTAGGTCCTGTAGCTGCTTTTCAAATTAGATTTTGATTTGCCACGCTACTCTAGGATGACAAAGAAGAAGAGAGAAGATTATAGAGTATGAGAGAGGGACATATTATACAGTATAGAGATGGAGCAGGAGAAAGGGAGTAGTGAATATGAAACTATCTAAACGTGTTGTATCTAATATTCTATAATCATTAAATACTAACTATATATAGTGCAATACTACATAGGGCTTGTCGTATTAGAATAGGAGGGTGATCTATAGATGGTTACCAGTGATATAGTGGACCCAAATTCATAAGGTCGAGAGATCAATCACGCGCGGGTCTATTCACACCCAAATCCTTCTGTTGAGACAGCAGCGTAATAGTAACCTGGTATAAGTGGGTCGTTGTGACGTTCCATCTGGGGTGACAAACTGTGGTAACCCAAACAAAATTAACACCCCTGCATTGGGTTAGTTACCACAGGTTCCAAAGGTGAAGTGTCGGAGATAAGCGCCGTAGGTACCGGTATGCACTATCTCAACATATGCCCCATAAACTATTACAGATGCTGTTAATAAGATCCACTGTCGAACAATATTGTACGAAAGTTTCAATATAATAGGCATCGTACTAAAGTATGTAACTGTCGATATAAAAAGTGTATAATATGTTATAATGAGTATATTTGTTGCCACGGTCAAATCAGTCTCTCACACACCTTAAGGGGAGACAATACCTTTTTGTTTTGTCTTTGGTCAAAATTTCAAGTTTTTGTGTTCTCTTTGTAAACTGCTTCTTTCAACATAGGAGAATAGCATAGGAAGGAACAAAAAAACATATCGCATCCATAACCCCCCGGGGCGGGGGTTCGCCCACGACCCCCGAAAAGCTAAAAAAAAATCTTTCAGCCACCCAATTTTGTTGTTTGTGTCTGTAGTCTAAAGGGCTTCTGTAAGCAATAGAAATTATCATATGAGGGCATAAACACCCTTATTACATCCCTAAGGGACCCCTTTGGGGTTCCCAATATCAAGGAATTTGGTCAACATTGAATGGTAATTAGTCCATACCTCTGGGTCATATCGAATTTTTAAATTAGTTAGCCATAAAAGTAAATTTTCTATTCGTAGCGCTCAGGATAGAAAACATTGATTTAGGATGGGTAACCATCATATCCCACCAAAAACGTATTCTAAGGACTGAAAATCTAAGAAATTAATTTGCCAGCAATCATATATTGGCACTAACGAGTGTATTAACGTTTTTTTGTATTGCCCAAATGCATTCCCCTTCTAACCACTACAAATAGGCCTATAAAGGAACATTTTCTTGTCGCTTTATGGCCGATTTCCCGAAAATTTCGGAGATATGGTCATTTGGAAGTCAAAATCCAGCTGTATCCCAAACAAATTGTATAATAGATTTTTTTTCAGCACCTTCTATTATTCAATATGGGAAAAAGATGACGCTACTTTGTAGGGGATGCTTGTAGGATACGCCATGCAAAAATTGCGGGAAATTTGAAAAAATTTCTGTGACTTATCGATTTTACAAATATTGCAATGAAATTCTGCGCTCACGCGCGCGCGCACGTACATAGAGAGCTGATATTTTCATTGAGTCAGTGTTATACCATTACCATATATATGGCAAAAGGCCAGCAATGAGTCTCTTATAGAAGCTGAGATAAAAATATTCCTAGAGTCTTCCCAAGCACTAATGATATCTAGATTTGCCAGTGTTGCCGCCAGCATCGTATTGTGTTTGTATTCTTCCACTCCCATATATACTGTAATATAATATTCATAATAATAGTAATGATGATACATTAAACTGTACCTCAACATTATTCATATGAAACCCTAATAAATTCTAAACCTGTTCTCCAAACTCCAGCTCATATATTACTATTTTTTGTTCTATGTGTAAGAAGGAGACAAAAGGCATGCTGCCCTGTAACGAGTGTCGCCGCCAAAGCCAAAATAGTGACAGATAGCCAAATTCAATGGACGCTGGGTTCAATATGCTGAACACACTAAGCTTAAAGCAATCTAAGTCAGAGGATGAGGGAAACATTGATTGGTGGTGAGAGTTTCTGAGTTTGTGTTAAGTAGAAGAAAGACTGAGAACATTTGCTAATTCTTGGGTTCGACAGTTGGACAGCACATAAGTGGTACTGTGTTGAAAGTCGAATGCCTCACACCCGCCGAAAAGGTATGCACTGAGAGAGATCTGAAGAACACTGATTGTTGTAATAGCGATAGAAGAGTGAAAGAGAAGCAACATTGCGGTGTGTAGAAAGAACATGTAGGGAATTAGTAAGAAGAAGCGAGTTGATGAGGCGAAATGCTTTTGAAACTACTCTTTCGAGAAATGCAATATGAGTGGAACCTCCTCTCATATCGCATATTGGGCTTCCCCAAGATGTCATAAACTGCAGCACCATTGATTCTTTTAAACTTCGCCTAGACAAACACCTTGCCTTAAATCCACGACTGACTGCATTTGTAAATTAATATATGTTTTTCTCTATTATATTACTAACAACTGCCTCCTACTAACATCTAATCCTGCCACGGACATTTGTCCCAGGGCACATGCGAACAATACTCGATACATGGGCGCACAGTGCCCCTTTACAGAACAAGAAGCTGTGCGCGGGTTAAGAAACCACAGTGACGGTTGAGCACACCTAACTTCTGGGAAGCTGTTTTAGCAAGAATGATAATATGATATTTTATTTATTTCTACTAGTAATACTATTATTGATAAAAATAATATTTAGGAGAGCATGTCATAAGTGAAAGGAGCCCGTACTGATCATCAAAGGGATACTACAATCATATCCTAGGATACAGCTAACACAGTTTTTGTATTTTAATTAATTCAGTTACTTATTAATCGACTATGTCAGATGGAATATGCAGGTTGAATATATTTATCTTTCAGCTCTTGTTATACCTAGGCAAGAGGAACTCATAAATAATAGTAAATTGGTTTAGTACGTGCTATGTAAAGTAGGTTTTTAAATAATGTCTGTCACATAGGGGAATTAAAACCATTAACATAAACCATGCATAGGATTCATCTTATCATGTAGGAGTATGAGCCCTTTGCTCATATTATTGATAATGTAAAGAACTCACGGGATTTTCGGTGAATATTATTTCTAGACTTTACCAAAGTTGGGAGTAATTACTACAATATCTTAGAGTAACACAGTATATAAAACACATTAGAAAGGGATGTAAAACTACACATATTTCATTGGACTATATTCAGTAACCTGTCCATCCTCCCTCCATTATTCTGACGGTCTGTAGTCGTTCGCTCATGTTCCCGGCTAATCCTTATATAAGGGTTGTCGTATTAAGTAATGTGAGTGAACATGAAGATAGATACGGTATCAGTAATAGAGCATACGTAACTGATAGCATGGTGAGACAGTTCTCTTCTTTAGATTGTAAGAGATAATATTAACATTACCTATCCTGTATATTACAGAAGAGTACTCAAGAGAGGTTATAAGCATATAATTATGCACCTATTTTTGCTGGCGAGACGCTTCCCAAACCCCACACCACCCGAAAACAAATCTAACAAGGGCAAACCGAGAGAGAGAGAGAGAGAGAGAGAGAGAGAGGAAGGGGGGTGGGAGAGGTGATTTCTCGTTTCCCACATTCAAAACGAAACAGTAAGTCCTTTTGGTCGAGTTAGGATGGCAGGGACTGTAGTGGACGGGTGTATTTTGGAAAGTTTCCAGCAATAATTTTCTCCGCATATTTTGTACGCGCTATAAGTGCGGTAGACTGTACGTCTCCCTAGTGGCCGTGTGTGGTGGCGGAACCGTTGATTCCTCTGCCCCGTGCCCCAAACTGGTGACTCCCTCAACCCTGTGGCCCCTTTCAATGACGCTGAACAGTCCTTAGCTTCTGACCCCCAAGTTACCCCACGTCGCTCAGAACGGCTCAGTAGGAAAGAGTCCGCTCGAGAATTAACTGCGAGCGTGAGGGGGGAGGGAGGTGTATGTATATGATTTACCTTGTACAGTATCACTTTCATATCTAGTACAGTCACTTATGCATATGTAATATCTCTCTATGAGTAAGATTCATGTTAGCATCCAGGCAGTCATATTAGTTATGTCATATAGCCACTCTGGCAACTCAAGCCTGGGGCTCCTCTCACCAGAGGGCCAATACATGTTTGTGTACCACGAGACAGAGCTATCACCTTGTAGGCTCTGCTTGGTGCCTGTATCCCATATCCTTCTCAATAAGAACCTACTGTATATATCTACAGCATGTCTACTTACTCCCCAACCCAAGATAGGCCTGTTGTGCATCTATGGAGTTAGGTGGGACACACATAACAGGAACTTTGCAATTAAATTGCAAAGTTCCCATCAAAATTACAACTGACAGTAAATTTTACCGTCAGTTGCAAAGAAACAGACTAGGGTTAGGCCTATAGTAAGTTTGGCCTCTTCGCAAGTCCTGTGAGGAAGGTCTGGCATAACATGTGGATGGTTTGAAGAAATTTTACCCAAATGAGGCTCTATCTAGCCATTACAAAGAGTTCAATGTACATTAGTAAAGTTGGGATGGATGTAGTTACCGGGTGTACCGCTACCGACATACAACATAAATCATCTATAAATACTTATAATAAAATAAATACTTATAAATCTATAATACTAGGTTAGGTTTGGTTAGGGTAATGTATTTTTTTGTATCCAAAGGCAGTCAAAATAGACGGGAACATGATGGTGAGCGTCCGCGTAGTGTAAACATGACGGGCGGTACACCCGGTAACTACATTCTTGCCGTAAAATTGTGTGTGGTACGACAACCAAGAATAAGGCTAATTAAAGTAATTTTATCTTATATATTCCCTGCTCTTGCTAAGCACCCTCCTCCCCTAAGAATGATTGCAGACGATGCACCTTGTTATTATTATTTAGTTTTACTTTTTGCCTCCATTTTAAGTTCTTTTAAGCTATGCTATTAGGTTCTGTATATTTATAATACATTTATGTATAATCCTGACTGTAAATATAATCGAATAAGCGAAATCAAGTTCATCACACTTACTTCCCCACCCCCTCCTTACTATGGCATCTGATCCCCGCCACCTTCTCCGCGGACGTTAGCCCAAGGTCCGCGGCAGTAGCAGGGGGTGGGGATATAAGTGTGATGATCTTAATTTCGCCTATTAAGCTATTTTTCTAGTCAAGATTGTACCATAAGGTATGATAAATATATAAAATATAACAGCGACGCTTAAAAGAACTTAAAATTTAGGCATAAGTATAACTACATAATAATAATAAGTGTGTCGTCTGGAATAATTCTTAGGGTGGGTGGTTAGTGAGAGCAGGGAATATATAAGATTATTAAAGTGCTTCAATCAGCTATATTCTTGGTTTTCATAGCACATAACACTTTAGTAAATGTACAATGAACTCTCTGTAATGTCTTGATAGAGCCTCATTTGGGTAAAATATCTTCAAACAACCCAAATGTTATGCCAGACCTTCCTCACAGGACTTGCGAAAAGGCAAAACTTACTGGCCTATATATAGCCTAGGCCTAGTCTGTTTCTTTGCAACTAACGGTAAATTGCAGTTCCCATCAAGAATTCTCAATTAGTCTGAATATTTATAGTGAAATGTGGTGCTAATAATATAAACTTGGTCTTAGTATGATGCAGACATAGGCTAGGCCTAGGCCTAGTTTCACATTTTTCCATTAGGCCTAGGCCTAGCCTAAATATCGAGAAATTAGGCCTAGCTGTTAAGGGAATCGATTTAGGCTATTGTCACCTGAAAAGAAACAAAGTGGAATTTTATTGTTTCTGCATCTTTAAATTGGGATTGAGATTTGAGAGTGCAGTAGGCTACTGACCTGATACTAGCCTAGCCTTACATGTTTCAGAGTGCACATGTAGACAGGAAATAGCCTAGATGAAATTAAGATGCCACATTAATTTAATTAGCCTAGCCTTATTCTTGGTTGCCAGAGCACTTCAAACTTTAATAGACCTAGGTTTAATAGGACTAGGCCTAGCCTAATTATCCAGGTAAGATTTTACAAGACTAGGCTAGAGATCCATTTGTTTTTGCAATATTAGGCTTAGCCTAGGCTAGCCTATAGGCCTATTTTGTTTTATCTTCACTGAAGGCTTTGTAGAAGTTATTGGAGTTATTCCTGAGTGCGATGAGTAATTTGTAACAGTAATGTAGGATTATAGGCTATATACTATTTTAACTACCTTCCTCCCCCTGTCAATGTAAAGCCACAAATTATATAGGCTATAGTGTCATTAACATAACCTAATCTAGTAGATAGGCTAGCAGCCTATAATACCATAGGTGGGGGCTGATTTTTGTTGAGGCAGTTCTGTGAACTACAAACTAGCTGCTAGCAAGCTGGATATTATTAAATTTATTTTTATTTTATGCAGCCTAGGCGGCTAGGCCTATGTACAGTATGTATATTTATGTTACTGTAAGTTATATATAGACCCCAGTATGGTCCTCTCTGTACTGTGTGAGTCTGGAATAAAGCATTATTATTATTAATGTTATTATTATTGCCCCCACAGGCCCACACCCCGCAAACGTGTCAAATTACTAGAAAATAATGTATGAGAAAAACCCACCCGAGATTACATGTATAGCCTAGGCCTAGCCTAGTCAACAGAAATAGGGTAAGGATGTAGTATTTGGGCGTACGGCCCACCTTGTTTACACTATTCATACGCTCGCGATCATGTTCCCGTCTAGTTTGGCTGCCGTGGTATACAATAATAGGTTGAGACGGGGCTTTGCGGTAAGGATGTAGTATCGGGGTGTATGATCGTCATGTTTACATAGGTCGATCGATCGCGGTTAAGTTCCCGTCTATTTTGATGGCTATTTTACATGTTATTTGCCCTCTGCTGTCAATATATATGATGATGACAATAATATGGGGGGGGGGCGGTGAGGGGATAGCTTTGTTGTATCCCACGGCAGTCAAAATAGACGGGAACATGATCGCGACCTTCCGCCGCTCTGCATAGTGTAAACAAGGTGGGCGCCGGCCGCCGGGCGATATACACGGTAACTACATTCATGTCAGCTTTGCCTCCCTCATCCTCCCATGTACATGACTTATTGTCATCATCATATATATTGCCAGCAGGGGGCAAATAATAGATAAAATAGCCATCAAAATAGACAGGAACTTAAGTTTCTTAACCGAGATCGATCGACCTATGTAAACATGATGACCGTATGCCCGAATACTACATTCTTCCCAAAAATGGAGCCTTATGGGAGGCGGTGCGACCGTGCGAGGCGAGCGCTCGCGATCATGTTCCCATCTATTTTTGACTGCCGTGGGATACCCCCCCCCCTCCATGACTTATTGTCATCATCATATACTGTATATTGCCGGCAGGGCGCAAATAACAGAAAAAATAGACGGGAACTTAACCGCGAGCGATTGATCTTTGTAAACATGACGATCGTACGCCCGGATACTACATCCTTCCCTCTATTTTTTACACTTACCACTGGTCGGTTTTATTTCAGCTGATGGTAAATTGAATCCCTTACTATCTGATTTCTCAATATTTAATAGACAAATATGAATCTGTTATGTCTCTATGTCATAGTAATGCCAATTTGTCATAATTAACAACACATTTCGCTTTAAAATCTACGTACTAGCTGAGTAACCAAGATAGTAACATAGCAATTTACCATCAGTTGGAAAAAAAATAGAGTATAGTATAACCACCTAAGCTAAACTGGCCCTGGACTCTCATTGGGGTAACCATTGATGTAAGCCTAGGCATAGAGGATGACAAAATGCTATATATACTGTACCTGTACAGTACAGTACTGTGAAAAAAACAAGATAAATCTGCTTAACATTTCTGCATTGCTTAGTTTACTGGATCCTTATTAATGATAATATCAAATCCAAATTTTTAAAGATTGGCGTGCATTTTTAACGTCGGCGGGTAGCAGCCCCACTGAAGACACTAGGTTAGATTAGGATAGGGTAGGAATTATGAGCAGGACTTTTTCCCCCTCATTGAATTTCCCCCCGGCAAAAGGGTTAAATGCAAGCAACCTTTCGCTGCGATGTTCATATGCTCTCGGTCACGACTGTTACACGTCTAATGTGACTCCTGTTGTTTTTCTTTTCTTTTATCAAAATTATCCCACGGTCAGCTGATATTTGCCGCCTGCTGTCAGCATATATGATGATGACAGTAAGTCCTGACTTCTCAACCCAAAAACGGTCAAATTAGAAGCGAACGTATCTGTCATGACTCAGATCGTGCAAATCGCTGTGAAATGTTGCTTGAATAGTATGGATAAAACTAGCCTAGGCTGACTTTCCCCATGGAAACGATGGCCTAGGCTGGTTTTTTTTTTTTTTGTAGTAGGAAATTTTTCTCCCCTCTTGGTCATTATTTCCATCTTACATAAGAACGAGAAGTTGACATAGTTACTTAAGTGCACATATTTTTTAACAAAAAAATATGGATGGTGGTATATTTTACTGAATACAAAATATAAAATAATATATGTTCTAAGGTAACCAAACCTAACCTAACCTGGTTAAGCCATTTCTTGATGTTTTGTTATGTTAAAGTCATTACTAAACTTGACATATAACCAGGTGAGTGAGGGGGAATATTATCCTGGGCCAAAATTCCCTCCGGGGAGTATCTATACTGGGCCAGATTTCCCCCGAGGGGAATTTTGGATGGGAGGAAATGCAGACTGGTACACGGTAGGCTAGAACAGTTTCGCCTAACCTAGCTTAATGTCCAAACTAAGACTGCTGCCCCCGACTCATGAATACAAATACAGTACGGTACTGTATGTATGAATTATACTCGGACACATACCCCATACTGTAGTTGGAGGGAGATGACTTGAGACAGACCCTGAACAGAAACAACAAAATAAAAAATCATAAAAAACTTGCACACATCTAGGTCGCCCAGGATAAGACCCAGAGACCTCCAGCAACCCGCAGGTCCCAGACCTTCGAGAGAGCTTCTAGTCTCAGCAGACAGACACGTAGCGGAGCACACCACAATGCCTGCCCATATTACTTCCAGGCATGGTCATTCATATATCTGGATCATATATCAAGGATCGGGATGGCCAACGGTTTAAGGTGTCCGCACTGTAACCGCAATGTCAAGGGTTCAAATCCATCAGAATCCTAAAGGGTTTTTTCAGCCATCCTGATGGAGGATTGTATCGTGGTCGCTTCCTTACCAGGCTGCTCAACTATCAGCTTGTGTTAGCCTGCACATTCTTCTCACAAGAGCATTTGCATATGTACGTACCATGGTGGGAACCCAGGCACCTCACAGTCGTCAAAGGTCGCAGGGGGCCTAGTAGTTAGGTAGAATAAGCTTTGACTGTACCTAGGTTAAACAAAAAAATAGATTTTCAACCTTACGGCTACAATGAACAATAAACCGACAATTATACAACACACCGGCTCCCCGGACCAGGCGCCTGACGAACTATTATCTAGTCTAACTGGCGCCCGACTCCCTCTCCCTATGATTGGATTATCACTCATCTATTCACATACATTCTCCATTCATTCCTATTCATCACCACTTCTCTTACCTGTTCTTCAGTCATCTCTCCATCTTCCAATGCTTGTTTCACACCATCTCTCCACCTACACCGAGGTCTTCCTCTCAATCTATTTCCCCTTGGTTCTGACTCATATATTCTCTTTGTAAGCATTTCATCTCTCATTCGTTCAACATGTCCATACCAGCATAGCACCCTTCTTTCCACTCTAGCTCATAAGGGTTCATGTTGTTCCACTCTCCTACATACGTCTTCATTCCTCAATCTGTCTCTACGCGTCACTCCACACATAGCCTACTCCTCAAGCATCTCATCTCTATCACATTCAACCTTCTTTTCTCTTGTACAGTTTGCCACACATATTCTATCCCCCTTCCCTCGCTCCACCTCCTTCCCTTCCACTATTGTTAAGAGGTGGAATGAGGGAGGTGGGTGAGGCGCTGCCAAGTTACGATTTGCTGGGATGGTTGAGAAATGGATTATGTGCGACAAACTGTACATTCATACCCCATGCATCACTGATGTCCTGGCTCCTTCGGGGGCCCAAGCAACTGGAGCAGCTTCGGTCTACCGAACTCAAGACTGTTTGGCCAGAAAGTCTGGGGAACTACAAGAACAGACAATGTGCAAGTTCAGAAAATGAATAAGAAAATAGCACGCACACCTCTTTTCTTAAATGATACCAAAGCTTACTAGGGCACTATGCAACAACGGTACGCTTGATCCAAACCCTCGAACTTATATGCCAGCGAACAAAACACCTATACCCTCCAGGGTTAATCTGTGATAGCGGGGTATCCTTAACTGGGCATAAATGTACTCTACTTCAGGCTAACCAACACTGGTATAGCCTGATAACAAACAAGATGCAAGTTACGTTAAAATGCATAAAAAGGAATCTATGGAAAGATCAATTAAATCACTGCAAGATTTAATACAATAAAAAGATGCTTCAATACAGTTACTCTAAACAACAATAAACTCTTCACTCCTATCTGAAAGAAAGTGAAATATAGTCCTACAGCATAGACCTGGAAACTTCTGAAGAAAGTCTGATGCTCATAAGATGCTCGTACTGATCTTGAACTATATAAAGGCAGGAGGCAGGACACCACACGTGTAAATCGAATACACAAAATGATAGGACATATAATGTTAACTGACACGGGAATACTATAAATGCGTAACGGTAGCAATGCTCGACACTAAAAGAAGTACTTCCTCATCAACGAAACAGTCTGCTATGGTTGTGTGGCTCAACAACAACCTAGACTAATAAATGCTGTGAATAATAATGCGCACATATCAAAGAGCTTATATTAAATACTAACAAGTGTCTACTCGATAAATAATGTCAAGCTGGGATACTCTAGGTAAGGAACCGGGGTTGAGCAAGACTGGCTCGTAGCCTAGCGATGTCCTTAAGACTGCATCCTTTATGTTACGTTAATTGACTAGGGTGCTCTCTCGATAGATCCAGATCACAAGTATTTGGTTCTATCCTGGCAACCCTCTAAAGCCAAGCAAAGAGGCAGCAAAGTGTGGAACTGGTACAGGCCAAAACCCTCAATCAACACAATGCTGCACTCGCAAAGGACGCAACCGAAAAGACAACCCAGGCTACCACAGGACCGGTCGAAGTCGTGTAGGTATAAGCAAACCGTACACACATCGGAGACAACGACTACAGTTACCTTATCCCAGTCTAGCATTAAATAAAAGAGCAGAAACACTAAATCAATAATGGAGACACACAAAGTTCTTAACCTATACTAACTAAGAACCATCAAACCTATTCTAAGTACATGTAAATATCTCTGAGGACGGCGCATGCAATACAATGGGCCGGCTATGAAAAACGTATGCAGAACCCAAGGGGAGTGTTGTGCAGTTAATAAAGGTTAGAGTATGGAAAGAGAGAATCGAGTAAGAGAAACAGTGATAAAGGGGGTGATCGGGAGAGAGTATGCAAAGGGATGTTAGAAGCACGCGCGCCAAGCCTGTCCTGACGAGGACAGCTCCTGTGGACCCTCATGGAGGAGGTAAGTTACACAGGAGCCCGCAAAGGCGGAATGGTCGGCCAATCACGGGCCGAGACGTCACAAGACAGCAGGTGTCACGTGACACAGCAAGACACGCCGTCCAATGGCGAGCGAGAGGCAGGAATGCACCCGCACCTACAGACACTCACTACCTTCTCGCTCTGAAAGTCTTTCTCATTCACACGCTGGTACTATCATCACTACTATTGATATAAAATATTACCCGTTGTCACAGACGAAAACAAAGACCACCACTGGACTGTCTGTGACAATGCGATTTCTAAGAAAGAAAGAACAACATTCTCTGATAACTGTAGCCCATTTTGATGTCCCTGGAGAGCGCTAGTGGCTAACGAGAGGCGATTCTGCCAACGCTGGTAGACGTCACACCCCGCCCAAGATATGGGATGCTCAACATTAGGCGAGCACCATATCCGACAAGGCAGAATGCCGACAAGATCCGCCACACCTAGCCACTCCACCAGAAATGAAATGCAAAGCTCAATCTTAAAATAAAACAACATATTAGAATAAAGAAAATCTTACAACCCCTCCCAAACACAAGAGTATAATTTAGCCTGCTATGCTCCCTGAGCGAGCTTCACAGAGCCCAGCCTTCTAAGTGAAAGACAGGTTCAACTTAGGACTTTAGCTATAACATTGGCAACTTACAATTAACTATAAAAAAGAAAGAGTTTTTATGTGATTTTTTATTTATTTTTTTAATGTTGTTTATGACGGCTGCTCTACAGGGGCAAGCCTGGTTTTTCTCTACTCTCAAACACACACTGACTGAACGGCGAGGGTGCTCCTCGAAGCGTACCCTCCCGTGACAAACAATCAGCCACAACATTATCAGCGCCGTTAACCCGCTGAGCCCCAGCCAGTTTTAAAATTTTGTTCACCCCAGTCCCAAGCGATTTTGACTTTTTTTTTTTTTTTTTTTTTTTTCTAACTAAGAATGAAGAGAAAATAAGGAATTTTTTTTTTTTTTGCTTACCGATGATTTTTAGGGGTCCTAAGGGGGTGGGGGGTCCTGAGATGACAGCTGCAGTTTGGCCCGGTTCATATATCCCGCCCGCGCGGGCAGGCTGAGGAGCCCGGCAGCCAGATGTACGATGAGTCGAGTTTTCGGGTGTTTGGGCATTTGCATACCACCCGAGTATCTTGTGTGCCTTTATAGTTCATATTATACCATGTATCAATAATGTCATAATAAGTAAAGTTCAAGTGTAATAAGTGCACATATGCAAGTAATGACGTAAGTGTTCACTCGTGGCAACGACTCCCGCCCTACATACAGACAGACGGACACCAGGTGACAGCTCTCACTCCCGCGCTCTCTGTCTAACTGTACATTAGTCCAGCACTTTACACACTGTCACTTTATTATATAGAATAGTTTACCGTATAGTTTACTTATATTATATCATTTGTAGGCACTTTTTAGTTAGAAATATTGGCTTTCACATTGTATTTTTGTTAGTTGTACAAGTAAACTGTATCTCACTGTTATTATGAAGTTATAGTTTATCACTTTATACAGATATTATTTACACTTAGTATTTACACTTGGTTTAGCGTCTTTTTTCGCAGTCTTTTTTATACACTTAGAAGTGTTCAAGGGTGTGGTACTGGATGAAGCAGTCCGGGTGACACAGGGCAACATTACACTGCCTGCAGAAATTGTTGGTGTCAACACGCATAGGGCTCCTTCGTGTCGTGTTGCGACACACATGACACCGCCTGCGGGGTCTCACCTGGGCTTGAGTGGCTGGCACATACGTGGGGAAATGGCGTTCAGTGAGTCTGGCAATCCCTTCTGCTGCTGGCTGACGATGTGCTGGGTGTTGCGGGTTGCGGGGTTGAGTCATGTATGTATGCAACATCTCTCTGCTCAACTCGATGCAGAAGTCCTCCATCGTCTCTCGCTTGCCAGTAATTTCACGGTGGAGAATGTGGCAGTTGTACAGGGTGATGTCTAGGAGATGGAAGAACAATTTTTTGTACCACCTCATAGTCTTCCTCGCACATTCACACGAAGCGATGACAGCATCGGACTTGTCAACCAGCCGCATGTTGATATTATAATCACAGATTGCCTCAGGCTTCCGGATTATTTCCCTTGTTGCTCGGTCACGTCGTCGGCTGTTTTGGAAGATTGGTTGGTGGACTGTTGTGAGGACGTTGACGTCCCGGTTATCCATCCAGGATAACAGGAGGACATTATTGGCCTGCAGGTAGATGATGGAGCCCTTTTCCCGCCTGGGTGGTAGATTGGGCATGAATATTCTGGTCCTCCTGACGGTGCCACACACGCCTTGCGGCTATACAAGAACTTGGCAAGGGAGGGGCTGGTGTACCAGTTGTCCAGGTACAGTATGTGGCCCCTGTCCAAGTATGGCTCCATCAAGGTGATGACAACGGCCCCTGATATACCATATGTCCTCGATGGCACCAACTCTGTCTTCTTCCCCATATACAGAATGATGTCCTGGATGTAGCCAGTCAAACAGTCACACATGACGAAGGTCTTCAAGCCATACCTATGACGTTTGCTGGGGATGTACTGTCGGATGCTGATGTTTTCCCGCCACAGTAACAAACTCTCGTCAATTATGAGTTTCTGATGGGGTTTGAAGGCCGCAGCAAACTTTAGCTTGAGGTACTCAAAAATTGGTCTTATCCTCTCCATGGGGTCTTTGGTGTTTCTGGGGAGGTCCTGGTTTCTGGTATGGCTTGCCAGGCTGTCAATGAAGTGCAGGTTCCCCATGATTGCAGAGAATCTGTTCCTGCTCATGATCTTGGCAAAGATAGGGGTGCGGATGAGGGGATCCCATGACCAATATTTTCTTATTGACGATTTCGTCGTCACCCCCATAAGGATCACGATCGCCAAGAAGGAGTAGAGCTTGGGATTTGGAGTGTTTCCCATGACAGCCTGGCCGAGTACCTGGATTGTTCCTTACCAGCCATAAAGTACCAATTATACCAGTTTGTTTGGTCCACAATTAGGCTCATCAGGTTGGCAGTAAAAAAATGTAAAAAGATGTCCAGTCTTGGGGTGTCAGGTCCTTGGTGATGGAACGTAGGGCCGGCAATCCCGGCGCCCACAAATTGCCAGTCGGTGGGCTGATACCGTGCCCCATCCTGCCAATCCCAAACATCAGGTACTTCGCCGGCATCTTCGTCTTCGTCGGCATCAGGGTCGTCGTCTGGATCAGGGTCACCAGGGTGGCGAGGGGGCGCAACTGTGTTTCTTGCCACTGCCCTACCCCTTGCCCTTGCCCTTGCCCTTGCCCTTGCCCTTGCCCTTGGCCTGCCTCCTGACGGCCGCCTGGACCCTCCTGGCCCTCTCGAACCGCCAGTGGGGGGGGCTCTAGCGAGGGTCACCTTACCCACCCGTCTTGGACGCCCAGTTACAACCCCACGCCCGGGAGCTGACACTTCTGCGTGAGAATCGAATGGAGGTGGTGATGGTGTTGTGTGGTAGGGCACTCGTCTAGGAGTTCCGGTGGGGTGTAGGGTAGTGAACCCGGTGATGGTGGGGTGTAGTCTGGTGATGGTGCTGGTGGTGGTGTGGTGATGCGAGGGTCTCCCTGGCCGCTGCGGCGGCGTCTTCCCGGGCTGCCATAACTGGGAAGAGACGCCTCGCAACCATCTGACGTCTTTCCACTTCCCTTGGTGGTGTGTCGGGAACCTCCTCTTCCTCTTCCTCTTCACTAGATGGTGGTGCGGCATGTCTCCTGCGAAGCCCATAAAAATGTTTGGGCTTTACACCTTTGAGAGGTGAGGGCTTCCGTGGTGGTGGTGATGAGAGGCGGCGAGGAGGGAGAGCGTGAACGTGGCCTCTCACACTCGCGGCCGTAGGGGTAGGCTGGCTGTGGTGTAGGGGAATGTCCAGGAACGCCATTGGGTCGTCTACTTTTTCCTGTAGCTCGACCTGTTCCCCACTTGGTGGGGAGTCCTCTATATCCCTTGCCCTGGGAGACATGGGGGAATGGTAATTTCTAGCCTCCCTCTCCCTCATTTGTTCAAAACTGAGAGGGAGTTCTCGTATAGGGATGTAAGGTGCCTCCAGATTCATAGCGGCATATTCCTCCCTACTCGGGAAATATTCCTCTTCTGAATCATCGAGGCATGAGGATTCGGTGTCAGAGTCTTCTTCGTCACTTTGTAATAGGATTTCGTGGGCTTCATCAATGGTAAGGCCCTTAGCACGGGATGGTTTACGGCGTGGAGGTTGTTGGGACATGGTGATCACTCGCGGAAGACAACGGGTATACTGAATGTCCTTTGTCATGCACTAGGTCAAGCCCAGAGCATCCTTTGGTCTTATCATATCTACCAGCCACCGAACTTTTCACTACAAAATTCAAGGCAATATGACATAGGACAAGACATTATAAGGTCTAAAGTCGCGTGACTAAGGAATGTCACACCTACAGAAATATAGATTAGTCTATCATATACCCAACTCATCCAGGTACTTCCTACCATATGCACGTAGTAAATAAGGTCCAAAGTCGTTTTGACAACTGCTCCAAAAACAAAAACATCCTAAGGAATATCCTATACCAATTTTAGACCAAACCACACCATACAACCTGAGTAAATAAGGTTGAAAGTAACGAGGCAATATCCGCATATAGGATTTTCTCACACAGCCTGTAGCCTCTAGGTAATACTAGGCATGGTCAGGTACACCCATACAAAGCTCTCAAACAACATCAAACTGTGTCTAACACAAATCTCAAGCCAAACCCGACCATACGACGCGAGTAACTAAGGTTCAAAGTCGGAGCGAAAAGGTGGATATTTACGCGCCCCTAATCCATCCCACCATCCAGCCGCTCACCATACCAACTCGTTTTCCCGCCAACCACTGGTTTCCCATATTGTATCGAATACCCTGTATCATTTTTAGGCCAATAGTTACCATAACACCTGAGTAAATCATGTCCAAAGTCGTGTGGCAATATGCGGGTATACGTAAATCCGTTTATTATCCATCACCCGCTCAGACTATGTTCATGTACACCGATAATACGTGTAGACAATGACATCCCACGGCTCTGACACAATTTTCAAGCAAAAACAACCAATACGACCCGAGTAAATAAGGTCCAAAGTTGCGGTCAAAAAAGGGGGTTCAATACATGCCTCTCATCCACCCTGGTTCAGCCGCACGACCCACCAACCCGTTTCGGCCGCCAGTCCCGCCTTTCCAATACCCTAGAGTGTACGTGGTGCCATTATTAGGCATTTCCTTATGATACCTGCCGCGTAACTGATTTTAATATGCCGGACGCACGTGTTGCGTCGCTGGGAGCTGGTGATCGAATAGTGCCGTCGCATCACGTGCGTCGCTGGGTCTCTACGAGTTAACATGCCACACATCCAACTTGTGTTCCGGCAGCAAAACAACACCTGGCACTGATAAACTGCCCAGTTCATCATAAGACTGGCACTTCTCTTCGCTCTCTCAGGATACGGGACCTGCCAATAACCTTTCACTAGTTCTACCTTCGTGATAAGCTATGCAGCCCCGATGCGGTCTATGGGATCGTCAACTCTGGATAAGGTATAGGTGTCTGTCAGGGATAATGCACACACACTCTTGCAATCAACACACACACTGATCTTGCCCCTTAACACATGTTGCAAAGTTACAGGCAACGACCCCTCACGATATCCCTTATCCCTCAGACCCTTCGTCCACATGTAGTCCAGCTCTGCTTTCACCACAGGCTGTCGAGCAGGATTTATACGGTAGGGAGCCACTTTGAGCCTTCCACTGTCTCCGGCCTCCATGTCGGATTCTACCCCGTATATCAGGCCTGGAGAATGAACAAACATGCGGATGTACTGCCACAGCCTAGTAAACAACTTCTCTTGACGCTTAGGAACAAGAGGTTGCAACTTATCTCGACGAACAACATGCTCATTGCCCTCCCACAACCCAGCCGAGACCGCAGTTTCTACACTATAGTCTCCCTCCTTCTCCACCTTTGTCCCTAGAACAGCCAGGTCATGAGAGTGACAAATTGTACCACCTGTGCAGTCACTCCCACAGTTCATAATTGCTAAGGCTTCCCCGCCGATACCATACATGCGCACTCCCGCATTCCTTGCGACTACATCTGCCTGCGCAGCATCACCACCTTCAGCGACATGGTCAGATACAGTCGGTCTATGGTAGGGCTGTTGCATAATATTAGAGCAGCATTGGGAGGCTATGCGACGACCGGGCACATCCACTCCACAGCCAACCTCACCAATCTGCGCAATGTTCTGATTCTGACCACTACCCTTAGAAGCCATGGGTCGACCCTGACCTGACAACCATGCCAAAGCCTCGTCGCCCACCTTGAACAACTGAAACAACGAGGCCAACGGGCTACTCACACTCAAGTGACCTGTCAGCGGAACATCGTGCACCGCATGAGTTGTGAGGCCTGGGTGCTCGGCACAAACAGTGGGGTATGAACCGAGCGGGTGCTGGAGCGCTGCACACTGCTGCTCAGGCAGGTACACTAGCGCTTCCACAGCCACCTGGCTCGTGTCCCCCGCCCACTGCTCCGCCGAGACATGACAATCCCAACTTTCCTCCACCTGTGCCTCACTGCCCCCCTCTCCTTCTCCACCTTGGCCGCTGCAGACCAACACAGGGACAGTAGGCTGCTCAGGTGGTTGCCTCACAAAACTCCTTTAACAGGTTCACATGACATGCTTCCACGTCCTCGAGTTCAATCGCACCGTTACTACACTTCTGAAGCTCAGGATCATCTATCTGCAGCCGACAGATATCCGAAGGAGCCAATCTATCTAAGTGCTCCCGGAGCAACTTATGGCCTCCCCCGATACTGGACTGTTCGATCCTATATTGCTTAAGTTTGTAACGTTGCTGTCTCGGAGTTTTCTCACGCCCTACCTCCTCACCAAGTGTGACAGGTTCTGGGGCCACTCCGGACCTAAACATTGGTGCTAATACTGAGTCGCCAAGATGAGCCGCTGGATCAAAACTCACAAAACTTTTCCCAACTTTAGCTTTCTCCTTCCGACCATTTCTCCTATATTGCTTAAGTTTGTAACGTTGCTGTCTCGGAGTTTTCTCACGCCCTACCTCCTCACCAAGTGTGACAGGTTCTGGGGCCACTCCGGACCTAAACATTGGTGCTAATACTGAGTCGCCAAGATGAGCCGCTGGATCAAAACTCACAAAACTTTTCCCAACTTTAGCTTTCTCCTTCCGACCATTTCTCCGCTGGTCTAGAGACTGAGGAATAGGCTGTGACACCTTAGATGCACGAGATCAGGTGACAACACACGCCATCTCCTGTAATTGACACCTCTCGACCAACTCCTGCCCCTCCCTACTCACGTCGGCCGCCCTCTCGGCAACGAATAAGGGTGGAACCTCAAAAGAAGGCACCGCAAAGTCGTTGCCGAGAAAAAGGTCGACGCCCTCTACTGGCAGTTTCTCTATGATTCCAACAGCTATCTCTCGTGTCACACCATCAACCTCCAGCTCCACTCGAACCAACGGGTATGACCGTGTAGCATTAATACCCTGCACCACAACTACCCGTGCCGCGTTTGTAGGTTGGCCTGTAAAGTTTTTCATCAGAGTCTGGGATGCACCTGTATCACGCAACAACTCCAATCCATGCTTGCAACCAGCCCAACTCACGTAGCCACGCCCTCTATGGTCGCATAAAGCATCGCGGACAGGTTTCGAGCCTTCCGGACACTCCTTCACTGGATGTGCCCCCGCATCTGACATATCACCCTGGGTAAACGCAGAAGACCTCAGAGACACCCCAATGTTGCTAGCCAAAGACACGACTGATGCAGGTTGGTTACTAGGGCAGGAACGTGCAAAATGCCCCTTTTTATGACACTTAAAACACTCTACTTCACCCTTGGACTTCCCCTGAGGTGGGGAAGGGCCCTGACTTTTCTTAAACGGGACGGTTTTTGGTTTGTGATCAAAATTAGTATCATTGCTCTTACTTTCGTTATTAAATGTTACATCACTGACTCGGGGGGGGTGGAGTGTTGCGCCCCTTGTTAACTGCATCGGTCCGTTGTGCAGACCCGCACCCACGAATCAGCGATAATCTCAGGTCACCCAACTCAGCTGCCGCTTGTAGAGCTTTAGGATGTTTCTCTTTGAGGTTCAAAGTCAGGTCGCCGCCTGTGCATTTAAAAAATTGCTCTAGAAGGAATAACTGCTCAAGCTCTTCGAACGTCGTCACCTTCTCTGACCTCAGCCAATTTCTCAAAGCATCAGACAGTTCCCGGGCATGTTCTAGAAAAGTGCACTCACGACCCTTCGTAACACCCCGAAACTTCAACCTATATGTCTCTGGTTGTAACTCGTATGCCCGCAGAACAGCTTCCTTCAATACCTCATAATCGATGCAAAACTCCAAGGGCAACGCATCATATTCCTTGAGTCCTTTGCCAACCAACCTAGAGGAAATAAGGGCCATCCACTTAACCTCGGGCCATTGGTGCTCCCGGCACTTCTTCACAAAACGCAGGAAAAACTCGGTGACACCCGACTCGTCAAATGCAGGGACTAACTTAAGAAGGTGCGATAAAGACTGATCAAGACCTCGATTCCCAGAACCGAGACGCTGCCCTGTCGACTCCATCCGAGACTTCTCAAGCTCTATGTCTGCACAGTATATGGCCTTTCTCTCCTCAGCCTGAATCCTAAGCTCGGATTCCCGCTGCTGCTGCTGAATCTTAGCCATCCCAAGCTCAGATTCCCGCTGCTGCCTGAGCTCAGCCTCTCGCTGCCGCTGCTCGAGCTCAAGTTTGACGAGCTCGAGCCGAAACAACATCTCGGAAGACAAACCCTGAGGAGGGGGTGCTACTATTGGGGACCCACCCCGTGAATCACCTAGAGGCATACCCAACCGCTAGCGGGCATCGGCCTGCGGGAACGTACCCGGCTCCGGAGCCCGAGGGGGCGCCATGGTAGGAGTCGAGTGGAATGGGGGCTGTGCCGAAGGTGACCCAGCTTCCGCTCCACCCGAAGCCCACGCACCCCACCGAGCACACAGGTAACCAGCTCACTTCTCGACAAACTGCTAGTACCGGGAAACCCTAAGACCGTGGCTACACACTGTAGTCCGTACCGGTCTAGCCCCGACACACGGTCCGCTGACACAGGCTCTTTCAAAAATATCCGAGCATCCTCCTCATTGTTCACCACCCGAACGCCGCTTAACAACTCCACCTCCACCTCCTCGCCTGCTTCCCGTACTGTGTCCTCACTGTGCACTGATCCGTCGTTCGACATAGTATCCACCGGGAATCCTTAACGTTTATAAAAAAAAAAAGTACCTAAACTCTCATGTAGCACTATTCACTCAAAAAATGCTTGAAGACAACTCAAGTGCTATACTACGTTGCCAAAACAAATTCCAACGTGTCCAAAATATTCCTCAAAAACAAATGTCCAAAATCCTGCAATTATTTCTTAGTTCACTAAATCCTAGACTAAGGTCGCCATTTGTTATGACGACTAAGATAAGATACTAGGCAAGGTCGCCATTTGTTACGACCGGGACTACGAATAAAACAAGGGCACTCAATGATTGGACTAGTAATAGGGCACTATGCAACAACGGTACGCTAGATCCAAACCCTCGAACTTATATGCCGGCGAACAAAACACCTATACCCTCCAGGGTTAATCTGCGATAGCGGGGTATCCTTAACTGGGCATAAATGTACTCTACTTCAGGCTAACCGACACTGGTATAGCCTGATAACAAACATGATGCAAGTTACGTTAAAATGCATAAAAAGGAATCTATGGAAAGAACAATTAAATCACTGCAAGATTTAATACAATTAAAAGATGCTTCAATACAGTTACTCTAAACAACAATAAACTCTTAACTCCTATCTGAAAGAAAGTGAAGTATAGTCCTACAGCATAGACCTGGAAACTTCTGAAGAAAGTCTGATGCTCATAAGATGCTCATACTGATCTTGAACTATATAAAGGCAGGAGGTAGGACACCACACGTGTAAATCGAATACACAAAAAGATAGGACATATAATGTTAACTGACACGGGAATACTATAAATGCGCAACGGTAGCAATGCTCGACACTTAACCCTTATTTAGCGGCGAGCAACATAAGTCGAGTTAAATAAAGCTGGACTATGTGGCGGCGCTCGACATAGGTCGAGTGGCAATTTCAGCACGTAATGTGGCTGAGAGAGAGAGACAAGTGGTGGCAGGAGACTAGCGAGCGTATGACTGCTCCAGACCACCGCGGCGAACCTACTGACACAAATCTCAGCTCCTCCTCCTCTCTCACTCGCTACATACTCAATTATGTACTGGAAGTACCGAATTACCTGCTTTTTGCACTCGCGTTGCACGGTTATTGCAAGAAAACTATCCATCATACAAGGATCGTTATGGTGTCATTCGAAAGCTCTGTTTATGCCCTTTCAGGGATAGGTACTTGTTTTACGTTCTGGGTCTTATTTAGGCATGAAAATGATCACGTAAACAGCCCTATTTTGGCTAAAAACACCCCGCTGTGCGGTACACATAAATAAACCGCATAGGCCGCTCGTAAGGTGTTAAAGAAGTACTTCCTCATCAACGAAACAGTCTGCTATGGTTGTGTGGCTCAACAACAACCTAGACTAATAAATGCTGTGAATAATAATGCGCACATATCAAAGAGCTTATATTAAATACTAACAAGTGTCTACTCGATTAATAATGTCTAGTTGGGATACTCTAGGTAAGGAACCGGGGTTGAGCAAGACAGGCTCGTAGCCTAGCGATGTCCTTAACCCTTCCAGCCCGGGTGTCATTTTAAAATGACACCAAAACAAAAGGGCCGGAACCCGGGTGTCATTTTAAAATCTTTGTGCTTGAAAGCATGCTTCAAAATTTGCGCGGCCAATTTTGGCATGGTAGGAGCGACCGCAGCGCCACCAAGCCTCAACTACTAGTGTTATCAGTTCGTACGTGGCCGCCATATCGAGTAATAGTGAAAAAATGTTTTCCGACGTGTCCGATTCGTTGCAACCTCCCGCAGGCCCCAGTGCTACCCCACTCGCAACTTCAACGCCTGTTCCAACCGAGAAGAGAGCTCAACAAAAGAAAGTTAAGCATTTGTTGAGTCATAGCGCTATACAGCGGCAACTTTTTGTAAGTGATGAAGAGAGCAGTGGCGAAAGCTTGGTGGACAAGGTACAATTTATAAGTGAAAGTGGAGACGATTTCGTGGGCTTTGGAGACGATAATGTCAATTTATTTGAGGGGGGAGACAGTAGTGATGATCCTGATGTGGAAGTGTTTCAGGAAGGTGCCATTGAGCTTACCAGTGTGCTAGAACCTAGGCCTACCCCCTCGCCATCTTTGCTAGGTCAGCCTAGGCCTAGCCCTAGCCCTACCCCAGGACCTTCCCCTTTGCCTGCCCTTGAAAGTGGGCAAATATTTGTACAAACAATCCTTGATCAAAAGTGCAGCTAAAAAAGCACGCAGGGCAGCCACAGAAAAGCATAGGGAAGCTGAAGATAGCGATAATGACGCCGACCCTGGCCTAGCAACCACCCGCATCCCATTGTCCCGACGCCTTGACACGGGACGCCGCGTGGGTCACCCACAGCCCTCGCCTTCATCTCTCGTTCAGGATGACCAAAGGGCCTCTTCAAGTGGTATTGGTGATGTGCCACAGGCCTCAACACACCGCAGAGCATTATTTGTTGCTGAAAAGCACTCGGCTCGCCGCAAAAGGAGCCCAACTCCCGAGGCCTCGGCTCCCATTCTTGAAGCTCCCGCAGCCTCCCGCGCCCCACACCGCCGACGCCCGGTCACTTCGTCACCAGAATTGTCTCCTGAGGAGGATGCTGACGACCCCAACATTGCCCCAGATGACCTGATGTCGCCTGAGGAGGAAGAGGAAGAGGAACAGGAACAGGAAGAGGAAGAGGATGTGCCGACAAATCGAGGGAGAGGGTGAGGTCGTGGACGTGATCAGCCTGCCGACGCCGCTGCCCCTGGGCCTGGGTCTGGGCGTGGGCGTGCAGGGCGTCCGCCTGGGCGTCCGCGTGGCCAAGGGCGTGTGCCAGGGCATCCAGGGCGTGTGCCTGCTGCAGCACGACCTCGAGCATCAGCATCCGACCTGTTTGTGTGGACAGATGGAGCTGATTTTGAGCCAGATTGTCCTGCCTTTGACGAGGTACAGATGGGTTCTGGGGTGTCACCAGCATATCCCTGTGGCCCAGATGCTACCCCCAGTGAACTTTTCTGTGGCTTCTATGACAATGAAGTCATGGAATACCTCGTCAAAGAGACAAATCACCACCATGCTATCTGTGCCAACTTTCTTGGGAGGAAGACCAGTGCCAAGATGGTGGCATGGAGAGCTCTCACTGTGGCAGAACTATATGTGTTCTTGGCACTCACAATGCTGATGACTCATATAAGGAAGCACGTTCTGGCTGCCTACTGGATCACTGGCGACATCATAACGACTCCATCATTTGGCAAATACATGTCCAGGGATAGGTACTTCGACATCCTCTCCTACCTCCACCTGACAAACATCATGGCAGTCCACCTTCCCGACTCATTATGGAAGATCAGGAAGCTGTATGACATGATACGTCATCGGTTCACCACATACCTGATTCCTTTCCAGAAGATGTGCCTCGACGAGTCTCTGGTCCTGTTCCGTGGTAGGCTGCACTTCCGACAGTATATCCCGTCCAAGAGACACCGCTTCGGCATCAAGCTCTTCGTCCTCTGCGACTGCTTGACGGGGTATGTGCTGGACTTTATAGTCTACAGCGGCAAGGCTGGAGAAGTTGAGACTGACCCTCTCATTGGTTTTGGTGGCGCTGTAGTGAAGAAGATGATAGAGAGGCACTTCAATAATAACCACATCCTCTACACAGATAATTATTACACGTCGCCTCTCCTGACCAAGTACCTCCATGACCGCAAGACCGGAACTGTCGGCACAGTCAAGGGCAAAAGGAAGGGCATGCCAGGCTACCCAACCAAGACGAAGAAGGCTGACATCTTCCACAAGAAGAATGGCCCCATCCTCTCCATCCACTGGCATGACCAGCGCAAGGTTAACCTCCTCACCACATGCCACAAGGCCCAGATGGTCGCCACAGGGAAGGTGGACCGAACAACCAAGAACCCCGTCCCAAAACCAGCTGCTGTCCTGGATTATAACATCAACATGCGCGTCGTTGACAAGTCCGACATGCAGATGGACTTCATCGACTGCCTGCGAACATCTTGCAGGTGGTACAAGAAGTTTATCCTGCATACGGTAGATATGTCGATCCTCAATGCCTACAACATCTACCGTCTGAGGACTCCAGGAGCCAAGAAGTACAAGTCCCTGTGGAAGTTCCACAAGCAGGTGCTATTTGAGCTCCTGGCTAAACATGCGGGTACACCAGGCTGGCCAATACAAGGACCAGGCCAGCTTGACAGAACGGGGTGTGCTGAATTCTTCAGGAAGCACCAGCTCAGCGCCCTTCCTTTCAAAGCACCAGGTAGTAACGCTAGGAGTCAGAAGAGGTACCATGTGTGCAGCCACACAACTCGCAGACCCCGCAAACCCACAAAAACCACTTGGGAATGCCTCGAGTGTCAAGTTGGACTGTGTGCTGGCACCTGCTTCAACGACTTCCACACTCAAACAAACTTTTGAAGTGGAAGTGACAACAGTGAAAGTGACACTCAAATGTAGGCTAAGAATAATAATATAACTAAGTATAAGTGAAAAGGACACATAAGTAATAATAAGTGCCTTCAATAACAATATGAACAAGTGAAAGTGACACTAAAATATATATTTCTAACAATAAATAAGTGAAAAAGACACTCAATAAGCCTAGGCCAGTCAAAGTGACAGTATAATAATAATAAAACTAAGTATAAGTGAAAGAGACACACACAAGTAATAATAAGTGCCTTCATAACAATATGAATAAGTGACAGTGACACTATATATATTATTAGCTTACCTAACAATACATAAAAGGGGAAATGACACTACTAATTATCAAAGTCCAGTGAAAGTGACACTAATAAACATAATAATAATAATAAAATGAAGTAATAAGTGACAGAGACACAAATAAGTTCATATAAATAACTTTATTGAGTGAAAATAACATAATAACTAAAATAAATGACAGAATAACCAATAAAACACTATCAAATCGCTTCCCGGCATAATTGCGGGTGGAGCGACGAGTGCAACTGGGCGACGTAGCCGGGGCCGCGGTTGAGTGTTCGGACGCGCCGAGGTAAATACGCGGCAAAAGTTACCTCCACTTCCATCACCATCACTCCGGAACCAGTTGAGCTAGAGAGCTCTACTCAACGCCATTATACGTAGGAAGGTAAGGCGCTCATTTCTGTATATGTTTGATTAATGTAGGTCATATATTAAGCGAGATTTGCCTTAGTTTACTTTTGTTGATATTCGACCAGATCGCCCGGATACGAGCTCCGTAATTAGGAGAGCCTGCCCGGGCCAGGAGGGTTAAGACTGCATCCTTTAAGTTACGTTAATTGATTAGGGTGCTCTCTCGATAGATCCAGATCACAAGTATCTGGTTCTATCCTGGCGACCCTCTAAAGCCAAGCAAAGAGGCAGCAAAGTGTGGAACGGGTACAGGCCAAAACCCTCAGTCAACACAATGCTGCACTCGCAAAGGACGCAACCGAAAAGACAACCCAGGCTACCACAGGACCGGTCGAAGTCGTGTAGGTATAAGCAAACCGTACACACATCGGAGACAACGACTACAGTTACCTTATCCCAGTCTAGCATTAACCCTCCAGCCCCGGCTATGTATTATATATATATTCCTCGAAAAACGTCTAGGCTAGGCTACCGAATATTCGTTAATCAGACTGCTTCCCGCATTCCCGCGCATCCCCAAGCGTAGCTGTGTTATTTACCTGTAGAATGGCATTAAGTAGAGCTCTCTAAGTCAACTGGTTGAGCTGTGATGATGATTTCATTGGAGATAACTTTATGGCCAAAACAGCCACTTTACACCACTTTTCGATACTTAACAACAACATACAGGCACACACGAACAAGCGACGCTCTCCTTCTTGTGGCCAGAGATGCGGGGCGTCGGTCCAGCCGGCTGTTGTTTACATGCATCGGACCGACGCCTCGCACACGAAGCTCACAGGCTTTCAACCACTGGGCGTTCAAGAGCCCTTCCGGGTACCTGTTATATGTTTTTTTATGGGCATTCAAGAGCCCTTCCGTGGTGAGAGGGTATAAAAGAGCAGAAACACTAAATCAATAATGGAGACACACAAAGTTATTAACCTATACTAACTAAGAACACTCAAACCTATTCTAAGTACATGTAAATATCTCTGAGGACGGCGCATGCAATACAATGGGCCGGCTATGAAAACCGTATGCAGAACCCAAGGGAAGTGTTGTGCAGTAAATAAAGGATAGAGTATGAAAAGAGAGAATCGAGTGAGAGAAACTGTGATAAAGGGGGTGATCGGGAGAGAGTATGCAAAGGGATGTTAGAAGCATGCGCACCAAGCCTGTCCTGACGAGGACAGCTCCTGTGGACCCTCATGGAGGAGGTAAGTTACACAGGAGCCCGCAAAGGCGCGATGGTCGGCCAATCATGGGCCGAGACGTCACAAGACAGCAGGTGTCACGTGACACAGCAAGACACGCCGTCCAATGGCGAGTGAGAGGCAGGAATGCACCCGCACCTACAGACACTCACTACCTTCTCGCTCTGAAAGTCTTTCTCATTCACACGCTGGTACTATCATCACTACTATTGATATAAAATATAACACGTTGTCACAGACGAAAACAAAGACCACCACTGGACTGTCTGTGACAATGCGATTACTAGGAAAGAAAGAACAACATTCTCTGATAACTGTAGCCCATTTCGATGTCCCTGGCGAGCGCTAGTGGCTAACGAGAGGCGATTCTGCCAACGCTGGTAGACGTCACAGTTGTGACTATTATTTCACTATGTCATTCACTATTATCATCGCATTTGGAGTGTGTCAGTTGAAGGAGTGAGCCACATACTCGTACTTATGGTGATCAGCGTGTACATGATGTCAAATATAATAGGTTAATGTTTTAGTCCATAATTAACCCTTGTCTAACAGGGGGTTTTGGGCTTATTTGGGCATATTCAGGCCCTCCTGAATGATAAATCAAGTATCTGCATGAAAAGAAATGTATTCAGCAAAAAACTAGGTGCTAAAAGCTTCAAAATGAGACCAGAACGAGCTACGTAGCACTCGTGGTCCTCATACAGTGGTACCAGTAACATGGGAGTTTAGCGTATAGCGGTATATTTTTCCCAGCTACGCTCACTACTGGCTACACTGCCGGCCTCTCGAGAACACAGGGAGTACAAAGGAGTACAAAGCAGTACAAAGAAAATCAAGCAACAACAGATCTAGTGACCCTTCTAGGTTGCTTGTCCTCCAAAACACTGAGGATCAAGTGTCCAAACAGTGGTTTAGAGTGGGTAAGGGAACATTGGAAAGGGAATTACTGCCCTGGAACTAATGTCCATGGCAGGATTAGGAAGTTAGTAGGGGACAGATGGGTTAGTAACTGAGGGGGGGATAAAATAAAGTTATTCATTTACAAACGCAGTCAGTCGCGGGTTTGTTGCGAGATATTTGTCTAGGCGGAGTTTAAATGAATCAACGGTGATGCAGTCTATAACATTTCGGGGAAGCCCATTCAACAAGTTGACAACTCGATTGAAGAAGAAATTCTTAGATTGGTGTGAGTTAAAAGATTTACCAATAATTTTGCAACCGTTTCCCCGCGTGTAATTAGATTGGTCGATAGTGAAGTACTTACTACAGTTCATATTGTCGATGCCTTTGATGATTTTGAACACTTGAATTAAGTCACCTCTTAATCTGCGCTGGGTTAAAGGAAATAGATTTAATTCTCTAAGATGCTCTTCGTATGGTTTGTTCTTTAGGCTAGGTATCATTTTGGTAACTCTACGTTGAACTCGTTCTAGCTTGTTTATATCTTTTTGGTAATAAGGGCACCAGGATTGAACGCAGTATTCCAGAAGAGCAGTATTCCTCCAGGAGGGAGGGTGAGTTAGTGGGCGGCGGTAGGCCCTGGAAGTCGGACGTGTGGCCCGCTGTGCTCCCGGCCATTTGCACTCGATTTTAACCCTTTAAAAGCCATAATAATGCTCCTAACTTGCTGCAAATTGGCGCCCGGCTATAGCCGGGCGCCGCTCTTTAAAGGTTAAATGCAACAAATTTAAATTCAGGTTCTATTCTATATACTCAGACCCAATCCCCACTTTTCCTTTTTTCTTGTGCCTTTCTTTATTCCGCTTTCCTTTTTCTTTTTTTTCTTTTTTTTTGGAGGGGGTGGCCAACTCAAGACAGAGCCAGAATAGGGACAACACAACAGAAACAATGAACACACAAACACAAATACAAATTCACACACATCTAGGTCATCCAGGAGAAGATCCAGAGACCAGGGTCACCAAAGTCCCTCCAGCACTTCCCCGGCCCCCGACCACCCGGAGAGGCTCCGATCTCGGCAGGCCGACATGCAGCAGAGCGAAACCACAAGCCCGCCCACCACCCTTCATATAAACCGTCTCCTCGAGCCAGGCGCCTGATGGACTATTATCTAGAACAACTTGCGCCCGACCCCTTCCCCAAATGACCACGTGTTCACTCACCTATTCACAAGCATTCTCCATTCATTCTTGTTTATTACCATTTCCCTTGCCTGATCTATAGTCATTCCTCTATTATCCAAAGTTTGTCTTACACAGTCTATCCATCTCAATGGGGGTCTTTCTGCCCTTCTATCTCCCCTTGTATCTGACTCACATATGCTCTTTGTAAGCCTTTCATCTTTCATTCGTTTAACATGACCATTCCAGCTCAGCACCCTTCTGTCAACTCTGGCCACAAAATATTCCTGCTGCCCCACTCTCCTGGTTATCTCTTCATTCCTCAATCTGTCTCTACGAGTAACTCCACATACTCATCAAGCAGTTCATCTCCATCACACCCAGCTTTCTTCTCTCCTTTTCCTTCAGAGCCCATGTCTCAGCCCCATACATCACTGTTGGCACAACAATTCCTTGATACATTGCACTTTTTACTTTCATTCCGAGAATTCTCATCATCCACATACTTCCCATTGCTCTGAAAACTTTCCTTCCATCACTCACTCTCTGTTTTACCTCCATGTCCATACTTCCACTTCTGCTTATCGTTCCTCCTAGATATTTAAAACGCTGTACTTGTTCCAATATTTCCCCATCCAGCCTCACATCTAAATTCACCCTACGATTATCCCTATTACACACTATTACTTTACTTTTATTGACGTTCACCTTCAGTTTCCTCCTCCCACAAACCACACCAAACTCTTTGACTACCCGCTGCAGTTTCTCCTCAGAATCCGCCACCAACGCTGTGTCATCAGCGAACAGTAACTAATTGAACTCCCACTCTCTACCATTTATTCCTACTAAACCCAATCCTCTTTCCATACTTCTCATTTTCACCTCCCTCACCACAACATCCATAAACATATTAAACAGCCATGGTGACATTACACAACCCTGTCACAAACCTACATTTACCTCAAACCATTCACTCAACTCACCATGTCCTACTCTAGCACACGCTCTGCTCCCTTCATAAAAAGTCTTAACTGCCTTTAACCCGTACAGCCCCAGCGACGCGTCTGACGCGTCGGCGATGATTGTAACGCACAGCCCCAGCGACGCGTCTGACGAGTCACCCTAATTGCACCGACCGTAACCTCAGGTGTAGCCACTCGAGAGGGCTCAGATTTGTATGGGAACTGTGTACGTATCCCACGCAACCGTGCCAATGGTTGAAAACTCTCAGAGTCCACGTGCGTGCGCGTGAGCGCGCAATAACCTGGTTTTTTGGGGTAATTGCCTTCAATTTATTACTCTTGTAAAATACTTTTTCGGGGGCTCTGTAGGACCATTCTTTAAGCTTTTTGAGCAGTTTTTCGTGGTTTTTCCTTCATTCCTAACCCATTCGCTATTGTTTCTGGAATAAAACCATTTTTTTGAAAACCGGCCGGGTTCTGGTGAACAAACAATACAAAACTAGCCGGGGCTCCACGGGTTAACAAATTTCATATGTTCATATTAAAAGTAAAATAGGTGCATATGGATAAGTAATAATTATATATATGTTACATATGACAGTTTTTGTCAGAATAGAACCAAATACCTTTGCTTGGCGGGATGGTTTGAACTACCATGGCTTCGCAGTTTATGAGTTAATTCCTCTCTCGATACCCCATCCCTGAGGTTAACCCCACATATCCATCTCGCCATTATCTTCTCATTCCGTTCCATTCTATTGATATGCTCCACTTTACCTGGCCACGTCTCCATAGGTCATCGCACTCCTGACATATGAGGTATACACCTTCCTCTTATGGTGGAGTGTGAGTCCTCTCATGGTCAAGAGTGGCATCAGCTCTCTAAACTTTCCCCAGTCACTTCTGACTCTAGCAATAGAGCCAACATCAGCGCCACGTCCGGCGGAAACCGTATCGCCCAAATAGCAGAATTTATTCACACACTCCAGCGTTACACTGTCAAAATCAACACTAACAGGCGGGTCATTCAACAAAAGTTCTCCCCTGCGCACTGCACATTCAAAGTCTGTGATTCTTGTCAAAGGTCCTATAGCCCCAATACATCTCTTGTGTACCCAGTCACTACAGACGCAACATTGAATTGAGTTACTTCCCACCCCCTTCAAACATATTGTGCATGGATAGTCGCCGCTCCTTTCCATATTTCCGCTCCCTACTCCACTAATCATGACATTTATTTTATCTATGTTAACTCTTAGACCCTTGTTTGCCATACCCTTCCTTCATCTTTTGAACTTTTCCTCTGCTTCCTGCGCACTATCTGTGAAAAGATCTAGGTCATCTGCATATAACAACTCCCATGGGAAGGGACTTTAGGACAGGACGCCCTAAAGTCCCTTGACAGTGCCTCCAGGACCAGAACAAACAGTAATGGGCTCAGCACTGAACCTTGGTGAACTCCAACATTTACTGGGAACTCTTTGCTCAGAACCCCATTTACTCTAACTGCTGCCTGTGACCCCTCATACATTCTCATTATCAACTCCAAGTTTTCTCATAGCCCACTGCATTACTTCCCTTGGCACCCGGTAAAAGGCCTTCTCCAGATCTACAAAAACTAGGTACAACTCCCTGTTTCTCTCTAAGAACTTCTCTTGCAGTTGTCTACAAATAAAGATAGCATCAGTTGTGCCACATCCTGGCATAAATCCAAACTGCATGTCGCTGATAGCAACACTTTTCCTAATCATACATTCAAAGACCCTTTCGCTGACTTTCATGACTTGGTCGAGCATTTTCAAACCCCCTATAATTTCCCCCGTCTAAGGAGTCACCCTTGACTTTGTATATTATTTACTATCACAATTTTCTTTCATGCATAAGGAATTCTGTCTTCCTTTATGAGAGCATTAAGCAGTATTTGATAAACATACCCATGGAAGAACAAGGTGATGGTATGCCAAATGTGTGTACTTTGTTATTATGACGGTCAGAGTAATTATGCATCATTGATCAGAATTCATGAAGTCAGCCCTTCTGCTCGGTAATGAAAGAAACTAACTGATCTGGCTTTACTCTGTTATATCAATGCTAACACATAAATGACTTCCTTAATAAGGTAATTAAACCTTAATTGATAATCTTGGTGCCTCATCTTCGAGAAAAATGTTTTTTTTGTTTTTTATATATAAACAGTAGCTGGAGTTTTGCGAACCGTTGTAGTTATATTAGTAGGTAGTTGTGTTTGAGTGTTGTCTAAATTATTAGTTGGTTACCCATGATGAAATAATAGTTATTTGTCCTATGGTTATAAAAGAGACAAACAGCAGGTTGCCTGTAACGAATGTCTCCCCCAAAGCCAAATTAGTGACATAGCCATATCAAAGGGATGTTGGGTTCAAAATACCTGGACACACGAAGTTTAAAGCAGTTTAAGTCATAGGATGAAGGAAAGATTGATTGAGCGAGAGAGTTCCAGAGTTCACTTGTTGAGTTAGAAGAAAAACAGAATATTTGCCAATTCTTTGGTTGGAGAGCTGAACAGAGTAGGAGTAGGACTGATTTGAAAGGCGGGTGATTCACACTCACCGCAAGGGAGCGTGTATGCAATGAGAGAGCTCTGAAGAACAATGAAATATGTAATAGTGATAGAAAAATGAAAGAGGTGCATCATTGCAGTGTGTAAAAAGAGATTGTAAGGTACTAGTAAGAGGAAGTGAGTTGATGAAGCGAAATACTTTTGACTCTATTCGAGAATTATGATATGGGTGGAACCTCCCCCCACATACGAATAATACCCAATACATGGGAGTACTGTGCCCCTATATGCAGTAGAGTAAGAAGCTGTGCGGGGGTGAAGAACCCATGGAGACAATTGAGCATACCTAACATTTGGGTAGTACAAAACTAGAGAAGCCATGAATTACTGTTGTTACCATAGTATTTACTTTAGTTCGGTGAACACATACAATTATATACATAGCCTACTTTAGCTATTTATACTCATTGATTGCCTCTTATCGTTATAAACTCACTACTATTTATGAATAACCTTTTACAAATATGAAAGCAAACACGCACAAACATACCAAATCAGCTTATTGACAATACTCCTGAATAACTGAAAATAACTGCTCATGGAACTTGTAATACTGACAGGTGTATTCTGTTGTAATTCCATGTATTTAATAATTCCCACACATCTACAGAGAGAGTTCCAGATCTTCTTATAAAAGAAATATGACAATGCAAGTAACATATAGATCAAAACACCAATTTACCAATAAAGCAAGATAGAACTTCCTCCTTTAACCAAACCAGGCAGGATATTAATGACCAGGGGAGGTGTGGTGGAGTGGTCATGCCACTGGATTGGTAATCCAATGGACCCGGGTTCAAATCCCGATACGTCAATGGGAAGATATTATTGTGATTGAATTTGTGCTGTACCTAGTATCAGTGCATTACCATAAAGCCCACCGAAATGCCAAAAAAATACCCTCATTGTTCCCTGATTAAATAACACTGTATGAATATTCCCATATTCAAAATATGTTACAGGGGGACAATGCCTAGTGAGTTCACTGCTCAATAGGTGGCGTTCTGAGAGTGAGGGTCTGAGTCTGGAGGGTGAGACGGTGAAGCACTTGAGCGAAGCAACCAGCCGCTTCAGAGATGGAGCTCCTTCGAGCCATGATGGATGCTTCACATGTCTCACTCCCCAGACTGGAACAAGACCTCACGGGCTTCACCGTGTTGAGCGGTGGAATGTACAGGCTCTCAGCCTATGCCCGAGAGGGAGTAGTTGGAATATAGACAAAAAAAAAAAAAAAAAAAAAAATAGTTTCATTTCCAGTCAACCATTACCGGAAAATGTGAGCTGACCGTCAGTTATTGGGTTATTGATATTTCTTTCACGGAAACTATGATGCATATTATAACGCACAATGCCATGATACCCACCCTTCAACTTTTATAGTATAGACTATTAGTGACGACATCATTAACACGGAACAACAGTATTTGCGAAAGTTAATATATGACAAGAGATTACATATAAGTGTTGTTAATGGTAATCAAATCAAGCACGATCCATATCTTACTTTATAATTATGACATTTGAAAATCAATTTTGACAAGAACCTTAATTATGAGTGGTATATACAACTTGGGTACTTTCTACCTGACTGGCTCACTGTACATAACTATGGATATGTATTTATCAATCAAGCAAGTTTACCAAAACAGTATGTACTGACTATGAATGCAATCAAATTTAGTTAGTTATTGAATTTGTATTAATATTAAAATAAAGTTGATTCAAAATATGAGTTTTGTCTCTACAAGTTGATTACACAACTTTATAAAGCGTAACATTGTTATCGAATTTATGAATTTATAAATTGTAAAGTGATATTAGTTAATTTCCTCAGTTCACATTGTGTATATATTTATAAAATACAAATCTTCGTTTGTATTATAATGTCTGCAGCAAATCATTATTAATGATGGAAAATACAAAATGACAGATACAGGAGGCCATTTTTAGGTATGGTGGGGTAAAATAATTATATGAGATGAACAAATATATTTGCAGCAAATGTGTGATGGTAATACAGAAAGTAATGATGGAAACTTTAATAATGACAGAATGCAGAAATATTGTTTATGGTGCACTAATATATTAAAAATCCGATACTACTTGCAGTAGCGTGCAAGTAAGTTAACATGCCATAGATTGGATTGTAATTTCACCGTGTTACCAGGAAATAATGCGAAACTATATACAAAATTCATAAATATTGACAGGGTGTTCTGAACAATGATGTTACACAAACACAATCATCCTATTGTAAAATATTGAACGTCAGCCTCCGCTTTTCGACTTTATGTTTCAGTTGAAGCACACAACGGTAGTTACAGTCGTCTTGTTTATGGCTACTACAATGATTGTTTGTTCTTTGATCCTACTTAGCTTCCACTCACAAGATTGGTGCCATAAACACCGATGACTGGGTTATAAAGGTTGAGCTGTGATACACGTTGTTGGCCTGTTGGGTTTGAAGTACTTGGTTCTATAAGAGGTAGAAGGACAGATGTAACATACATTTGTCTGGATGGGTGTTGGCTTAATTTAGTATTAATGTAAAATGTTAGTGTAATTTGTGTCGCATAAATAACAGCTAACTTTCCTTTCTTTCATAATTATATGTTGTGATATACTATTCTACGATACATCATTGATAGATTACAAAGGAACAAGGTGAATTATTGTGCATTGTTATTTTAGTATTATTCCTAGCTGCATGCTGCATGCAAACTGCTTCATATAATTGTTTCTATTAATTTATCTTAAATATATATGATGACAAATATAATTTGATCATAAACATTAGCTGGCGTTCAAATTAATATTGAAAGATATTTACATACCATTACTCTCTCGTCAATCTATCTTTCCTTCAACCTATTTGTTAAACTGCTTCAAGCTCCGTGCATCCAGACATTTTGACTCCAAAGTATTTTGAAATTGGCTTTCTATCATTCTTTCAATTTTGATACAGACAGTTTTGCCTTGTTTCAACCATATAGGTTGACCGAAAGTATTATGTTAGCCTAATTAATATTAAATACACACACTGGCAAGTTCACATTTGTGTGTGCATGTAAGTAATGTACTGTATATCGGGGCGCGCCAGTAATTGGTTCTAAATATTGCAGAATAAATTAAATTAATTGTAATTACATAATTGCTATATTTATGAAAGAGAATTAACATTTAGTAATTCTAAATAAGCAAATATTGGATATGGAAATAGTATGAGTAAGCCCCCCCCCCCCAGTCCCCACACAAACACACACACACACACACATACCGTAAATGGCTTACATAGTTAAACTTATTCGCGTTACTGAAAATATTATTATATATTTCTTAAAACAAGCATACATTTTTTTTTTTTTTTTAAAGACCTCCGTCTACGTATTGTGAAAAACCTGTTATCCTCCGGCAAATTGTGGGGTTGAGTGAGAGAAGGGGGGGACAGTGAATGAAGGAGGATGCATGTTTTTCATAATACGTGTTGCTAGCCCCAAACGCGCGAGCAACTGTGGCTTTCAACCATCCGACACATCCCCTTGTATTAATGTGCATCACACATGTTACATACAAATAAAGTTTATGTTTTGTTTTACCCTACTGTGGAAAGACTACGGATACACCACTCCTGCCGGGGCCTCACGCAGTGGCATGACCCAGTCCTGTCGAACTGAGCTCATGACGCTGGTGGCATTGCCCCGGAGGATAGCCATCCCTAGTCTTTGCTTGAGCATACATTGAATTTGCATACATTCATGTATTAACAATATATACATCATAATAAAATAAGTATACAAACATAACATAAATAAACAGAGATTCAATGATATAATGAGCTGTCACCAATGCACACCCAATCTTCTATATCGAAATACCACAATAATACAAATAATAACAATTGGTTTTAGCAAATTGCAATCTACAAAATGTGATCATGGTGTCAGTTTATCCTGCGTTTGGTAAAACAACAGACAAAGGCAGTTCATGTTTGTTGACCATGTTCTTATGTACCCAAGCAGTATTGCAAACACATTGTATTTGCAGAGGAACATAATTAAGTTCGTCTATGCATGTTATTTAGAGCGCAGAACTATACTGTATCTACTTGTAGATTCCAAAAATTCTGTATTCACCCCTTACTTGTTAGTATAATACATAATTTAAAACATCATAGATGCTTGTCAAAGAGCTTACATTCAGATATAAGACAGGTCAATCAGGTAAAATAATGTATATTGGAGTTTGTTTGTGTTTGTTTTGATATGTGCGTGAGGGAGACAAAAGGCAGAACTGCCTGTAGCGAGTGCCTTCCCCATATAATTATGAAAGAGTGACAGGGCCAAAATCAAGGGACACTCGACCCAAAATGCCTGGACACATAGTTTGAAGCAATTTAAGTCATAGGAGGAGGAAAAAACTGATTCTGGAAGATTGTTCCAGAGCTCAGCTGTTGAATAGAAGAAAGACTAAGAGTAACGTTACACTCTTGGGTTGGAGAGTTGCACAGAGTAGGGATGGGTTTGTGTTGCAAGACGGGTACCACGTACCCTACGTAGAGGAGGTGGTATACATTGGGAGAGCTCTGAGGAGCACTGATTATTGTAGTAGCAATATATAAAAGCGAGGGAGATGCAACATTGCAGGGAAGAGTAAAAAGGAGTACAAATTAAATCAAGCAACAATAGGTCTAGTGACCCTTCTAGGCTGCTTGTCCTCCAAAACACTGAGTATCAAGTGTTCAAACAGTGGTTTAGAGTCGGTAAGGGAACATTGGAAAGGGAACTACTGCCCTGGAACTAATGTCCGTGGCAGGATTAGGGAGTTAGTAGGGAATAGAGGGGTTAGTAACTGAAGGGGGGGATACAATAAAGTTATTCATTTACAAACGCAGTCAGTCGCGGGTTTGATGCGAGATATTTGTCTAGGCGAAGTTTAAATTAATCAACGGTGCTGCAGTCTATAACGTCTCAGGGAAGCCCATTCCATAAGTTGACAACTCGATTGAAGAAGAAATTCTTAGATTTGTGCGAGTTAAAAGATTTACCAATAATTTTGCAACCGTTTCCCCGCGTGTAATTAGATTGGTCGATAGTGAAGTACTTACTACAGTTCATAGTGTCGATGCCTTTGATGATTTCGAACACTTGAATTAAGTCTCCTTTTAATATGCGCTGTGCTAAAGGAAATACATTTAATTCTCTAAGACGCTCCTCGTATGGTTTGTTCTTTAGGCTAGGTATCATTTTGGTAACTCTACGTTGAACTCCTTCTAGCTTGTCTATACCTTTTTGGTAATATGGGCACCAGGATTGAATGCAGTATTCCAGAAGAGGGCGGACTAAGGAATTGTAAAGGGTTAGGATAACATCTTTGGATTTATGCTCAAATGACTCGCCTATAAAGCCAATTATTTTTGTTTGCCTTCTTAACAACTTCTGAACATTGTTGACTCGGTTTTAGGTTACTCGATATTGTTACTCCCAGACCGGTTTCTCTGTTTACATATTTAAGCTGAGTGCCATTCATCGAATAGTTTGCTTTCTCATTTCGGTATTCGATATGTAGTACTTTACATTTATCCACATTTAAACTCATTTGCCAAATTTGGGCCCAACATGACAACTTATCTAGATTGTGTTGCATTTTGTCAACTTTTTCTTTTGAGAGTACGCTATTTGCAATTTTTGTATCGTCAGCAAATTTTGAGGTTGTACAGGTGAGACCCTGATCTATGTCGTTGATGTCAATTAGAAAGAGAATTGGTCCTAGTACCGATCCCTGGGGTACCCCGCTACTTACATTGGTCCATTTAGATGGCTTACCGTTTATGATTATTCTTTGCTTTCTGTCGCTGAGCCAATTTTCTATCCATTTCAACACACCGTCTTGTGTTCCATGCGCTTTTAGTTTTATAAGTACACGTTTGTGGGGAACTTTGTCAAATGCCTTTTGAAAATCAAGGTATATAATATCTACAGAGAGAGTTTGCCAAGAGTTGGCGATTGGGCGTGAATTCATGATACGAAAGGCTTTCCTTTCTACTTTGTCTAGAAGTGCGGTGTGAGAGAATCCTCCACACACATGTGAAAAATACTCAATACAAGGACGCACTGTGCCCCTGTATAGAGCAAGAAGCGGTGCAGGGGTAAAGAACCCCTTGAGGCGGTTGAGCAGAGCCAGCTTCTGGGAGGCTGCCTTAGCAAGACTGGAAATATGGTCCTTCCAAGTGAGAGTAGAAGAAATAGAGACACTGTTTTGCCCTGATTTCAAGCAGGATTAACAATTGACATGGGTGAGTTCTACTCCACTGGGACTTCCAAGTTCATATAAATAGATATAAAATAAAAGACAACAGAGGATAAATATATCGCAAAATATGGTTTAAAGAATACAGCTTTATTTCTCATTTACTATATGCAAGAAATATCTGAAAACATATAATGGATCAATACCAGTGAATAGCACTTAAACGTATGGCCAGCTTCGAGCACAGTCGCGGATCTAGATGGGTGGCAGGTATTATGCTCAATTTCACTATAGTAGAGAAGTTTACACACTGTGAGCTTATTTCGAGAGGGTTTATTCGAAGGAGTGTTCGTAGGTACTTTCACTTTCTCCCCGAGTATGTCAGTAAGGGGGCTAAGATCAAGGTCAACTGCCTTAAGTAGGTACGTAGGGTTTTTCATAGAAAACGATGGAGTCGATGATGGACTCTGAAATATTTCCTTACAACTCTTCGAGATTTTGGCAGAGTCACTAACCTCTCAAAACTGGTTAAAATGAAGTTAATTCAGAATCGAATCACTATTTGATGATGTAGAAGTCTTCGGTATCACTCGCACTGTAGATACACATAGTCCGCGACTTTGTAGTTCGATTATTAATGCTTTGAACGACTTATGAAATTTTAGGGCACTTTGGGAGGGACTCTGTTTATTTCTGGGGAATGCTTGGATTTTTGGCAGAGTCGCTGGTTCTCCCGAATCTGACTAAGGGCACTAATTCGGATTTGAGTTCTCTTAAATAGTGTAATGGTTCAACTATTGAATACACGGTCTGAGAAAGTGATTCTTTTCTCTTTGCTCCGTTTATGAACACTCGGGGGAATTTATTCACTTTTATGATACTTTCGGGGGACTCTATCTATTTCTCGCTCACTTGGCAGATTATGGCCTTAGTCACTTCTTTCTCCTTCTTGTGGTATCTCGGCGTGGTAACTTCTCTGAACTATTTTTCCTGGTGATTTTCAGGAGGTGGTTGGCTCTCTTTTTCTGCTTCCCTGTGGGCCGTCTAGGTGGGCCGGCTGTGTGAAGTAGTTACAGATGGGTTGATTGGGATTGAGATTTTAAGTATGGCTCCATAACATATATTAATCGTCGAGCAATTACCGTTGGGCACCATACCGGACTAACGCGAGTATTTCAAAGGTGGGAGAAAACTACTCGACTGTCCTGATCAGTATATCAACCGTTGATGAAGTCCTGTTAAGGTACTCTCGGGCTAGGATCTTAAATATCGCCATTTTGTTGGACGATATCGGACTAACGCAGTAAGTTTGGTCAAAGTATCCTCACTGACTGTCCTGATCTTTATGAGAGGTTCGGAGGACCCGGGGCGGTGTTAAAACATTTTAGTTACACAGTCTAGTGGGATGCCACAGACTCAGTGTACCAAGGACTTGTCTATGCAGAGTGCCCCTGAGGGTGTCTCGCCAAGCCCAGCTTCCTATCTCAGTCACAATGTTTCTCACTGGAACACCAAGTGAGGACAGAGTTCCCGGGACAGGCCACGGCGTCTATCTCAGTAACTATGTTTCTCGCTGGAACACCAAGCGAGGACAGAATTCCCGGGACAGGCCACGGTTTTCCTATCTTAGAAGCTATGTTTCTCACTAGAAACACCAAGTGAGGACAGAGTTCCCGGGACAGGCCACGGCGTCTATCTCAGTAGCTATGTTTCTCGCTGGAACACCAAGCGAGGACAGAGTCCCCGGGACAGGCCACGGTTTTCCTATCTTAGAAACTATGTTTCTCACTGGAAACACCAAGTGAGGACAGAGTTCCCAGGACAGGCCACGGCGACTATCTCAGTAACTATGTTTCTCGCTGGAACACCAAGCGAGGACAGAGTTCCCGGGACAGGCCACGGTTTCGGTAACTTACAGCGTTTAGGAAAGTGTCCGGAGTCCGTACACTTTCCTACTAGTCTACTCTAGGTACCGCCTATCAAGGGTCTCTATGTTAGCTGGGGACACCACATCTAACAAACATCCCTGAGAACAGGGTTTGTTTGACTCACAGACAGTATCGTGAACTTTTCATTCTTCCAACTGAATGGAGGGTAATCCTAAGACTTCAGAAGGTGGGATGCCAGTACTTGTGAAGCCTTAAAATTGCTTGACTTTCCCCAGAAATACTGAACTGGTATTGGGGATTACTGAGTGTACTCCTCCGGTACCTCTAGGATGGTAAGGGCATGAGGAGGTATTCTTAATGAGGTCCTTGAACCCTTCTTATCCTGTTGGTCAAGGTCTCCCTCAATACAATGACTTTACTCAGTGATGGTGTGATGATTAGGTTCATTTATAGCTCTCAGAGCAGGGTACTTTATCAAGGGTTAATTACAATCTCATAGCTTGTCTATATAAACTCAATAGAACTCTGGAAAACAATAATAGTGGGTAAAGTGAATGAAATCTGAAATCTGTACACTCGGGGAGAACTTTGGGTGTCGTGTGTACCGAAGGGGTGTCGTGCGCACCTGACGGGTGAGGGCTACAATGCGCACGAGACAGCGTTTATCCTTCTTACTCCTTCCCGACTTGGTGGCTTGGGAATTATACTACGGATCTTTGTTAGTAGTAATAATGTGGATAATAATTTATAAATCTCCCTCGGCAATTAGTTGGCTAATGGGGGGTGTACGTATACAATCTTCCTAATTCGTGTTGTTACGACCGGGGCTACGAATAAAACAAGGGCACTTAATGATTGGACTAGTAATAGGGCACTATGCAACAACGGTACGCTAGATCCAAACCCTCGCACTTATATGCCGGCGAACAAAACACCTATACCCTCCAGGGTTAATCTGAGATAGCGGGGTATCCTTAACTGAGCATAAATGTACTCTACCTCAGGCTAACCGACACTGGATAGCCTGATAACAAACAAGATGCAAGTTACGTTAAAATGCATAAAAAGGAATCTATGGAAAGATCAATTAAATCACTGCAAGATTTAATACAATAAAAAGATGCTTCAATACAGTTACTCTAAACAACAATAAACTCTTCACTCTTATCTGAAAGAAAGTGAAGTATAGTCCTACAGCATAGACCTGGAAACTTCTGAAGAAAGTCTGATGCTCATAAGATGCTCGTACTGATCTCGAACTATATAAAGGCAGGAGGCAGGACACCACACGTGTAAATCGAATACACAAAAAGATAGGACATATAATGTTAACTGATACTAGAATACTATAAATGCACAATGGTAGCAATGCTCGACACTAAAAGAAGTACTTCCTCATCAACGAAACAGTCTGCTATGGTTGTGCGGCTCAGCAACAACCTAGACAAATAAATGCTGTGAATAATAATGCGTACATATCAAAGAGCTTATATTAAATACTAACAAGTGTCTACTCGATTAATAATGTCTAGCTGGGATACTCTAGGTAAGGAACTGGGGTTGAGCAAGACAGGCTCGTAGCCTAGCGATGTCCTTAAGACTGCATCCTTTAAGTTACGTTAATTGACTAGGGGGCTCTCTTGATAGATCCAGATCACAAGTATCTGGTTCTATCCTGGCGACCCTCTAAAGCCAAGCAAAGAGGCAGCAAAATGTGGAACTGGTACAGGCCAAAACCCTCAGTCAACACAATGCTGCACTCGCAAAGGACGCAACCGAAAAGACAACCCAGGTTACCACAGGACCGGTCGAAGTTGTGTAGCTATAAGCAAACCGTACACACATCGGAGACAACGACTACAGTTACCCTATCCCAGTCTAACATTTAATAAAAGAGCAGAAACACTAAATCAATAATGGAGACACACAAAGTTCTTAACCTATACTAACTAAGAACCATCAAACCTATTCTAAGTACATGTCAATATCTCTGAGGACGGCGCATGCAATACAATGGGCTGGCTATGAAAACCGTATGCAGAACCCAAGGGGATTAGTAATTGAATAAAGACGAGAAGTAATGGAAAAGAAGAAGTTCAGAGAGAGAAACAGTGATAAACGTGGTGATCGGGGGGGAGAGTATGCAAAGGGATTATTATGTTCCTTCCAACAACCAACCATACTCCTAAAATCGATTAATGAAATTTACAAACACATGTGGCAGTCCGTGGACTCGAACCCAGGATGCTCACACCGAAAATCAACACCTTATACATCGCACCACGAAGACAGTTAACCCCTTCAGACTCATATGACGCAGAGGTTGCCAGATTAGCAATAAGAAAGAGTTCTCTCACTCTTATAATTACCTCTCCAAAATTAGTTTTCTGCCCACAGCTAACTCTAAGACAACTGCAGAGGTTGAAGTAACTAAACTAAAGGTTTGTAAATACCCCTGATGGTAATAAAGGCTTTAAAGTATCCCTAATAGGCTCAACATTGCATCATATGTCGGAGAGGGTTAAAGGTTGGTGGACACTGCCTACAATTTATCATGCAACTTCGAATCCTGCATATCAATCTAAGCATGTACACACATCCCAACTACAACTCACGTAGGCTATGCATATGTGAATGGAAAGAGCAATTAATGGGGCCTTAACCACTTAGGGAAGTCCTCTCGATAAATTACTCCTGAACCAATATCAATTATTATGTTCCTTCCAACAACCAACCATACTCCTAAAATCGATTAATGAAATTTACAAACACATGTGGCAGTCCGTGGACTCGAACCCAGGATGCTCACACCAAAAATCAACACCTTATACATCGCACCACGAAGACAGTTAAAGGTTGGTGGACACTGCCTACGATTTATTATGCAACTTCGAATCCTGCATATCAATCTAAGCATGTACACACATCCCAACTGCAACTCACGTAGGCTATGCATGTTAGAAGCACGCGCGCCAAGCCTGTCCTGACGAGGACAGCTCCTGTTGACCCTCATGTAGGAGGCTAGTTACACAGGAGCCCGCAAAGGCGCGCTGGTCGGCCAATCACGGGCCGAGACGTCACAAGACAGCAGGTGTCACGTGACACAGCAAGACACGCCGTCCAATGGCGAGTGAGAGGCAGGAATGCACCCGCACCTACAGACACTCACTACCTTCTCGCTCTGAAAGTCTTTCTCATTCCCACGCTGGTACTATCATCACTACTGTTGATATAAAATAAAACCCGTTTTCACAGACGAAAACAAAGACCACCACTCGACTGTCTGTGACAATGCGATTACTAGGAAAGAAAGAACAACATTCTCTGATAACTGTAGCCCATTTCGATGTCCCTGGCGAGCGCTAGTGGCTAACGAGAGGCGATTCTGCCAACGCTGGTATACGTCACACCCCGTCCAAGATATGGGACGCTCAACATTAGGCGAGCACCATATCTGACAAGGCAGAATGCCGACAAGACCCGCCACACCTAGCCACTCCACCAGAAATGAAATGCAAAGCTCAATCGTAAATAAAACAACATATTAGCATAAAGAAAATCTTACAACCCCTCCCCAACACAATAGTATAATTTAGCCTGCTATGCTCCCTGAGCGAGCTTCACAGAGCCCAGCCTAGTAAGTGAAAGACAGGTTCAACTTAGGACTTTAGCTATAACATTGGCAACTTACAATTAACTATCAAAATGAAAGAGTTTTTATGTGATTTTTTTATTTAATTTTAATGTTGTTTTTGACGGCTGCTCTACAGGGGCAAGCCTGGTTTTTCTCTACTCTCAAACACACACTAACTGAACGGCGAGGGTGCTCCTTGAAGCGTACCCTCCCGTGACAAACAATCAGCCACAACATTATCAGCGCCCTTAACATGCCACACATCCAACTTGTGTTCCGGCAGCAAAACAACACCTGGCACTGATAAACTGCCCAGTTCATCACAAGTCTGGCACTTCTCTTCGCTCTCTCCGGCAACGGGACCTGCCAATAACCTTTCACTAGTTCTACCTTCGTGATAAGCGATGCAGCCCCGATGCGGTCTATGGGATCGTCAACTCTGGATAAGGTATAGGCGTCTGTCAGGGATAATGCACACACACCCCTGCAATCAACACACACACTGATCTTGCCACTTAACACAGGTTGCAAAGATACAGGCAACGACCACTCACGATATCCCTTATCCCTCAGACCCTTCGTCCACATGTAGTCCAGCTCTGCTTTCACCACAGGCTGTCGAGCAGGATTTATACGGTAGGGAGCCACTTTGAGCCTTGCACTGTCTCCAGCCTCCATGTCGGATTCTACCCCGTACATCAGGCCTGGAGAATGAACAAACATGCGGATTTACTGCCACAGCCTAGTAAACAACTTCTCTTGACACTTAGGAACAAGAGGTTGCAACTTATCTCGACGAACAACATGCTCATTGCCCTCCCACAACCCAGCCGAGACCGCAGTTTCTACACTATAGTCTCCCTCCTTCTCCACCTTTGTACCTAGAATAGCCAGGTCATGAGAGTGACAATCTGTACCACCTGTGCAGTCACTCCCACAGTTCATAATTGCTAATGCTCCCCCGCCGATACCGTACATGCGCACCCCCGCATTCCTTGCAACTACATCTGCCTGCGCAGCATCACCGCCTTCAGCGACATGGCCAGATTCAGTCGGTCTATGGTAGGGCTGTTGCATAATACTAGAGCAGCATTGGGAAGGCTATGCGACGACCGGGCACATCCACTCCACAGCCAACCTCACCAATCTGCGCAATGTCCTGATTCTGACCACTACCCTTAGCAGCCATGGGTCGACCCTGACCTGACAACCATGCCAAAGCCTCGTCGCCCACCTTGAACAACTGAAACAACGAGGCCAACGGTCTACTCACACTCAAGTGACCTGTCAGCGGAACATCGTGCACCGCATGAGTTGTGAGGCCTGGGTGCTCGGCACAAACAGTGGGGTATGAACCGAGCGGGTGCTGTAGCGCTGCACGCTGCTGCTCAGGCAGGTGCTCTAGCGCTTCCACAGCCACCTGGCTCGTGTCCCCCGCCCACTACTCCACCGAGACATGACAATCCCAACTCTCCTCCACCTGTGCCCCACTGCCCCCCTCTCCTTCTCCACCTTGGCCGCTGCAGACCAACACAGGGACAGTAGGCTGCTCAGGCGGTTGCCTCACAAACTCCTTTAACAGGTTCACATGACATGCTTCCCCGTCCTCGAGTTCAATCGCACCGGTACTACACTTCTGAAGCTCAGGATCATCAATCTGCAGCCGACAGATATCCGAAGGAGCCAATCTATCTATGTGCTCCCGGAGCAACTTATGGCCTCCCCCGATACTGGACTGTTCGATCCTATCTTGCTTAAGTGTGTAACGTTACTGTCTCGGAGTTTTCTCACGCCCTACCTCCTCACCAAGTGTGACAGGTTCTGGGGCCACTCCGGACCTAAACATTGGTGCTAATACTGAGTCGCCAAGAAAAGCCGCTGGATCAAAACTCACAAAACTTCTCCCAACTTTAGCTTTCTCGTTCCGACCGTTCCTCCGCTGGTCTAGAGACTTAGGAATAGGCTGTGACACCTTAGATGCACGAGATCGGGAGACAACACACGCCATCTCTTGTAATTGACACCTCTCGACCAACTCCTGCCCCTCCCTACTCACGTCGGCCGCCCTCTCGGCAACGACTAAGGGTGGAACCTCAGAAGTAGGCACCGCAAAGTCGTTACCGAGAAGAAGGTCGACGCCCTCTACTGGCAGTTTCTCTACGATTCCAACATCAATCTCTCGTGTCACACCATCAACCTCCAGTTCCACTCGAACCAACGGGTATGACCGCGTAGCATTAATACCCTGCACCACAACTACCCGTGCCGTGTTTATAGGTTGGCCTTGTAAAGTTTTTCATCACAGTCTGGGATGCACCTGTATCACGCAACAACTCCAACCCATGCTTGCAACCAGCCCAACTCACGCAGTCACGCCCTCTATGGTCGCAAAAAGCATCGCGGACAGGTTTCGAGCCTTCCGGACACTCCTTCACTGGCTGTGCCCCCGCATCTGACATATCACCCCGGGTAAATGCAGAAGACCTCAGAGACACCCCAATGTTGCTAGCCAAAGACATGACTGTTGTAGGTTGGATGCTAGGGCAGGAACGTGCAAAATGCCCCTTATTATGATACTTAAAACACTCTACTTCACCCTTGGACTTCCCCTGAGGTGGGGAAGGGCCCTGACCTTTCTTAAACGGGACGGTTTTTGGTTTGTGATCAAAATTAGTATCATTGCTCTCATTTTTGTTATTAAATGTTGCATCACTGACTCGGGGGGTGGAGTGTTGCGCCCCTTGTTAACTGCATCGGTTCGTTGTGCGGACCTGCACCCACGAATCAGCGATACTCTCAGCTCAGCCAACTCAGCTGCCTTTTGTAGAGTTTTAGGTTGTTTCTCTTTGAGGTTCAAAGTCAGGTCGCCGTCTGTGCATTTAAAAAATTGCTCTAGAAGGAATAACTGCTCAAGCTCTTCGAACGTCATCACCTTCTCTGACCTCAGCCAATTTCTCAAAGCATCAGACAGTTCCCGGGCATGTTCTAGAAAAGTGCACTCACGATCCTTCGTAACACCCCGAAACTTCAACCTATATGTCTCTAGTTGTAACTCGTACGCCCGCAGAACAGCTTCCTTCAATACCTCATAATCGATGCAAGACTCCAAGGGCAACGCATCATATGCCTTCAGTCCTTTGTCAACCAACCTAGAGGAAACAAGGGCTGCCCACTTAACCTCGGGCCATTGGTGCTCCCGGCACTTCTTCTCAAAATGCAGAAAAAACTCGGTGACACCCGACTCGTCAAATGCAGGGACTAACTTAAGGAGAACGTCCGGCCTTTACTCCAGAACGTGTCAGTGGATTTTGTCTGTATTTCATAAGATTTTGTACACGTATAGGGGACCTAACAACTAAGAAATTTCCAAAATTTTAATTCTCTAGGACAATTATTTTTTGAGTTAGGTGTGTAAATTTATGACTTTTTGTAAAATCAGAATCTCATTTAAATGTTGTTGCTTGATTGTTTTAATGCATTGGAGGTACTAACAATAGGTGTAGTTTCAATTGTACGTTGATACTTTTTTCCATTTTGTATCTAATTGTAGAATTAGGGCATTTACAATTAGGTACAAATTAGGTACAAATTAGGTGACAAATGTCTCGGGGTGCTGTGTCGAAGTGGGAAAGAAATAAAAACAAATGGCGATGTGGAGTTGTAGAGAATTTCATGCCCTTTCCAATGACACCAGAAACATTGTTGTAGCATGTTTGGTTACATCAGAACTGCGCCGACAAGTGAACTTTCTTACGTGAGGTACTAAGGCACGAGAGCTGTTGCAAGCCAGCCGCCAGCCGCACCCTACCTCTCTCGCGGCTTGGACCACACTGCTCTTTCTCCTCCACCACCCTCGTTGTTACCCGGGTTGAGTACCAGATACTGTTAGGCAAAATATCTAAGAACGTCATATTTTCACCAAAAATTCATGGTTTTAGTTTTTTTTTTTGCAGATCCGAAACCCATAATGCATTTTCTACGCGTCTGCGCGACCCGCGACCCGCGAAAACTTTAAACTAGCCCAGAAATAACATGCTTCCAGACGGAATATTGCCTCAGGATTTTAACTGAAGACAGAGGGATGGGTGATGATGCCATATATCGGGATGCGCAATATTGCCGTTTTGAGCACTATTACGAGTATGAACCGGACGCTCTCCTTAAGAAGGTGCGATAAAGACTGATCAAGACCTCGATTCCCAGAACCGAGACGCTGCCCTGTCGACTCCACCCGAGACTTCTCAAGCTCCCTGTCTGCACAGTACTTTGTAGCCTCAACCTGAAGCTCAGCCTCACGTATGGCCTTTCTCTCCTCAGCCTGAAACCTAAGCTTAGCCATCTCAAGCTCAGATTCCCGCTGCTGCTTAAGCTCAGCCTCTCGCTGCCGCTGATTCTGCTCGAGCTTGGCGAGTTCGAGCTGAAACAACATCTGGGCAGACAAACCTTGAGGAGGGGGTGCTACTATCGGGGACCCATCCCGGGAGCCACCTAGAGGCATACCCAACCGCCAGTGGGCATCGGCCTGCGGGAACGTACCCGGCTCCGGAGCCCGAGGGGACGCCATGATTGGAGTCGAGTGGAATGGGGGCTGGGCCGAAGGTGCCCCAGCTCCCACTCCATCTGAAGCCCCACGCACCCCACCGAGCACACAGGTAACCAGCTCACTCCTCGACAAACCGCTAGTACTGGGAAACCGTAAGACCGTGGCTACACACTGCAGTCCGTACCGGTCTAGCCCCGACACACGATCCGCTGACACAGGCTCCTCCAAAAATATCCGAGCATCCTCCTCATTTTTCACCACCCGAACCACGCTTAACAACTCCACCTTCTCCACCTCCTCGCCTGCTTCCCATACTGTGTCCTCACTGTGCACTGATCCATCGTTCGACATAGTGTCCACCGGAAATCCTCAACGTTTATAAAAAAAAAGTACCTAAATTCTCATGTAGCACTATTCACTCAAAAAAATGCTTGAAGACAACTCAAGTGCTATACTACGTTGCCAAAAAAAATTCCAACGTGTCCAAAATATTCCTCAAAAAACAAATGTCCAAAAATCCTGCAATTATTTCTTAGTTCACTAAATCCTAGATTAAGGTCTCCATTTGTTATGACGACTAAGAAAAGTTACTAGGCAAGGTCGCCATTTGTTATGACGACTAAGATAAGATACTAGGCAAGGTCGCCATTTGTTATGACGACTAAGATAAGATCCTGGCAAGGTCGCCATTTGTTACGACCGGGGCTACCAATAAAACAAGGGCACTTAATGATTGGACTAGTAATAGGGCACTATGCAACAACGGTACGCTAGATCCAAACCCTCGAACTTATATGCCGGCGAACAAAACACCTATACCCTCCAGGGTTAATCTGAGATAGTGGGGTATCCTTAACTGGGCATAAATATACTCTACTTCAGGCTAACCGACACTGGTATAGCCTGATAACAAACAAGATGCAAGTTACGTTAAAATGCATAACAAGGAATCTATGGAAAGATCAATTAAAGCACTGCAAGATTTAATACAATAAAAAGATGCTCTAATACAGTTACTCTAAACAACAATAAACTCTTCACTCCTATCTGAAAGAAAGTGAAGTATAGTCCTACAGCATAGACCTGGAAACTTCTGAAGAAAGTCTGATGCTCATAAGATGCTCGTACTGATCTTGAACTATATAAAGGCAGGAGGCAGGACACCACATGTGTAAATCGAATACACAAAAAGATAGGACATATAATGTTAACTGACACGAGAATACTATAAATGCGCAACGGTAGCAATGCTCGACACTAAAAGAAGTACTTCCTAATCAACGAAACAGTCTGCTATGGTTGTGCGGCTCAGCAACAACCTAGACTAATAAATGCTGTGAATAATAATGCGTACATATCAAAGAGCTTATATTAAATACTAACAAGTGTCTACTCGATTAATAATGTCTAGCTGGGATACTCTAGGTAAGGAACTGGGGTTGAGCAAGACAGGCTCGTAGCCAAGCGATGTCCTTAAGACTGCATCCTTTAAGTTACGTTAATTGACGAGGGGGCTCTCTTGATAGATCCAGATCACAAGTATCTGGTTCTATCCTGGCGACCCTCCAAAGACATGCAAACAGGCAGCAAAGTGTGGAACTGGTACAGGCCAAAACCCTCAGTCAACACAATGCTGCACTCGCAAAGGACGCAATCGAAAAGACAACCCAGGCTACCACAGGACCGGTCGAAGTCGTGTAGGTATAAGCAAACCGTACACACATCGGAGACAACGACTACAGTTACCCTATCCCAGTCTAGCATTAAATAAAAGAGAAGAAACACTAAATCAATAATGGAGACACACAAAGTTCTTAACCTATACTAACTAAGAACCCTAAAAACCTATTCTAAGTACATGTAAATATCTCTGAGGATGGCGCATGCAATACAATGGGCCGGCTATGAAAACCGTAGGCAGAACCCAAGAGGGTAAGTAATTGAATAAAGGCGAGAAGTAATGGAAAAGAAGAAGTTCAGAGAGAGAAACAGTGATAAAGGTGGTGATCGGGGGGAGAGTATGCAAAGGGTTGTTAGAAGCACGCACACCAAACCTGTCCTGACGAGGACAGCTCCTGTGGACCCTCATGTAGGAGGTTAGTTACACAGGAGCCCGCAAAGGCGCGATGGTCGGCCAATCACGGGCCGAGACGTCACAAGACAGCAGGTGTCACGTAACACAGCAAGACACGCCGTCCAATGGCAAGAGAGAGGCAGGAATGCACCTGTACCTACAGACACTCCCTACCTTCTCGCTCTGAAAGTCTTTCTCATTCCCACGCTGGTATTATCATCACTACTGTTGATATCAAATATAACCCGTTGTCACAGACGAAAACAAAGACCACCACTGGACTGTCTGTGACAATGCGATTACTAGGAAAGAAAGAACAACATTCTCTGATAACTGTAGCCCATTTCGATGTCCCTGGCGAGCGCTAGTGGCTAACGAGAGGCGATTCTGCCAACGCTGGTAGACGTCACAGTGTTGGCAGGCCTGGGTGTACACACAGGGTACTTAAACGTATGGGGCGCCCTCTCTCGGGGCGCCGGTGCGGGAGACCCCCAGCGGGCCAGCGTTGTTTGTCCGTGGAGACAATTTAGTACAGGATATTTCTGATTTAGAAGGAAGTATGTGTGAGTTGTATAACTAGCAGGACTAGTTGAAGAGTGTCAAAAAAAGGCATGTGTATAATTATATGTGTAGGAAACAGTGTCCCAAGGTGTATTGAGATATAAGTTTACATCTTATTGCATAAAATAGGAATTCAAACATTATTATAATTGTTTCATCTGGTAATTGATTTCTTCGGTGGTGAAGACAAGGTTTTACTAATATCTACTTCTCTATTCTCCCCTAGGTATATTGTAAATGAGGGGAGAAAAAGGAAAACACAGGGTTACATGGATAATTTATTTTTTCTGTGGCGAAGACAAGTTTTTATTGTAATTTGCATGTATATAGAATAAGACACAGGTGTTGTCTTGACAGGTACAGTCATAATACATAGTACAAGAAAAGGTACATAGATGAACTGGAGAAGAGTGACAGACCTGGATACTCCCTCGCCTCGTCTATTTGTTTTTATGGTTCTCGCTTTCTTCTGGTTCTTTTGTTTTCTCTCCTGGTTCTTGTGCTCCTCTTCTTACGGGGAATCTTCTTCCATTGTTCGTTTTCGAGGTATTTTAGACACCATTGGGAATATTTTTGTATTGTTGATGAATAAGGGAGAGTCTTTTGGTAGTTTCGGACGTGTAGATAGATGGAGAAATTGGGTTTTGGAAGCATTAAAGGTAACAAGGTTTTCTCTGCCTCAACTGGAAATAGGAGTTAGATCAGAAGATAAGTGTTCTATGGCTTCCTTAGTTTGTCTTTGAGGGATTGCTGGCTGGGGCATTCTGGAAAAATAATTGAGTAGTGTAAGGTAGAGTCGTCTGCGTATGAATGGATGGGACTGGAGGTACAGTTGAGAAGATCATTTATGAAAATTATAAATAAAATAGTAGATAGGACAGAGCCCTGAGGAACACCGGAGTTGATAGGATAAGGAAGTGAGCGATGGTCGTCCACAACCGCAGCTATGGAACGGCCGGAAAGAAAATTAGAGACAAAGGCACAGATGGAGGGATAGTAACCAAAGGAGGATAGTTTAGAAATTGTAGATTTGTGCCAAACTCCATCGAAGGCCTTCTATATGTCTATTGCAATAGAAAAAGTCTCACCGAAATCCCGAAAGGAGGATGACCAAGAGTTAGTAAGATATGAAAGAAGATCACCAGTTGAGCGACCCTAAAGGAAGCCATACTGGCGATCTGAGAGCAGATTATGAGAAGACAAATGCTGAAGAAATTTGGAAGCAAGAATAGTTTCAAAAACTTTAGAGATACATGAGATGAGAGCAATTGGACGATAGTTGGAGGGTTGAGAGCGGTCACCGTTGTTTGGGACAGGTTGAATGAGAGCAAACTTCCAGCATGAAAGGAAGACGTTAGAGGAGAGACAGAGACGAAAGAGTTTGCCTAGGCAGGGAGTCAGCACGAAAGTAATTTTTTTTAGTACAACAGGAGGAACACCGTCCGGACCGTACGCCTTCTTAGTATTAAGCCCAGAGAGGGTAGAAAGTACATCTTTAGAAGAGAGATTACAATATTAGGCATAAATAGGAGAGAGGGAGGAATAGCACTGGAATTATCCAAGGTGGAGTTTCTAGCAAAAGTTTCAGCGAAGAGTTCAGCTTTGTCAGAGGAAGAAGTGATGGTTGTACCATCAGAGTGGAAAAGGGAAGGGAAAGACGAGGAAGAAAAATTGTTGGAGAGGTTTTTGGCTAGAAGCCAGAAAGCTTGGGAAGAGCTAGAGTTGGATAGTTCAGTGCATGTATTATTAATGAAAGAGTGCTTGGCAAGTTGAAGAACAGATTTGCCTTGAATCCGGGCAGAAACATAGGAAGTATGAGATTCTTGAGTTTCAAGGCGTCTGTACCGTTTTAATGCTTCCTCTTTGATGCGGACAGCAGTAAAACAAGCTTGAGTAAACCAAGACTGTCTTGCATTAGACTGAGAGAAATAAAATGGAATGTACGCTTCCATGCACGAGAGGATTACCTCGGTAATGCGTTCAGCACTCTCCTCGGGTCCTCAGCCACGGAAACCGAAGTCATTCCATGGGAAATCAAAGAAGAACTGCCGAAGAGCCTCCCAGTCGGCAGCGCCAAAGTGCCACAAGCGCCGCCGGCTGGGAGTATCGGGTGGCCGTACTGGAGAGATAGGACAGGTAACGGAGATAAGTTTATGGTCGAAGGAGCCCAAAGGAGAGAAAAGATTGACAGTATAAGAAGAAGGGTTAGAAGTCAGAAATAAGTCAAGAATGTTGGGCCGATCTCCGAAGCGATCCGGGATACGGGTGGGTTGCTGTTCCAGCTGCTCTAGGTCATTTAGGATAGAAAAGACGAAAGCTTGTTCACCAGGTTGGTCAGTAGTAAGAAAGGAGAGCCATTGTCAGTGGTGAACGTTGAAATCAGAAGAGTCGAAATCAAGAACACGAGAGCAAGTGAGTTTGTTTACATGCACAACATCCGCCTTTGGCTTTGAAACTAGGACAGAGAGAGTAGGCAGATACAGAGAAGGGGCTGCTGGCAGTTGCCTCAGACACCTGGGTTTCAGTGAAAAAAAGAAGTTCAGGTTTGGAGGAGGAAAGATGGTGTTCAACAGAGGGAAAATTAGAGGAAAGGCCGTAAATATTGCAAATGTTGATAGTAAGAGTGACAGGCCGTGGTCCAGAGCATACAGTGATTACAGATACGATAACTATGACATAATACAGTATATTGTACAGTGATAAACATTTATAACAACACATGTAGAACACAAAATATTATGGTTAAATAAGAAGAACACGCATGCAGAATGTACGTTAAGAGAATATACGGAGACGCAGGAAAATAACTAAACTAGTAACCTGAAGATACACACATAAAGAAGTAAGTGAGCCCCAACACTATTACATGCCTATCACTCAAGAAGGTGAAGAGTTTGGCTTGTTCACTGTGAGACACACGAGGCCTCATAAAGTGTGAGGAAGGTGGTCATCAGTCAGCTCTTACTATAACATTACTACCAACACTACTCTCATAACTCGTTCACAAAGGAGTACAAAGGAGTACAAAGGAAATCAAGCAACAACAGGTCTGGTGACCCTTCTAGGCTGCTTGTCCTCCAAAACACTGAGGATCAATTGTCCAAACAGTGGTTTAGAGTGGGTAAGGGAACATTGGAAAGGGAACTACTGCCCTGGAACTATTGTCCGTGGCAGGATTAGGAAGTTAGTAGGGGACAGATGGGTTAGTAACTGAGGGGGGGATAAAATAAAGTTATTCATTTACAAACGCAGTCAGTCGCGGGTTTGATGCAAGATAGTTGTCTAGACGAAGTTTAAATGAATCAACGGTGCTGCAGTCTATAACGTCTCGGGGAAGCCCATTCCACAAGTTGACAACTCGATTGAAGAAGAAATTCTTAGGTTCCTGCGAGTTAAAAGATTTACCGATAATTTTGCAACCGTTTCCCCGCGTGTAATTAGATTGGTCGATAGTGAAGTACTTACTACAGTTCATATTGTCGATGCCTTTGATGATTATGAACACTTGAATTAAGTCGCCTCTTAATCTGCACTGGGTTAAAGGAAATAGATTTAATTCTCTAAGACACTCCTTGTATGATTTGTTATTTAGGCTAGGTATCATTTTGGTAACTCTACGTTGAACTCGTTCTAGCTTGTCTATAACTTTTTGGTATTAAGTATTCCAGAAGAGGGCGGACTAAGGAATTGTAAAGGGTTAGGATAACTTCTTTGGATTTATGCTCAAATGACCTGCCTATAAAGCCAATTATTTTGTTTGCTTTCTTAACAACTTCTGAACATTGTTGACTCGGTTTTAGGTTACTCGATATTGTTACTCCCAGATCGGTTTCTCTGTTTAAATTCTGAAGCTGAGTGCCATTCATCGAATAGTTTGCTTTCTCATTTTTGTATCCGATATGTAGTACTTTACATTTATCCGCATTGAAATTAATTTGCCAAATTTGGGCCCAACGTGACAACTTATATATATATATATATATATATATATATATATATATATATATATATATATATATATATATATATACTAACAAAACAACTGTATATATTATGAATTGAAAAGCAAGTTCTATCCAAAAATCAATCCAAGCAATTATATTTTCATAAAGAAAAACATAGGGGGTATACGAATTCTTATGGGTGGGGTAGAGACTATGGTATCCGAGTGTACACATTTAAAAGTATGGAAGGCACAAGCGGCAACAATAAGAACGAGTCAGGAATAGGAGCCAGAAGAGACTGGGAATTGTGAGCATGAAAAAAGAGGGTACGTGAGGTTGAAAACAAGAAAAATCGAGGGTGGATTATTTGCGAAAGGAATACTAGGCGAGAGAGTCGGCTGAAACTGGGTAGTGAATAGAGAAACACAAGGAAGAAAGGAAGAGACGGGATAGATAGATAGATAGATAGAGAGATAGAGAGATAGATATAGATGCTTATATATTTACTTATGTTGTCATGTGATGTGTGTGTGCCTGCCTGTCTGCGAGTGTGTGCATAAGATAGAAAGAGAGAGAGAGAGAGAGAGAGAGAGAGAGAGAGAGAGAGAGAGAGAGAGAGACAGAGAGAGAGAGAAAGTCAGGCACAATACAGAAAATTACTAGTAACTGTCTTGATAGCGTAATGCATAGTGCGCGGAATTTTGATGTGAGTATCCTAGGGTCGAGTCCTCGGAGTGCCACATGTATTTGTTGATTTCATTAATTAAGTTTAGATACAGCGGATTTAAACAATATTTATGAATGAGTACAAATAATACAAATAAAAAACAGCTTATGAATAACAAGCACGCCTGAAGCACCACACAGAGAAGAAGAGGCAGTTGTGGGGTGTATTGTTGCCAATTTAGCTACTTTACTGCTAATATAGAGGTATTTACGTCGATCTAGAGGCCAATTTTTACATCTAGCGGCATTAATTCTAGCGATATTCTAGATATATTGGCATTATTCTAGCTATTTTCGGCTTTTATTAACTATCTAGAAGATTTGATTTGGTAACCCTGGGCGGTGGGGTGGGAAGGAGAGAAAATTCTGAGCGTGTGACGGATGCAAGACAAGATTATACGTAGCCAAAATCAAGAAGAAATGCCCGGGGAGATATGTGACGAGAAACTGCTGTGACAGAAAATGTGCGAGAGGTGCGGGACAGAAAACGTGCGAGGGTGCGGGACAGAAAACGTGCGAGGGGTGCTGGACAGAAAACGTGCGAGGGGTGCGGGACAGAAAACGTGCGAGGGGTGCTGGACAGAAAACGTGCGAGGGGTGCTGGACAGAAAACGTGTGAGGGGTGCTGGACAGAAAATGTGCGAGGGGTGCTGGACAGAAAACGTGCGAGGGGTGCTGGACAGAAAACGTGCGAGGGGTGCTGGACAGAAAACGTGCGAGGGGTGCAGGACAGAAAACGTGCGAGGGGTGCGGGACAGAAAACATGCGAGGGGTGCAGGACAGAAAACGTGCGAGGGGTGCGGGACAGAAAACATGCGAGGGGTGCAGGACAGAGAACGTGCGAGGGGTGCGGGACAGAAAACATGCGAGGGGTGCAGGAAGAGCGAGCGTAAAAATGCTTGATTTGGGAGAAGCGAGACCCTAGAGTGTAGCAAATGAAAGTGGGAGTGAAGAGGGCAATAAATGCGAAAGTAAACATGGGTTGATGTGAGAGGAGTGCGTTCATAGTGGAGTCCTAAAATAAGTGAAATGAGAGTGGAGGGAGAGACGGCATTATGAACAAAACTTAATGTTGCGATTGAGAGAAATCATAGAGAAATCAAAGAACGTATGAAAGTGGAGAGGGTAATAGTCGTAAAAAAACTTTGATATGCAAGGTGAGGAGAAGGTACTAATATCAAGCACAAAAATGTGCTAACACCATCCATACCACGCTTAAAAAGAACGCAAAGAACGTGAATGGCAAGATTTTTATAAAGGAATATAAAGGAATTATAAACACTAATATCCATATTGGCCTTTACGGGGCAGTTTGGATATCTGTGCTGCTAAGCTACAACTACTACGTGGAGAAAATCATCGTAAAGCTGACATTTCTTCCCCACCCCCCACTTCTTCCAGCTTATGCTGGCATGGAAACAGTTGGAACAATATACCATGATATGGAATATCAGATAGGATAGGATGAAATGAGACTAATTAGCACTCTATGCTAGTTCTACATCTAAGATCTTGGAAAAGAAAACCATATATGATGTTTCGGCCAAGAGTAAAACAGTATGCAGCAGTTTTATATACATTGCAATCTGTGGTGTTTCTTCATTGCGACTTATTCTGAGAGAAATAGTGTTAATTGGGGGTAAGTGGCCAGGTATTTATCAAGACGGTTCTTGAAAGTATCAACTGTTTTCCTTCAATAGAATGAAAGAGTTTCCCTATAATCTTACAGCCATTGTTTCTAGTGAAGTTTGATCAGTCCGCAGTGATGTTAGTAATCACTTACATTTAGTTTGCTGAATCCCTTAAATTTTTTGAAAACCTATATTAGAACACTTCTCAAACTGCACATAGGTAGTGTTATACCAGAGTTTTTACCAGGTTTTTAGATTGGATTTTGTAGGTTATACTTAACTGGAGAAGTTAAAATCACACAACACATGCACAGAAGAAATAAAGGGTATATATAACACTGAATACATTTATGAACAGTCTTTATTTATATACTCCTAAGATTAACAATACTAATGGTTATACGTGGTGTTACGAGGGGAGCCGGGGCAACCAGACGCTCCAATATCCTAGCCCACAGCACCATACTACCCTGCAACAGACACGCTCTTAATATCTGACTCAAACACCAAGACACGCAGGTTCTCTAGGAAAAATGGTTATCTTCCTCTTTGCTCTATTAAAGCAGTAAGAAGGAGACACAAAAATATCTATTGTCCCCGAGTCTCGTCCATAGTGCATGTAGTATGCAAGAGAACTTCTAAGGTTATTCTATACTGCACCAACATTACATAACCGTACCCTTACTAGACTCCCAGAACACTCTATATCATACCCAATCGCTTAGGAATTGAGAACAATACAAAGCAAAAACCCATAGAAAGTCCAGTACAATAAACCTCTGTTCCAAGCCTATTATCCCTAGCCTATGTCCTAATAATACACCGAGTGCCTCTCTTCACCACAGCACGGCGGGGGTGTTGTAAGGGATAAACAACTTTAATGACTTATCGCTTACAACATCATCTGGGGTTAGCTCAATACACCCGAGTACAATGGGGACAACCTCACCTTGTAACAGGCTCCACACCTAGTCCCTGACTGCACCAGATGTATTGTTGCTAAAACTACACAAGGCCCAAGAGTTGATATCCTGGGGAAGTTAGATGCTGGCTGCCACCCATAAAGGGTTGGATAAGACCCGAGTCAAAGGATGCTGTGTGGTGAAAAAAAGGCTTAGCCTACCAAAGCACACACTCAGCAACCTCTGTGCTCAAAGGCCTGACAAAAACAGAGATAAACAGTCCAGCCACCCAATCCCCCCAGTGATATCAACCATGAATAATATGCACATATAATAATGGTATAACAATGCAGCAGAATAATGAAACAGAAATAAGAAACCAGTGTAGAAGCTTATACACTAAGATTGACAAAGAAGCATGAATGCAGTGATCAATATTAAACTAAATATGTTAAAACAAAACAATATGCTCAATTTGAATCCAGCCCCTGCTATGCTCCAAGCAAATAAAGAACAAAAAGAAATATGCGGTATTCAAGGGAAACACGAAGCAAGCCTAACCAACACCAAACAGAGATGTTGTCAGAACGAGAGGCAGGACTAGAGTGATGGGGGGGACCGTGGGAACATTCACTCGAGGGTTCCCCGGCCGCGAGAAGTGAGAGCTCTAAGCGTCACTAGATTGCATAATTACACTAGGCACCCGTGCTCTCATTAACAGCAAAAGTAATCAAATGAATATAAGTCATCATTGTGAACTCATGATAAACTGCATCAATCACACAAGGGCCAAACAAAAAGTAACACTTATTCAATCACTCTCATGGTAACAACACAAGGGTAACAGTTGGCAACTGCCAACACTCGAGACAGCAGAGGAAAGGCGTCTAGCAACCTAGCCCCCGCCATACAGGCCTAGTACTTATAACTCACTCACAAATGATGTACTGTAGGCTACAAACTCATTTGGGAGTGACAGTGGATAATTGGTTAACAAAACTTTAAATATGCCAAGCACGGCAAGGATCCGCAATGGGACTAGGAATATATTAGCTATATCTATCTTCAATTTACTTACACAATATATTTATGAACTTTCACAAGAACTTGGATTGATATCAGAGTCAAAATGCGGGACTATGTCGTTCTATTAGTGATTCACTGGATTATACTTAGTGAAGGAAAATAAACAGAGTGAAGAATTGTGACTCTAACTTATTTGGATAACTTTCTCACAGGTGTATTTTAGGCTTAGTCAGTTGTGTTGTGGAGAAATATCTGGAGAAGAAAGAAAAGGTGTATGTTGCCTTTATGGACTTGGAGAAGGCCTATCACAGAGTGGTTAGAGAAGGTTTGTGGAAAATACTTAGAATATACGGAGTAGATGGCAAGTTGATGAAAGCAGTGAAGAGTATGTATGAGGGTGCAAAATCGGCAGTACATGTGGAGAGTGAGCAGAGCGAGTTCTTTGACCTGAATGTTGGTTTGAAACAGGGGTGTGGGATGTCCCCGTGGTTGTTTACTGTATATATGGATGGAGTCATGAAAGAAATACTATCAAGAGCAGTGGATGTTGGTGTATCGCTGAAAAGGGAGGGAAATGAGTGGAAGCTGCCTATACTGCTGTTTGCGGATGATACAGTTCTGATGAGCGATAATGAATAGGAGCTGCAGGGTTTGGTAAATGAGTTTGGAACAGTGTGGAAAAACGGAATTTGAAAGTAAATGCGGAGAAGAGCAAGGTTATGGTCTTCGAAATGGGTGAAGTCACAGAGTGTGAGGTGAAGTTGAACGGTCAGGCTATGGAGATCGTCAACTCTTTTAAGTATCTGGGCAGTGTGTTGAGTAAAGATGGGACTATGGATGAAGAAGTGTGGGAGAGGGTACAACAGGGGAAGAGGGTTGTAGGAATGCTGAAAGCAGAAACAAGAAATAGGGTGGTCAGTATGGAACTGAAGAAGTCCTTGCATGACAGTGTGGTAATCCCGACACTGACTTACGGAAGCGAAGCATGGACGTTGGTTGAGAGACTCAGATCAAGAGTGAGAGCAGTGGAAATGAATTACTTAAGAAGTGCGTGCGGAGTTACATGGAGGGATAGACAGACTAATGAAGAAGTAAGAAGGAGGTGTGGTGTGAAGGTAGATGTGCTGGAAAGTGTGAAAAGGAACAACTTGAGATGGTTTGGCCATATGGAACGTATGGAAAGCGAGAGAATGACTAAGAGGGTGTACGAGAGCGAGGTGGAAGGACAGAGAGGGAGAGGTAGACCGAAGGAGAGGTGGAAGGATAGAGTGAGGAAGTATATGAACGAAGGCGGTGCTGGTTGGGGGTTGGGGTGTCGACTGACTGGGGACAGAGATGCATGGGGGCGGTTCGTTCGTGGCCACCCCTTCGGGGATCAAGGCGTCAGGCAATAGATAGATAGATCGAATATATGGGGACCCTGTCGTATTTTAGTTACTCACTGGGGGACACTTGTGAGGAAAAATAAACAGAGTAAACACTTGTGGACTAACTTATTATGACACCTTTCGCACTGGTGTAATTTAGGTAGAGTCGATACCTGAGGACTCTGTCGTTTTTAGCTAGCATCACCTTATTTCACTGGTGTATCATTTTGTGTGAGCTTTAAACATTTAATCCTAATTAAACACTTTGAAGTTGAAGTAGGTAGTAAGATGAGATAACAGCTGCTTGGTCTTCTAGTTCGCACTTCTTAGGTTAATCATGGACTAGAAAGGCACACAGCCACAACGGTAACACTAGATCCAACCTTCGAACTTATAATGCCGGCGCACAAAAACACCTATACCCTCCAGAGTTAAATCTGTGATAGCAGATAGCAGGTATAAATACACTACTACTACAGGCTGATTATCTCTGATACAGCCTGATCACAACAACATACAATTACGTTAATAATGTATACAAGGAAAAAGATAGAGAGCTTAATTAAATCACTGCAATGATTTAATGCAAACAAGAAGAAGGTATAATTAAAGTTACTCTAAACAATAATAAACTGTCACTCCTATATTAAAGAAAGTGAATGAAAGTCCTAAAGCATCGAACAGGAATCTTCTGAAGAAAGTCTGATGCTGCTTAAGGGGAGGTCTCCACTTGAGGGATTGTTTTCTTGACCCCTTTCTCCCTGATGTTTAGCCCCATTGCTTTTGATATTATAAATCGTTTGCCCCTTTAGTTTAGCGATTTTAAGAACTTTCACCCCATATTAAGACCTTTCGTGCAATTCAGGTGTCTATTTTATCCTGGCGAGCGATAGCGAGCCTGTAATTTAAGAGGAATCGGCCTTCGGCCGGGACAATTTTCTACCGAAAAATTTATAAATTTATCTTGAAAGGGACTCGAGGGGGTGTAATTTTAAGGTTGATGGAGGTCTAGGGAACAAACTAAATACCTCCCCTTAAGATGATCGAATCGGATTTTGAACTGTTATATAAAGCAGGAACAAGAAATGACAAGTGTATGGACATACAGTGTTAACTGGCACGGGAATAATGATAAATGCGCAATAGTATTATCTCCAACAACAAAAGAAGTACTTCCTCAGGCAACGCAAAAGCCTGCTCGGGTTGTGCAACTCAACAACAACCAAGGCTTACAATCAACGTGAATAAAAATGATGCATACATAACATAAGAGTTTATAATCCTAATCGGGTGTCTGCTAGGCGAATAAAGTCTAGCTGGGATGTCGTAGGCTAGGAAACAATGGCTGAGCAAGCGGCTCGTAGCCTAGCGAGGTCCTTAAGACTGTGCGGCCAAATTACGTTAAATGACGGGGTGCTCTCTTGAGAGATCCAGATCGCTAGTATCTGGTTCTCTCCTGGCGACCCTCTTAAGTCAAAGCAAAACGAGTTAGCACAGTGTTGGGTGGCAGAGGCAAAAGCCCTCACTCGCAACACAGTGCTAAACTCACAAGGTACACAGTCAAAAAGACAACCTAGGCTTCCCACGTATCCGTTGCGATTGTACAAGTTCAAGAAAACCTGGTACACATCGGAAATCACAACAACAATAGCCTCACCCCAGTCTAGCATTAAATAGCCCAGCAGACAACCAAGAGATAGGTAGGGAGACACCGCGAGTGTGTCGAACCTCTACAGACAAAATGTTAACCCCTCCAAAATGTCTAACTAAACATGAAATATCTGAGAGCTTCAGCATATAATACGATGGCCGATATATGAAATCGTGCAGAACCAAAGGGGAGTTATGATATTAAATAGATTAGAAGAATGAGAGGTAAGGAGTTGACAGAGAGAGAAAGTGTTCTATAGGTAGAAGTCGGGGACAGGTGGCAAGGGAGATGTTTAGGGTATGCTGGTCAAGCAAGCTCTGAGCAAGGAAGGCACAAAGGCAGCAGGGAGCGCGAGGGGGACCAAACTCCTGCCGCGGCGGGAGGGCGGCAACACGGCCAGCCACTCAGAGGGCCCGGCCGTGGCATGACGTCACCAAGGGAACGTGTAACACTACGCGTACTACCCTCTGTCTCCTGCACTTACTCACTCACACTCTCTAGCTGTATCATTCAGTCTTATACATGAAACTTATAACTGATATAAAATATAACGCATTGTCACAGACGAAAATAAAGACCACTTCTATACTGCCTGTGACATGACGATTCACAAGAAAGAAAGTACAACATTGTAGATAGACTGTAGCCCATTTCACTGCCCTGGCGAGCGCTAGTGGGTACCGGGAGGCGATTCTGCCAACGCTGGCAGGCGTCACAATATATATATATATATTATACTTAAGGTTAAAGGTCAAGGTCAAAGAACAAAATAAGAGTGTTAATCATTTTCTTTAAACTCTTCCTAGACTGTTTAACCCTTTGTGTACGGGTGAAGTCTTTTTAAATGTATTCTAGCTATAATTAGACGGTTTTGTGGAGCTTATGAAGGATCTGTGGTAGTAAAAAGGGTTAATTAAGATAGTTGAAAGCCTGCTAATTTTATGGAGGCCCTTCATAAACTAAATCAAATCGTCTTAATATCCAGTATGAAATGAAACCGACAAAACAGTACTGACCGGGTTACGTATCGTCAACAAATTTTGCTGGCAAATTCGGTTGGTCAATGCAACGATTGTCCAAATTTTGTGTTTTTGTTATTCAAAGGTCAAGGTGAATGCTGAAGGTCACAGATTATGGTCACTATTTCTTTCTTATATTTATTTTAAATTTGAATTACACCATATTCAAAATGCTACAAAACAGTGTTACGCTGACCTTATTATAGGTAAATATTCCAATGGTTAAGATTCAATGTGATCATATATGTAATTATATATATACTTCCAGGGGAACATGAGCCACCAACTTCGCACAAGTATCCTCTATCACGCCGTGCTATAGTAGATTAAAGTATGGGCACTTGTTCTGACTGCTGTCCGGCTGTGAGTATATATATATATATATATATATATATATATATATATATATATATATATATATATATATATACTGTATATACAGTACTATATATTGATATATATATATATATTGTAACATCCGAAAAGTATCCTCTATCACGCTGTGGTAAAGTAGATTAAAGTATGGGCACTTGTTCTGACTGCCGCCCGGCTGTGAGTATATATATATATAAATATATATATATATATATATATAATATTATATATATATATATATATATATATTGTGACGCACCCCAGTGCTGGGCAACGCAACCTGATTGTACTCCTTGGTACTCCACTGTACCGCCCGTGATCTGGCTACCGTCAGCCGCAATGTATATTGAGTGTGACAACTTATAACTATGTTCTTTGTATCTCTGCAAAGATCTCGTCATGTGCTAACCAGTGGTGGGTTTTGTTTTAAGCCATGTCGAGACCTTCCATTTAATATGTAGTATCAATAGAGAAGTTGATAGATAAGACATGGGAGTTCAGAGAGAGAGAGTGAGTTAGGCTTCAGAGCAAGAGGGTAGCAACGCGCCGCGCTGCCGGCCGGGTGGTTGCCAGACGTATGGACTGGTTGGCAGCCTTGCGCTTATAGCTAGGCGCGATAGGGTTGGTAGTCCATTGTTGCCTGCCTGGGCTGGGCCCATGTTGTCGTCCAGCACACTGCCTGGAGGTTGGCTGCGTGTTCTATGACCAGGTTGCCTAGAACCTTTGAGATTCTAACATCCCTTGCTCTCTCCCCCAACTTCTCACGGTTGCACTCTTTCTCTCTGACGACATTACTCTCATTTCATTCTTCTCTCTATTTAAATGCATAACCTTCCCTTGAGGTCCTAAAGGAGTTTCAGCACTCACCTCTCGTATTACTCTTAGGACAAGCATATATTTACATGTATTAGATTTAAGGGGTTAATGTGAACAGCGATCTTCTTGATGAGGATAGTTGGTGAACGTTCTACATGTTCACGAGTTATATGCCCTGCTCATCATCCCATTTGTGACTAGACTGGTGCCATGTGTAAGAGCCCGACCATGCCCAGGAGTTGTCTGTAGAGGGACGAGGACTTAGCCTTGATTTGCATACCGAGCCAGGAGCGAGTGTAGCAGCCGAGACTACAGCTCGCTCGTAGTGCCGGTATAGTAGAGTAACGTAATTTATCTGTCCTTGTGTTCTCTACAGTCTTCTCCTGGGTTCTCGCTTTCGGTGCTGGGACTCGTTGTTCCTGTGACTTGGCCTGCTAGCTAGAACACATGGGGATGATGAGTGGGATATATCTTTATTTTACTATGCATTGCAGCTCTCTTTAAGTATATATCTATAACACTTTACAATACACATTACTCACACAAGACAACACTATTAATACTTTCATGTATCAATTAACTGCACTGTCGTTTTGCTGCTGTGTCCGGAGTTCTGTTGCGTAGGGCGCATACGGACTCGGAGGGGAGACAGAGTGAGAGAAGCGAAGTAGCCTATGCGGTAGTAGGCTACCGGCGCAGTACTGTTGCCTGCAACCTTTTAGTTTTTTTTTTTTTTTTTTTTTTTTTTAAAGAGACAATGAACGGAGGAAGGAAAAACACAGATAAAACAAAAAGGTCCATGTGCCTAAAGGCATCCTCCATTCATAAAATGTTTGTAACAACTGGATTTAAACATTTGTTGATTGTAAGTTTGTGGAAAGCAATTCGAGGGAAGTGAATTCCAAAGAGTAGTAACTCTGGGGATAAATGAATTCTGATAAGCAGAAGTTCTGCATTGTGGAGGAGAAAGTGTAAATTCATGGGCGCTCTCAGCTGCCCTAGTTCTACGGGGAAAGATGTGGAGAGGCGGCACAATTGAAGCAAGTTCCTCGGAACAATTGCTGTGAAAATATCTGTAGAATAATGCAAGGGATGCAACGTTTCTTCGTATGGCTAATGTAGGAAGGTCCTGTGTGATTGCAGGGTTATTGATTAATCTAATAGCTTTATTTTGAATTTTGTCCAACTGCCTCAATGCAACCACTCCACTTCCACCCCACAGAGGTGAACAGTAATCCATCTGAGAGCGCACATGACTTTTATATATTACGGCCAACTGCTCGTCAGTGAAGAATTCTCGAACTCTGTACAGGAGTCCCAGTTTTTTAGAGGCATTCTTAGCAATGCTTCTAACATAATGTGTCCAGCTCAAGTTAGTAGTTAATGTTACACCGAGAATGTCAATACTAGGGGAAGTGGGAATATTTACATCATTAAAAAATATATGGGAGTCAGTGAGATTCTGTCGGTTAGAAAATTGAATGTACTTGGTTTTCTGTGCATTAAAGGAAACTAGATTCTCTTGTCCCCATTCATTAATTCTAGAAAGGTCCTGGTTCAGAGAAATTGCAGTGTTTATTTTTGAATTTATAAGATCGGGTTGGGTGAAAGAATTGGTAAATGTGAAGGAACTGTGGAGTGTTGAGTCATCTGCGTAGGAATGTATTGGATTATGAGTGGTAGATATGAGATCATTGATATGAATGAGGAACAGAGTTGGGGCCAAAACTGATCCCTGGGGAACACCAGCATTTATTGAGTGAAATTGAGAATAAAGGCCATCTACCATTACACGTATGTTTCTGTTATGAAGATAAAGAAATTAGTGGAACTAATGATGCAAGGCCGTAGTGTGACATCTTCGACAATAAGGATGATGCCAGACTCTATCAAATGCCTTTGATATATCCAGTGCTATTGTATGTGTTTCACCATGTTGGTCTGTAGCTTGGTTGATTTGATGCGTAAGAAGGCAAAGAATGTCTGCAGTTGATCGACATCGTCTAAAACCATATTGCCTATCACTGATTAATTTATTATTCTCCAGATGCTTAATTATGTGATTATTTAATATAATTTCAAAAACTTTGCCAAGAGTGGAAGTTATAGCTATTGGTCTGTAGTTTGATGGATCTGAAGAGGCACCTTTTTTAGGAACTGGATGGATGTTTGCTTCTTTCCAGGGTACTGGGAAGCATGAGGTATGAGTACACAGACGGAAAAATTTTGCCAATACAGGAGCGAGCACCAAGGAGCAATTCTTAAGTACTATTGGAGGAATTTCATCTGGACCAGGAGCCTTATCTACTGAGAGATTCTGCAAAATAGTTTTGACATGTCTGGTGTGGATCTTAAGTGAGGGAATTTCAGGTGAATTAAAATTAAGTACAGGGACATCTTGATTTATCATCTAAGGTTGAGTTGGTGGAGAAAATATCTGCAAGAAGGTTAGCTTTACCTCGTGGGTCACTTACAAGATTGCCAGTCGGAGATTTTAATGGTGGAATGGATGAAGCAATAGTGAAGTTGGATTTGAATGAGTTAAGAGTAGACCAAAATATTTTGTTATCATTTGGATTATTTAGAAGTTTATTTGCCTGCTTATGGAGAAAGTTTGATTTAGTTAGGTTTAATACAGTTTTGGCATGATTTCTGATGTTTCTAAAGTAATTAAAGGCTTCATGTGTTTTTGATCTTGTGTATGCATTGTAGGCTATTGCTTTTTGTTCAGTTACTCTAGCACAATTATGGTCAAACCATTTAGGTGAATTAGATCTTTTACTGTACTTTTGATGAGGAATAAAAGTTTCCATTCCAATTTTTACAAAATCTTGTATGTGGCTCAAGGTGGAGTGTGCATCATTAGAAAAGAAAGAGGTCCAGAGAATATCAATAAAGAAACCTTGAAGACCCTCCCAGTCTGCCCTATCGTAATGCCATTTAGTCACCAAAACAGGTTCAGAGTGGGAAGGTGTGGTAGGTGATAGACAGGTGGCCTGTATCAGACAGTGATCAGAAGATCCAAGTGGGGACCTCACTGTAACATCATAATTTTCTGAATTGGTTGTTAAAAATAAGTCCAGTAGGTGGGAATTATGATTAGGATTATCTGGTACACGGGTGGGTTGGTTGACTAGTTGAATGAGATTAAATGAGTCTGCAAATAGCTCACATTCAAGACCAGCATCATCAGTCCTGGCTGAATGAGTGAGCCATTCAACATTATGGACATTAAAATCACCCAACACAGTGATTTCAGAAGAAGCATTTAAGTTGAGGACACTGAGTTGTGAGGACAGAGAATCAAAAAGACTTTGCTCTGGAGGAGTATTTGGGGAACGGTAGATGCAACATATGTATTTAAATTTACCGAAATTAATTTGTATATAGAATAATCAAAATAGGGACAATTGAAACTAGTAACCTCCTCCAGGGCAATTTCAGATTTTGCGAAGCAACATACACCACCTTTAGGTCTGAAATTTTGGAGCAGTTGATAACCTGGAAAATTAAATCTAGATGTGTCAGATGTGGATGTTACTTGAGTCTCTGTCAAAAAAAGGAGAGTAGGGGATTCTGCTTGAAGAAATTGGTGTACAGAATTGATGTTAGAGTGAAGTCCCCTTATATTACTAAAGAAATAGCTGTACTGACAAGCAGCTTTGGGACGTTGCAATGCTCTTGACACAGTCGCATGATGACGACTACCTAAGAAGTTATTCCAAGTATAGATTCATTATTATAATAAGTGACTACTGTTTATGTTCCTCCCATGTGTATTATTAGGTATCTACTGGATCATGAACATCTTGTATGCTACATGCTAGTGCATGTTAGTAGGGGACAGTTAGTGTAGTGCACGCGCTTTCAAGTAGGCGTGTACATTTGTCATTTAGCATTTCACTGTCATACCTTTAGCCTGCTTCTATTCTACATTATTAGAGGCTTAATATTAACGTAGTTTCTTGAGTATTGCATTTCTTTAGTAATAACGTAACCTATAAATGTCTGAGGGAGTTTAGCCTCATAGCCTACCCCTGTTGTACACTTTCGCCGAGTTAAGGTACCTCGTTACCGTAGACGATAACTCTGTAGGGCGTTGGTGCTTTTGTTGTCTGGAGCATATAGTATTTGGGACTGGAATCGAGCGTGTCGTTGTCACTTAAGCCATTTCTGTCCTACGATCAAGAATCCCGAATATGTATTGCCGATCCAGCCGTAACAATATATATATATATATATATATATATATATATATATATATATATATATATATATATATATATATATATATATGTATTATATATATATATATATATATATATATATATATATATTGATATATATATATATATATGGTAACATCCGAAAAGACCAGGATTTAATGTGACCAGACACGAAGCTGTGGTGCACAACTTTACTACTAAAGCCTAGTTCACACATTCAGAAGTGTGAGGCCGAGTTTCCAGGAGTCCACAGTCTAGGTTAATCGGGCAGGAATGAAGCAGAGTGTGAAAAATACCAGGAGTTTACAAGATTGCCCTAGAATGTCCATGAGTTATTTCGAGTAACCCCGAGTACATTCAGGGACACTCTGATTAATTACAGAGTCATCAAGAGTGTGCTGAGAGTGTACTGAGAGTGTGTGGAAATTTGAATTTTAACTGTCATTTCCGGTACAGAGTGTATCCTAGTGTGTAAGAATAATTAAGAGTTATCCAGAATGCAACTAGAGTTAATCAGAGTTAATCAGATTTATCGTGGGTGTTCAGGAGTATGCCTAGGAGTCCGTTGAGAGTATAGCCCGATTCCCTCCCATTGTTCCCCTGGCATATATAAAGGCCACCCCATGACAACCTATGCCACACCCACAGGTGACGATGTGGAGCTGGATGGCCGAGGTTCAGCGGCAGGCAGGGTGGGTGAAGGGGCTTCATCATGCCGCTCTTGGAACTGGAAGATAAAATGTATATTAGTTTGACATAGCCTGTTTTAATGTCATTCGTAAATATAAGTAATGTGACAATTACTATAACAATTACATAACACGAGCATTAATAATGCTTGATGTGTATGATTTATTATTATTAATCAATAAATGTAAGTGAACTTTGTGTCATGTGTCCAATGTCCATGCAACCCAAACATAATTATATTTTCTATTAAAAGTATTAAATATATATGTCTAAGGGAAATTAGTTAAACTAATGATAATGACATGGAGGATGTTACTGCAATTTTGTTTTTAAAGAAACAATAAACGGAGCAATCTCTATACTTTAGATCTCTTATATTGAAATACGTGCAGGCAAATATATATCATTCTTACATATTAAAAGAGAATGGGGCACAAACATAGGTACTGCGACCAGGGGTGTAAAGGTAACCAAGTACAGTACTTAAGTATATTTTCTCAGTCTCTACTTTGTATAAAGTATTAATTTGTGCCCACTAATTTTACTCTAACTTGAGTATCATATATAAGAATTAGTTGTACATTTACTCCACTGCATTTACTTTACTTCTGTTAATTTTGTGGAGTAAAACTTCAGCAACTTTCCGAATTATTCCTTCCAATAGATATGGAATTACAAGTAGCATTTTCCATTGACATTCCTCCAAGTTTAGGTGTGACATTGGGTAGTTCCAAGGTCACCACTATACAGTATATACATGGCGCTGATAAGCCTCCCCTCTCCCACAATCCCCCAGACAGTAGGTAGATATTAACTTTAGCTTAAGTAGCTTTCTAGTTGGGTACTTCTACATATACCTGAGTAACTTTATGAGTACGTACTTGTACTTGAAGTTGAGTAAAATTATTAGGTACTTTTGACACCCCTCACTGTGACATACAGATTTTATAATAAAAATCAATATGGTTGGAGATACAGTATGAATTGAGGTTTGACTTGCAACACTTGTGGCAATGATATGTATGATCATGTCACATGTGGCAGTGTCTTTACTTGTATAATGTAACTGTTATAGGTTATAATGTACCTCGGCTGTTATGCGGGTTTACTTGTATAATGTAACTGTTATAGGTTATAACGTACCTCGGCTGTTATGCGGGTTTACTTGTATAATGTAACTGTTATAGGTTATAACGTACCTCGGCTGTTATGCGGGTTTACTTGTATAATGTAACTGTTATAGGTTATAACGTACCTCGGCTGTTATGCGGGTTTACTTGTATAATGTAACTGTTATAGGTTATAACGTACCTCGGCTGTTATGCGGGTTTACTTGTATAATGTAACTGTTATAGGTTATAACGTACCTCGGCTGTTATGCGGGTTTACTTGTATAATGTAACTGTTATAGGTTATAACGTACCTCGGCTGTTATGCGGGTTTACTTGTATAATGTAACTGTTATAGGTTATAACGTACCTCGGCTGTTATGCGGGTTTACTTGTATAATGTAACTGTTATAGGTTATAACGTACCTCGGCTGTTATGCGGGTTTACTTGTATAATGTAACTGTTATAGGTTATAACGTACCTCGGCTGTTATGCGGGTTTTACTTGTATATGTAACTGTTATAGGTTATAACGTACCTCGGCTGTTATGCGGGTTTACTTGTATAATGTAACTGTTATAGGTTATAACGTACCTCGGCTGTTATGCGGGTTTACTTGTATAATGTAACTGTTATAGGTTATAACGTACCTCGGCTGTTATGCGGGTTTACTTGTATAATGTAACTGTTATAGGTTATAACGTACCTCGGCTGTTATGCGGGTTTACTTGTATAATGTAACTGTTATAGGTTATAACGTACCTCGGCTGTTATGCGGGTTTACTTGTATAATGTAACTGTTATAGGTTATAACGTACCTCGGCTGTTATGCGGGTTTACTTGTATAATGTAACTGTTATAGGTTATAACGTACCTCGGCTGTTATGCGGGTTTACTTGTATAATGTAACTGTTATAGGCTATAACGTACCTCGGCTGTTATGCGGGTTTACTTGTATAATGTAACTGTTATAGCTTATAACGTACCTCGGCTGTTATGCGGGTTTACTTGTATAATGTAACTGTTATAGGCTATAACGTACCTCGGCTGTTATGCGGGTTTACTTGTATAATGTAACTGTTATAGGCTATAACGTACCTCGGCTGTTATGCGGGTTTTTGTCCAGGATATGTGGCCCCTCATGAACGCAAAGTTCTTAAGGATCCACTCATCCCGCTCAGACAGTTTCTACCCACCTTGTGTCCCGTCATCTCTCTTTTTGTTGGTCAGCTTGCCAAAGCGTGACCTCGTTACCGTCACCCACACAGATAACTGGCTGCCTGTGATAGAAGGATAGAAAAATATAAGACATTAGTGATATTCGTTCAACAATCATTTACATTATACATGTTAAACACACACACACACACTCCTTAATACGACACCTGCCCACATTATTGTACACATTTTGCCTAGGCCATGGCGAACATGTTCAGAAGAGGCTGACCGTTTTTCTGGACCCTCTTTTCCGTCATGCTTAGCCCCATTAGTTTTGAGACTAAGACGTTCAGCCCATTAGTTTGGCGATATTAACAAATTTCTTTGTCAATTTTATGACCTTTCGTGCCATTTAGTTAACGATTTTTTTCATGGCGAGCTACAGCAAGCCTGAAATTTTAAGAGAAACCTGACTTCGGCCAGGACATTTTTCTATCGAAAAATTTACATATTTATCTTGAAGGGGAGTCTAGGGTTTTTTGTTTTAAGCTTGATGGAGGTCTAGTGATGAAACTAAGAAATAAAGGAATGAAAGAGCAAACAAACGGTCTGTCTCCCCTTAATACGGTAAAGCTTACACTTTACTGGCGAACATAATTATACACTAATCAGTACAATAACCAGCGGTTGCTTACCCGTAACCGGAGATTTAAGGGTTGCTGCCTTCTCGTCAAAGTAACGTTGTTTCCTCCTTGTATCCTTAAAGTCCTTCATGCGTTTGACATAGAGGAAGGGGTTTCCTTAACCCATTCGATAATATCATACTCGTTTTTTTATAGGAAGGGGGGACAAGCGCAGGATGCCAGCTGGTTCACGCGGTGTTGCCACGAGTTGGCTTTCACTCGTCGATTGTCGAACGCTCGTGCTTCACTCCGGGTTACTCGAACGGACTCGAGTTACACTCAAGTTTCACTCTGGGTTATTCCAGACAACTCGAAACAACTCAGCCTAAAGGCCGCGTCATACAGAAGTCGAACGTCGCGCGACCTACTCCCGAACAGGATGACTTGCAAAAAAAAATCAAATATCAGAAAGTTCGGGTCGATTCGGGTCAATGCGGCCAATGATCTTGTTGATTCTGCAGAAGTTCTGGGGATGTTCATGGGTACAGACAAATATGCTGTGGTTCGGCCAGAAGTTAGTGCATGCGTTAACTTCTAGCCGATATTCGGGTGTAAAAACCGTTAAAAATTGGTCGGCTCTTGTTCGGATTATGGTCGGCTTACATTCTTGTTACGTTCTTTTGTTTCGGCCGATGTTCGACTGTAATTTTCATTGGCGAAGTTAACACGATCTACCTGAATATGAGCCGAACAAAAGCCGAAGATAACTCGAATCGTATGAATAAAGGCAGACATTAAATCGAATATCAGCCGAATGATAGTCGACTTACTCGAATGAAATAGGACATTCCCCAGATAAAAAGACGAATAAGGCAAGATCAATCGGGTCTGTTCAAGATATTGGCAAGAACACAAGTCCAATGACAAGAATAAGATAGGATCACAACTCGAATATCCCCCGAACCACAGCAGAATCATCGAGTCTGTGTCGGGTGGTACACGTGGGACCATGTGGAAAATCCCCAGCACGCCGAGTTGTGCACACGGCACAGCAAACAAAGAGAGGAGCGAGGCATGGCTGCACAAGAGAGAGAAGAATGAGGGCCGAATCGTACGCTGGCAGCGACGCGCACGGGCCCCATATATAGCTGCTGGAGCCTACATCAGTCTCACTCCCTCCGCACAAGTTGTCCCGAAAAGTTCTCCCTCTCCACCCAACACAGCACCCACCAAGATGGGCAAGGGCAACAAGCTACCAGGTCGAAAACCTACCTGGCAGGGCAAGGAAGCAGCAGAGCCTTCAGTGGACCTCTTTGCCTCCCAGGACCCGCCGGCAGCAGAAGGGGAGGATCTGGTGATTCAATCTTCATCAAAGCTCTGAAGGGAGTGACAAAGACACTGAATTCCAATCAGGACAAACCCTTGCAGAGTCACAGGACCTCACCCAGAAGGAGTCACTTCCCCTGATCACCAAACGCCAACGGCATGAGCTGGTCCACACTTTCCCTGAATTAGGGGAGACACCATCCCACAGCATGGATGATGATCATACCGCCGATCCCAACCCTTCGTCAGGAACGCCACCCACGCCGTCTCCCGAGCCAGGCCCCTCCAAGATGAAGAAACCAACGCCGCCTGCCATGAAAGAGGTCAAAAGAAAGCGGTCATACGCCACCCTGCCTGCGAAGGATGAAGTCGCTGTTGCCGAGTGGTACCGGGAGAATGACTTCTTCTACAACAAGAAACTCCGGGCCCATCGAGACAGGGACATCCGGGATCGGGCTATGAGCAAGAAGGCCGAGGAACTCTGTGTTACAGGTTGGTTGAGTGCACTTGTTGCGTACAATTAAAGTGGCCATATGCAAAACATATTATTGCTGTCCAGTGTTACAAAGTGCCGTCTAAAGTGTTGATTGTTTAATGCCAAATCTTGTTATTTACTGTCCAATTTTTATAAAGTGCCGTCTGCAGTGTTGGTTGTTTAATGGCAAATCTTCTTATTTACTGTGTGCTTACTGTGTGCTTGCCTGTGATGTCAAAAGTATGAATAGACAACTTCCATTCATATATATATATATATATATAATCGGCGCGTTTGATAGCACATTTCTTATATTATATTTGTAAACAGTGCTTATAATATAGGTTTATTTTCCAGTTGAGGTTCTCGGGAAATGGATGGAGGGAATGCGTACCCGGTATGTCAAACTGAAGGAGCTGCCCTCAGGTTCTGGGGCACATGACCTTACAGAGAGGGAGACTTGGATAGTCGAGGCCTTCTCATTCTTACAGCCTCACATCGTGAAGCTTCCCACCAGGAAGAGCAAGGTACGTTATATTACAACAACTTATAAATATCTGATAAACAATCATAAAACATGGGAAAGGACAGTAATACGTCGAGTATAATTTTTCAACTTATGTTTGTTTATTTCTAATAATCACAACATACAAGTTCCCGTACAACATTACATAGTTTTCTACAGGATTTGGTGTTATTTTATATGGAGTGGTCACGCTACATGAAGTATTCAAATTGTCAAAAACAGTGTATTTATATTTGAAATAATCAACATATACAGTATAATGTAACTATAACCACGGTTTCCACCACATTATGCCTCAATATTGTATATCATACTTTCACATGTTAGTTGAAACATTTTCCCCTCAGCATTAACAAAATTGAAATCGTTATTACATTGTGATTAAACATTTATAGAACATTGTAGCAAATCGGATAATATCAGGAGCTATAATAACTCTTTTCCCTATAATATGACTCAATTTCTTTTGTAGAAATTGCATTTCATTACTAAAACTCACCATTATATTCTGATAAACTAACTCCCACATATATTTCACAGAAGTACAAGAAAAAACCCGTTGTCAGCCACATCGCTCCTACGGCTGCGGAGGAGGTGGCCGACAACCCGATGGCGGAGGAGACGTCGCAGGAGGCGGCGGAGGAGGCGTCGCAGGAGCCCGGTGTCCCTAGCACCACCCAGGAATCGACTCCCTCCACATCCACGGGCCGTCGTCGCACCAAAACACCTACGGCTGATGCCACGGAGAGCGACCTGTACGACAAGGTAAATTTTAGTATTATTTATCCATCGAATGCTTATTATCAGTACATTTTTTATGAGACTGTTCTGTGTTGTCATACCGACACGTATATGTTATCAGAACTGAAGACGGAAAAAACATCACTATAATTCATGTTTGCTTACATTCCCTTTCATGCACGTCTCAATATTCATAGGGTCCCCAATACATTCGTGACTTAAATTCATGCCTTCTTCATTATTAAATGATACAATGATATTCATGTGGTCCCCAATACATTCGTAATTTGAATTTATTTACTCTTTATGAATGAATTTTAAACATTTTAATATTCATATGGTCCCCAATACATTCGTAATTTGAATTTATTTCGTCTTTATGAATGAATTTTAAACATTTTAACACCTTACGAGCGGCCTATGCGGTTTATTTATGTGTACCGCACAGTGGGGTGTTTTTAGCCAAAATAGGGCTGTTTACGTGATCATTTTCATGCCTAAATAAGACCCAGAACGTAAAACAAGTACCTATCCCTGAAAGGGCATAAACAGAGCTTTCGAATGACACCATAACGATCCTTGTATGATGGATAGTTTTCTTGCAATAACCGTGCAACGCGAGTGCAAAAAGCAGGTAATTCGGTACTTTCAGTACATAATTGAGTATGTAGCGAGTGAGAGAGGGAGGAGGGAGCTGAGATTTGTGTCAGTAGGTTCGCCGCGGTGGTCTGGAGCAGTCATACGCTCGCTAGTCTCCTGCCACCACTTGTCTCTCTCTCTCTCAGCCACATTACGTGCTGAAATTGCCACTCTAGTTATGTCGAGCGCCGCCACATAGTCCAGCTTTATTTAACTCGACTTATGTTGCTCGCCGCTAATTAAGGGTTAATATTCATATGGTCCCCAATACATTCGTCACCTGCTTTTTATATATGCTCACTGAATTAATGCTAAACATTTTTGCCAACAGCTACGACAAGGGGAGAAGAACCTCAACGAGCTGTACACCAGGTGGGATGCGAAGAAGGCCGCGACCCCAGCCCAGCATTCCCTACAACTGTTCCACCACTATGTACAGGACCACCTCTCTCAAATGGAACCTTCACTTATCGACCACTACCAGATGGAAGTAATGCGCTTCACACATGCCATGCGTGCCTACAGCCGTGGGACAGCCCCCTTTCCACGGGTGGGAATCTGGACGGAGAGCCCGTACCACATCAACGCCATGGGTCTTCCCAGCCCACCCCTCACCACAGCCAGCAGAATGTGTACTACGAGACCCTGCAAGCTGCAGGCCCTTCCTACTACCAGGGTGCAAAGAATATCGCAGCCCCTGCCACGCCACGAGGATGGAAGTCCCGACACCAACCCTTCGCTGGACGACCTGAAGCCAATCCAGTGGAGATGTCCAGGCCCCCAACCCCAAGGATGGTTGACATTTCACCCGGGTTCGTAAGTCGGATCATTGATGACTTTTCGTAAATCTGCTCAACACACCCCCCTATATTACTAATATTCCTAATTAATTGTTGGTCAGTATAGCTAACATTATGGTGTAACATATCATTCCATATTACTTTATATTCCTATTTGATTGTGGGTCACTATAGATAACCTTGGGGTGTTTACTTGCTCATAAAGGTGTCAATATTAATGAGGTGTAACTTGCTCTTGCCCATCATTCATATTACTCTATATTCCTATTTTTGTGTTGGTAAATGGTAATAGGGTATACTTGCTCTTATTACTCATCATTGTTATTAAATAGAAGGTATCTGGGTATAATGCTGTATCTGGTATAATATGCTCTTATTACTCATCATTGTTATAGAAGGTATGGCTAATAACTTGCTCTTATTACTCATCATTGTTATTAAAATAGAAGGTATCTGGGTATAATAACTTGCTCTTATTACTCATCATTGTCATTAAAATAGAAGGTATCTGGGTATAATAACTTGCTCTTATTACTCATCATTGTTATGAAAATAGAAGGTATCTGGGTATAATAACTTGCTCTTATTACTCATCATTGTTATGAAAATAGAAGGTATCTGGGTATAATAACTTGCTCTTATTACTCATCATTGTCATTAAAATAGAAGGTATCTGGGTATAATAACTTGCTCTTATTACTCATCATTGTCATTAAAATAGAAGGTATCTGGGTATAATAACTTGCTCTTATTACTCATCATTGTCATTAAAATAGAAGGTATCTGGGTATAATAACTTGCTCTTATTACTCATCATTGTTATTAAAATAGAAGGTATCTTGGTATAATAACTTGCTCTTATTACTCATCATTGTCATTAAAATAGAAGGTATCTGGGTATAATAACTTGCTCTTATTACTCATCATTGTCATTAAAATAGAAGGTATCTGGGTATAATAACTTGCTCTTATTACTCATCATTGTTATGAAAATAGAAGGTATCTGGGTATAATAACTTGCTCTTATTACTCATCATTGTTATGAAAATAGAAGGTATCTGGGTATTATAACTTGCTCTTATTATTCATCATTGTTATTAAAATAGAAGGTATCTTGGTACCATAATAACTTGCTCTTATTACTCACCATTTATATAAAAATGTAGCTATTCGGGTTGGTGTCACAATAGAAGCCACATGAATAGTCAGTGGTGGGGTTCGCTGTGTGTATATTATGTTGCAAATTATTTTGGATAGGTTTAACATAATAGTCATAGTTTTGTGGGGGCAGGCTGGTGGAAACCATTGATTCGTGATATTGATATGTACAAAATATTATGGTAGCTGGTATGTGATATGGTTAAATACTAAGTTGTGACGCTCACCGCTTACCCCAGAACCGCATGGCTTACTCGCTAGGACTCGCCAGGGCAGAGAATGTAGCTACAGTCTACCTATCATTGTGTACTTTCTTTCTCGAGAAAGCTTGTGTTGCAGACAGTTCAGAACTGTTCTTTATTTTCGTCTGTCACAATCCTTTCTATTTTATTTAGTCAATTGAAAGTATTGTGTTAAGTAGTTGAATGATGGGAAGGCGAGCGGGAGAGAGAGAGAGAGAGAGAGACCGGGTGGTGTGACTTGGTGGTGAGTGTGGCACGTGGCTGGCCCCCTTACATAGGCCTCGCAGGATTCGTTGCCTCCTGCCAAACACTGCCTACTAGGCGGCTGCTTACTGGGCGACTGTCGCGCGCCCTCGTGCCATTCCGGCGAACTGGGACTCCAGCGAGGCGGTCCCTGGGAATATCCTTGTCAGATCCGTCCCAGACAGCATACTCTAAGCATCTCCCATGAACTGTTCCACACTCTTGTCTTAGAATCTTTCTCTCCTACTGCCTCTATCATTTCCACTACTTCCTCACCTTATATTAATATCAATCCCCCTCTGGTTCTCTACATCCACACCTTGAATTGGTGGCCAGACTGTATTATATGCTGGATCTCACATCTCTTATGTACTAGGCTAAGGTTGAAGATAGTCATTGTCTTTTTGGGAGATTGTATTGCTCGGACTGTCTCCATCAATCACTAATGTTTCTACAGGGTTAAATAATGCTAGACTAGGGATCAGGTACCTTGCTGTTGGTGTTTTCACTGTGTGTAGGCTACTTTTGAGCTGCACGACACTACGGATTCTGTGGGTTACCTGGGTGGATCTTTTGTCTGTGTACCTTGGAGTTTAGACTGTGTAGTGCGTGAGGGCTGCTTGCCTAATCCACCCAACACTGTTCTAACTCTATTTGCTTTTACTTTTGAGGCTCGCCAGGAGGATACTCGATACTTGTGATCGAGAATCCTCAAGAGAGCACCCCTTCATATTAACGTAATGAGGCCGCACAGACCCAAGGTCCACACTAGGCTAGGAGCTGCCTTACTCCACCAGAATTCTGTACCTTTGCGCATCCCAGCTAGACTTTATTAACCCGGGTAGACATTAGCTGGATTAGATCATCTACTCTTTTATGCATACCCATTATTTCTACACAAGCATTTTGAGGTCTAGGTTGCTGTAGAGAGACACAACCAGCATAGACCGGTTTTGTTAATAGGAGTACTACTTTTTCGTGGCGAGCATTATTACTGTTGCACCGCTTATAATATTCTTGTGTCCAATAACATTATAGGTCCAGCCTTTTTGTGTATTTAGCCTACACGTGCATTGTCCTGCCTCCTGCTATTTTGTGGTTCCATTTCCGATACGTTCTTCTTAGTAGCATCCGACATTATTCAGAAGATTCCTTGTTCGGTGCTTGAGGACTTTACAACACTTTCTTTCATAAAGGAGTGACAGATATTATTGATTAAAGTAACGTTAAGTAACCCTTCTTCTTGTTTGCATTATATCACTCTTGTGATTTAATTAAGTTAACTATCTTTTCCTTGTGTACCAAGCAACCATATGTTATAGGTAATAGGCTGTTTCAGAGAACATCAGCCTATAGTAGAAGCACATAGATACTGAGAGTTAAGATACCCCACTATCGCAGATATAACTCTGGAGGGTATATGTGTTCTTTGTTCGACGGGATTATATATCAGGGGTTGGATCTAGCGTTTCCGTTGTTGCATTTATGCCAGTCTAGTCCAATGTATAAGAGCCACTGATTTATACGAGACCCGATCGTAACAAATGGCGACCTAGCTCAGGATTTGGTGAACTGACATATAATTGCAGGTTATTGTGCAGATTGTTCTCACAGTTTAGGCAGTGAACATTTGTTGATTTTGTGGAATATTTTTTGAGGACATGCAAGAATTATTTTTTTAGCAAAGTAATATAGCACTTAAGCGGTCTCCGAGAATTTTTTATTGTGAATATTGTGGTATAAGAGTTTGGGGTACTTCTTTTTTGTGTATCAAAGTGAAAAATCTTCAGTGAGCATCATGTCTTATAGCTGATCAGTGCAGGATGAGGACACAGTACGTGATATAGAAGCTGAGGAGCAGCAGCATGGGCAGGTTGTTAACTTGGTGAACAGTGAGGAGGATGCAAGGATTTTTTTACAATGGCCTGTTACTTCCGACCGGTTGGTGGGTATGAATCGGTACGGTCTCCAGTGCTTAGCCGCAGCTATCGGTCATGTATGTACTAGTGGCATGACCAAGGATGACCTGATGACGTGTGTGCTGGGTGGGGTGACTGGCGTACGAGGTAGGGTGAGTGCTCAGAGCCCTTTGGCCGAGCCTCCCCTTCACTCGACTCCCAATCCTCCTATTGGAGTACCGACCCTGAGCACGCTTCTGCAGGTGGGTAGTGACTGGCAGGGTGGTTTGCCCCTGGGGGGATTACAGGGTATTTCTAACATCATTGCATCTCCTCCTCCTCCTCAAGGTTTGACCCCGGAGATGCTCTTTCAGCTCGAGATGGCAAAACATCAGAGTCAACAGCAGATAGAGCTAGCTAAGATAGAAGAGAGAAAAGAGCTGGCTAGGATGCAGCAACAGACGAGGGAAGCTGAGCTTAGGACTGAACTAGAATCTACAAGATACCGTGCCGACATGGATTTAGAGAAGTCTCGTGTTGAGACGACGGGACAGCGACTCGGTACTGGAAACCGTGCGTATGATCAGTCTCTGTCGCACCTTCTCAAACTGGTCCCTGTATTTGACGAGTCTGATGTCACAGAGTTTTTCAATAGATTTGAGAAGAAGTGCCGGGAGCATCAGTGGCCTGAAGTTAAGTGGGCGGCCCTTGTGTCCTCTAGACTCATAGGTAAGGGGCTCAAGGCTTACGATGCACTGCCTTTGGAGTCCTGCGTTGTTTATGAGGAGCTCAAGGAGGCTGTCCTGCGGGCATATGAGCTACAACCCGAGACATATAGGTTAAAGTTCCGGGGTGTGACTAAGGGGCGAGACAGTACCTTCTTGGAGCACGCCCGGGACCTGTCCGACGCTATGGGAAACTGGCTCAGATCAGAGAAGACAACTACGTTTGATGAGATGAAACAGTTGATGCTTCTAGAGCAGTTTTATAAGTGTACGCGCGGCGACTTGACTTTAAACCTTGAACAGAAGAACACAAGAACTCTCGTAGAAGCAGCAGAGATGGCTGATCTTCGGTTGTCTCTAATTCGGGGGTGCGGCTCTGCACAGAGAAACGATGTAGGCGTTAAGGAGCGTTACCCTCCCCCTCCACGGAATATGGACACACATAAATTTAAAAGCAATGACACCAAGACTGATCACAAACCTAGCACCACCCCGTTTAAGAAGGGTCAGGGGACTTTTACACCTCAGTATAAGTCCAAGGGGAAATTTGAGTGTTATCACTGTCACAAAGAGGGGCACATGGCAAAAGATTGTCCGAGCAGACCTCCCTCGGCGGCTGTGTCATTGGCTCGCAGCATTGGGGTGTTCCAGAAGTCTTCTGTGTTTGCTGGAGGCATAAGATCAGAGGATGGAGCACCGCCTGTGAAGAAGGATCCGGAAGGCTCGAACCCTGTCCGTGATGCCTTTTGCGACCATAGAGGGCATGGCTGCGTGAAGTGGGGGGGCAAGAAGCACGGGGTACAGCTCTTGCGTGACACAGGTGCCTCTCAGACACTCTTGAAGAATTTCACTGGTAGACCCATAAACGCAGCGCGGGTAGTTGTGGTGCAGGGAGTTAATGCAACTAGGTCATACCCGCTTGTTAGAATGGAGCTTGAAGTTGACGGTGTGACTCGCGAACTGGATGTGGGAATCGTGGAGAAATTGCCTGTTGGGGGCGTCGACCTCCTTCTCGGCAATGACTTTGCGGTGCCTGCTTCTAAGGTTTCACCCTTAGTCGTTGCCGAGGAGCCGGCCGACGTGAGTAGGGAGGAACAGGAGTGGGTTGAGAAGTGTCAGGTGCAACCAATGGCGTGTGTTGTAACCAGATATCTCGCATCCAGGGAGTCACAGCCTAACCAACAGTCTTCAAATAAGCGGAGGAACGGTCACGAGAAGGTGCTGGAAGCTGATACGGTGGAGAGTCTAGTACCAGCAGCGCTTCTCGGGGACTCAGTATTAGCACCGTTATTAGAGTCTGGAGAAGCACCACCACCTGTCACTGAGAGTGTAGAGGCAGGGCTTAAAGAGACTCAGAGACAGCAACGGCATACACAGAGAGAGAAACGGGATGTAAAGTTCGATGTTGGGGGAGGGCATGAGTTGTTTCGCAAACATTTAGACAGGCTAGCACCCTCGGATATTCGCAAATTGCAGCTAGAAGACCCGGAGGTTCTAAAGTGTAGTGACGGTGCTGTCGAACTTGAGAGTAGAGAACGAATGTTGCGTAGTCTGGAGTTGGCAATCTGGTAGGCTCTCAGGCCCTCATGAAGGACAGGTACGACCACAAGGTGAAACTCAGGGAGTTTCACGTGGGTCAGGAGGTGTTGATACTACTCCCTCTTGTAGGTCACCCCTTATCCGCAAAGTACGCTGGTCCTTATAGGGTAGCAGAGAAGCTCTCGGACTTAGATTACCTGGTGGCCACTCCAGACAGGCGTAAGAGGAATCAGTTATGTCATGTCAACCTGATGAAGGAGTATGTGAGGCGCCCACCTGAGCCTCTCACTGTCCCCGTGATGACTTTCAGCAGTCAAGGTGGAGAAGGAGAACGGGACAGTCATACGCAGGTGGATGACAACTGGGATTATCATGTTTCTGCAGATCAGTGGGCGGGAAACACGAGACAGGCGGCTCATGAGGCTTTGCAACACCTACCTGAGCAACAGCGTGTGGCTGTCGAGCGCCTATTTTGTTTATACCCTACTGTATTTGCAGAACACCCAGGCCTCACTACTCAGGAGGTACACGACGTTGACGTCGGAGACCACCCACCCTTCAAATCAGTGCCCTATAGGGTGCCCCCTATTAAACTTCTGGCCCTCCGGGCGGAGTTGGAGTATATGTTGCAACAGGGACTGATCGAGAAGGGGGCGGTAAAGTGGACATCTCCCGTAACGCTGCAACCTAAGCCGGATGGCAAGGTACGCTTCTGTGTTGATTACCGCAGGCTAAACGGCTTGACTCCCACCAACCCATATCCTCTTCCCCGGGTCGATGACTGTGTAGACAAGATTGGCAGGGCCAAGTTCTTGACCAAGATGGACCTGGTAAAAGGTTACTGGCAGGTGCCTTTGTCTGAACGGGCGAAAGAGGTGTGTGGTTTTGTGGTGGATGGTGCTACATATCGTTGTAATGTCATGCCGTACGGTCTAAAGAACGCACCAGCGACCTTCCAAAGCTTGATGAACGAGTTAGTGGCTGACATTCCGAACTGTACCGTGTACCTGGACGACGTCATTATCTACGATGACGATTTCAAGAGCCACTGTGAACATGTAGAATCCCTATTTAAGAAATTAAGCGAGGCAAACTTGGTGGTCAACCTGGGAAAGTGTGATTTTGTGCGGGCTACCGTGCAGTATCTGGGGTTCATGGTGGGTTTGGGCCAGATGTGCCCCCCACAGAACAAGATATTGGCTATTAACCACTTCCCCAGGCCGTCCACCAAGAAGCAGATCATGAGGTTTTTGGGCATGATTGGTTACTACCGCCGCTTTATAAAGGGCTATTCTACTGTGCTGGCTCCTCTGACGGACCTATTGGCCAAAGATAGAAAGTTTAAGTGGGCGCCTGAGTGTGAGAGGGCTTTTTTGCTAGTAAAACACCTGTTGTGTACTCACCCAATCCTCAGGGCCCCGGACTTTAGCCGACCATTCCAGCTGGCAACTGATGCCAGTGGTGTGGGGTCTGGTGCCGTTCTGATGCAATCAGACGAAGATGGGCTGGAGCACCCAGTCAGTTTCTTCTCAAAAAAGTTCAACTCGGCACAGAAGAACTATTCAGTAGTTGAGAAGGAACTGCTGGCGATTGTGCTATCGCTCAGGCACTTTGAGGTGTATGTTCCAGCATATGGACCAGTTGTGGTGATCTACACCGACCATCACCCCCTCAAGTTCCTGAATCAATTCCATAACCGGAATATGAGGCTGACCAGGTGGTCATTAATGTTGCAGGAATACAACCTAGACATACGCCATATTGCCGGTTCTGAGAATGTGATTGCAGATTGCTTATCGAGGGTGGAAGACCCGGGGTAGATCATCACAAGGGTAGCCTCCTACTTTGGTTTGATTAGTATTTTTTTTTTTTTTTTTTTTTCTATGTGATTGAGGGAGGCAAAAGGCATAACTGCCTATAGCGAGTGCCTCCCCCATAGTTGAAAGAGTGACAGGGCCAAAATCAAGGGACGTTCGAGCCAAAATGCCTGGACACACGGAGTTTGAAGCAATTTAAGTCATAGAGGAAAAGACTGATTCTGGAGAGAGTTCCAGAGCTCAGCTGTTGAGTAGAAGAAAGTTTGAGAGTAATGTTTCACTCTTGGGTTGGGAGAGTTGCACAGATAGGGGTGGGATTGAGTTGCAAGACGGGTACCACGTGCCCTACGTAAAGGAGGTGGTATGCACTGGGATAGCTCTGAGGAACATGATTATATAGTAGCGATAGAATAGCGAGAGAGATGCAACATTGCGGCGGAGAGAGAGAGATTGCAGAGAGTTGGTGAGAGGACGGGAGTTAATGATACGAAAGGCCTTCCTTTCAACTTTGTCTAGGAGAGCAGTGTGAGAGGAACCTCCCCACACATGTGAACAATACTCAATACAAGGGCGCACTATGCCCCTGTACAGAGCAAGAAGCTGTGCAGGGGAAAAGAACCACCTAAGGCGGTTGAGCACACCCAGCTTCTGGGATGCTGCCTTAGCAAGACTGGTAATATGGTCCTTCCAAATGAGAGCAGAAGAAAAAGAGACACCAAGAATATTGAGAGAAGATGAAGGGTTGATTTTTGTATTGTTGAAGAATAAGGGATAGTCCGCTGGGAGATCCTGACGGGTAGATAGATGGAGAAATTGGGTTTTGGAAGCATAAAGTTAACAAGGTTTTCTCTGCCCCAATTGGAAATAGTATTTAGATCAGAATTTAAGAGTTCTATGGCTTCTACGTTCGTTGAGGGATTGCTGGCTGGGGCGTTCTGAAAAACTAATGGAGTAGTGCAAGGAGTCTGCGTAAGAATGGATGGGAATTAAGGTACAGTTAAGGAGATCATTTATAAAAATTAGAAAGAGAATAGAGGACAGAGCCCTGAGGAACACCGGAGTTTATAGAGTGAGGAAGTGAACAATGGCCGTCCACAACCGCGGCTATGGAACGGCCGGAAAGGAAATTAGAGACAAAGGCACAGATGGAGGGATAGAAACCGAAGGAGGGTAGTTTAGAAATTAAAGATTTATGCCAGACTCTATCGAAGGCTTTCGATATGTCTAGTGCAATAGAAAAAGTCTCACCGAAGTCCCGAAATGAGAATGACCGAGTTAGTTAAAGATATGAAAGAAGATCACCAGTAGAGCGACCCTTAAGGAAGCCATACTGGCTTCCTGTTTACGTTTGGTGCTTGTTGGCTCGCGTGTGTAGCCCAGCGTATTGGGTCATAAAGTAGGAGTTGCTGTGTTGGTATAGAAGAAAAAACTAGGCTTGCCCCTGTAGTGCAGCCGCCATAAACAAATTAAAAAATATAAAAATCCTATAAAAACTCTTTCTTTGATAGTTACATTTTGTTTAAGTATGTTATAGCAGAAATTCTGAGTTGTACTCCTCTCAGAAGGCTGGGCTAGTGAAGCTCGCTCTTATGAGCATAACTATGTAATTTAATCTATTGTGTTGGGAAGGGTTGTTCATTTTTATGATGTGTTATTTTGAAGAGAACTGTGCTTTACATTTCATTGTCGCTGGGTGGCTAGGAGTGGCGAATTTTGTATGGGTTCTGCGTGTCAGATTTAGAGCTCATAGTTGGAGCCTCTTAAAAATCTTGGGTGGGGTGTGACGCTCACCGCTTCTCCCAGAACCGCATGGCTTACTCGCAAGGACTCGCCAGGGCAGAGAATGTAGCTACAGTCTACCTATCATTGTGTACTTTCCTTCTTGAGAAAGCTTGTGTTGCAGACAGTTCAGAACTGTTCTTTATTTCCGTCTGTCACAATCCTTTCTATTTTATTTAGTCAATTGAAAGTATTGTGTTAAGTAGTTGAATGATGGGAAGGCGAGCGGGAGAGAGAGAGAGAGAGAGACCGGGTGGTGTGACTTGGTGGTGAGTGTGGCACGTGGCTGGCCCCCTTACATAGGCCTCGCAGGATTCGTTGCCTCCTGCCTAACACTGCCTACTAGGCGGCTGCTTACTGGGTGACTGTCGCGCGCCCTCGTGTCTTTTCTGCAAACTGGGACTCCAGCGAGGCGGTCCCTGGGAATATCCTTGTCATATCCGTCCCAGACAGCATACTCTAAGCATATCCCATGAACTGTTCCACACTCTTGTCTTAGAATCTTTCTCTCCTACTGCCTCTATCATTTCCACTACTTCCTCACCTTTTATTAACCTCTGAAGTGCGCATGGGGGTAATTAGACACCTGTGATACTACGGATTCTGTGGGTTACCTGGGTGGATCTTTTGTCTGTGTACCTTGGAGTTTAGACTGTGTAGTGCGTGAGGGCTGCTTGCCTAATCCACCCAACACTGTTCTAACTCTATTTGCTTTTACTTTTGAGGGTCGCCAGGAGGATACTCGATACTTGTGATCGAGAATCCTCAAGAGAGCACCTCTTCATATTAACGTAATCAGGCCGCACAGACCCAAGGTCCACACTAGGCTAGGAGCTGCCTTGCTCCACCAGAATTCTGTACCTTTGCGCATCCCAGCTAGACTTTATTAACCCGGGTAGACATTAGCTGGATTAGATCATCTACTCTTTTATGCATACCCATTATTTCTACACAAGCATTTTGAGGTCTAGGTTGCTGTAGAGAGACACAACCAGCATAGACCGGTTTTGTTAATAGGAGTACTACTTTTTCGTGGCGAGCATTATTACTGTTGCACCGCTTATAATATTCTTGTGTCCAATAACATTATAGGTCCAGCCTTTTTGTATATTTAGCCTACACGTGCATTGTCCTGCCTCCTGCTATTTTGTGGTTCCATTTCCGATACGTTCTTCTTAGTAGCATCCGACATTATTCAGAAGATTCCTTGTTCGGTGCTTGAGGACTTTACAACACTTTCTTTCATAAAGGAGTGACAGATATTATTGATTAAAGTAACGTTAAGTAAACCTTCTTCTTGTTTGCATTATATCAATCTTGTGATTTAATTAAGTTAACTCTCTTTTCCTTGTGTACCATAACTAAGCAACCATATGTTATAGGTAATAGGCTGTTTCAGAGAACATCAGCCTATAGTAGAAGCACATAGATACTGAGAGTTAAGATACCCCGCTATCGCAGATATAACTCTGGAGGGTATATGTGTTCTTTGTTCGACGGGATTATATATCAGGGGTTGGATCTAGCGTTTCCGTTGTTGCATTTATGCCAGTCTAGTCCATACGAAGAAACGTTGCATCCCTTGCATTATTCTACAGATATTTTCACAGCAATTGTTCCGAGGAACTTGCTTCAATTGTGCCGCCTCTCCACATCTTTCCCCGTAGAACTAGGGCAGCTGAGAGCGCCCATGAATTTACACTTTCTCCTCCACAATGCAGAACTTCTGCTTATCAGAATTCATTTATCCCCAGAGCTACTACTCTTTGGAATTCACTTCCCTGGAATTGCTTTCCACAAACTTACAATCTACAAATGTTTAAATCCAGTTGTTACAAACATTTTATGAATGGAGGATGCCTTTAGGCACATGGACCTTTTTGTTTTATCTGTGTTTTTCCTTCCTCCGTTCATTGTCTCTTTAAAAAAAAAAAAAACAAAAAAAAAAAAATGTATAAGAGCCACTGATTTATACGAGACCCGATCGTAACAAAGTGTTTATACATACAAAGATAATCTGTAAGTTGTTTGTATGGTGAATACAATTATTATGTGTATATGTTGGTTGTACTTTTCCTTTTTCTGCAATAAAGTGACTAATAATGATTGTGTATAATTATGTTGGTTGTAATGTTCCTTTTTACACAATACAATGCGTACTAACAAAATGTAGACAATACAATGAATAATAATATGTGGAACATGAATGGTAAGGTGGGTGATAGGAAAGTTGAGGGAGTGGTGGGAGGGTGGGGGGTACCATCAGAGGTGAATGGGAATGGTAGTGCACTTGTGGACGTATGTGTGGGGAGGAGGCTGTGGATAGCCAACACCTTCTTCCGACACAGAATGATCCACAGGTACACGTGGAAACGGATGTTGACGATGAAGGATAAGACAGTGGTGGAACGAAAGTCATTGATTGATTATGTATGTGTGGATGAACGAATGAAGAAATCTGTGATGGATGCTAGGGTGTATAGGGGTATTGGAGGGGGTCTGTCTGATCATTATGTAGTGGTAGCTAAGGTTAGGATACAAAAGAAGTGGGTGAGGAGAGCGGGAGGGAGGTGAGAGGAGGGTGGAATGGTGAGGAGGGTGGAGAGGTTGCAGGAGGAGGAAGTCAGGGAGGAGTACAGGAGAGCAGTGGAAAGACGACTAGGTGGGTTCGACCTGGAAGTTATGGAGGAAGTGGAGGAGATGAGCAAGGTGTTTAAGGATGGGATCTGTGCAGCATGTGAGGAGGTGTGTGGAGTGAGGAGAAGAGGGAGGGGAGTGAAAGGTACAGCATGGTGGACAGAAGAGGTAAGAATAGCTGTGGAAGAAAAGAAGAAAGCATATAGAGAGTGGTTGGGTATTAGAGGGAATGAAGATTCCGAGAGACAGAAACGAGCGAGGTACGTGGAGAGTAAGAGGGTGGTGAAGAGAGTAGTGAAGGAAAGTAAGAGAAGAGTAGATGATGAATTTGGAAGGAATCTGAGTGTAAAATGGAGGGAGAGTAAGAAACTGTTCTGGAAAGAAGTCAAGAAAGTTAGGGAAGGTAGCAAGGGAAACAGTAAGGGTGTGAAAGATAAGAATGGGAGAATGCTAGCCGAGAAGCAAGAGAGAGTCGAAAGATGGAGGGAGTACTTCAGTGAGTTGCTAAATGAAAGGAATGAAGAGCCAGCAAACATAGCTGGATATGGTATGGGAGGGAGAAGAAGAAGAAGAGAAGTAGTGGAGGAGGAGGTGGGGATCAGGAGGTCAGAAGTGTGGGAAGCCATGAAAAGAGTGAAGTTGGGGAAAGCACCAGGAACAGATGGAGTGTGTGGGGAAATGTTGAGGTATGGTGGTGAGATAGTGATAGAATGGGTATGGAAAATGTGCAAACTAGCATGGGAGAAGGGGAGTGCACCCAATGACTGGAAGACTGGCATAATAGTCCCCCTATATAAGGGCAAAGGGGAAAGAGGAGTGTGTGTGGTAACCACCGAGGAATATGTCTTCTAAGCGTAGTAGGGAAGGTATACAGTAGGGTAGTGATTGAGAGAGTGAGAGTGAGAACGGAGAAATGGATAGGCGACGAGCAGGGAGGTTTTAGGAAGGGAAGAGGATGTGTAGATCAGATTTTTACCCTGAATTGTGTTGTGGAGAAGTATCTGGAGAAGAAACAAAAGGTGTATGTTGCCTTTATGGACTTGGAGAAGGCCTATGACAGAGTGGATAGAGAAGGTTTGTGGAAAGTACTTAGAATATACGGAGTAGAGGGCAAGTTGCTGAAAGCAGTGAAGAGCATGTATGAGGGTGCAAAGGCGGCAGTACGTGTGGAGAGTGAGCAGAGCGAGTTCTTTGACCTGAATGTTGGTTTGAAACAGGGGTGTGTGATGTCCCCGTGGTTGTTTACTGTATATATGGATGGAGTTATGAAAGAAATACTATCAAGAGCAGTGGATGTTGGTGTATCGCTGAAAAGGGAGGGAATTGAGTGGAAGCTACCTATACTGCTGTTTGCGGATGATACAGTTCTGATGACTGATAATGAATGGGAGTTGCAGGGTCTGGTAAATGAGTTTGGAACAGTGTGCGAAAAACGGAATTTGAAGGTAAATACGGGGAAGAGCAAGGTTATGGTCTTCGAAAGGGGTGAAGTCACAGAGTGTGAGGTGAAGCTGAACGGTCAGGCTATGGAGATCGTCAACTCTTTTAAGTATCTGGGCAGTGTGTTGAGTAAAGATGGGACTATGGATGAAGAGGTGCGGGAGAGGGTACAACAGGGGAAGAGGGTTGTAGGAACGCTAAAAGCAGTAACAAGAAATAGGGTGGTCAGTATGGAAGTGAAGAAGTCCTTGCATGACAGTGTGGTAATCCCGACACTGACTTACGGAAGCGAAGCATGGACGTTGGTTGAGAGACTCAGACCAAGAGTGAGAGCAGTGGAAATGAATTACTTAAGGAGTGCGTGCGGAGTTACATGGAGGGATAGACAGACTAATGAGGAAGTAAGAAGGAGGTGTGGTGTGGAGGTAGATGTGCTGGAAAGTGTGAAAAGGAACAACTTGAGATGGTTCGGCCATATGGAACGTATGGAAAGCGAGAGAATGACTAAGAGGGTGTACGAGAGCGAGGTGGAGGGACAGAGTGGGAGAGGTAGACCGAATATGAGGTGGAAGGATGGAGTGAGGAACTACATGAACGAAGGCGGTGCTGGTTGGGGGGAGGGGCCGTCGACTGACTGGGGACAGAGGTGCATGGGGGCGGTTCGTTCGTGGCCACCCCTTCGGGGATCACGGCGTCAGGCAATAGATAGATAGATAGATGAATGGAGGACATTATTATAATACCTAATAATATATAGAGTGGATAAACGAATTTACCTTGACGTTTTCAAAAACTAATGATATCTCATTATACAAGAGAATATTATATGTATACTGAACTAATGATATCTCATTATACAAGAGAATATTATATGTATACTGAACTAATGATATCTCATTATACAAGAGAATATTATATGTATACTGAACTAATGATATCTCATTATACAAGAGAATATTATATGTATACTGAACTAATGATATCTCATTATACAAGAGAATATTATATGTATACTGAACTAATGATATCTCATTATACAAGAGAACATTATATGTATACTGAACTAATGATATCTCATTATACAAGAGAATATTATATGTATACTGAACTCACAATACAATATTGAGGGGCTAAATTAATAAACTTGGCGGTTTATAATGATAAGGTAACTCATTATTATGCGAGAGATGCTAGGAAACTATAATGTTCATAATAATAATAATTTACATCTTATTTATGATAGTTGCAAATGAACTGGAAATGTGACCGGGATATAATTTGGTAATAATGACATTCTAATAAGTCTGGCATATCAATTAGGTTGGGCATGGATTTATGGGGAATAATTGGGATGGCAACTTACCGGTTCAGTTTTGAGGTACAGTCCCGGACAGATGAAACAGCAACACCTCGTCCACCCGCTATGTGGTGAGGGGCTCTGCGGATTTGGTAATACTGGCAGGAGGTGGGAGGGATTGGGGTGGGTGGGTGATGAGGGGAGGTATGTCGGGGGTTTAGGGGGGAATTGGGAGGCTGAAGAGGCAGAAATCATGGTGTGGCTGGTGGGAGGGGGCAAACAAGTGACAGGGTAGGGGAGAGCAGACTGTTAAATTTGTTAAATGTAGCATACAGTGATATTGTAGGTGTGTGTAATTTAAAATCCTGTGGGAGTAGCTTGTTCTATAGGAAAATGTGCTTGTCACTCTGTTCTCCCCTACCCCATCACTCGTTTGCCCCCTCCCACCAGCCATACCATGATTACTGCCTCTTCACCCTCCCACACTCTCCCCTAAACCCCCCACATATCTCCCCTCATCATCCACCCACATCCCTCCCACCTCCTGCCAGTGTTACCAAATCCGCAGAGCCCCACATCACACAGCTGGTGGACGGGGTGTTGCTGTTTGATCTGTCTGGAACTGTACCTGCCAGGGCAGGCGCTGTTCTGGCCGGCTGTAGTATTCTGCCAAGTAGTCCCGGTGAAGTTTGGCAGTGGCTGGTCCTCTCTGCCGCGGCAATGGTTGTAGTCCATCCAAGGGGTCCCTGCTCCAGTCACCTTGTTCCATGTTCTCCTGACGCTGAGATGCTTGTCCTTGTTGTCCTTGGCATTTGTCTATGAGGAGATTGTGGAGTATACAGGACGCGATGACTACCTTCTCCACGGTGGTGGGATGAATGTTCATGGTTGTAAGGAGACACCTGAAGCGGTTTGCCAGCATACCGAACGCATTCTCCACCTGCCTCCTGGCCCGGGACAGTCTATAGTTGTAGTTCCTCTTGGTATTCTCGAGTCCTCGGTGAGGGTAGGGCTTCTGTAACCACTCCCTCATGGGGAATGCGTCATCACCAACGAGGAAGTAGGGCACTGGATGGTCCTCGCCGGGAAATGGCTCTGCTTCCGGCAAGCCTGCTGCCCCGTCCTCCAGGACCTGCCGGATGTCGGTCACCTGGAAGATGCCACCATCAGATGCGGAACCGTTCGCTCCCACGTCCACGTACATGAACTTGCCCAGGTGATCAACCACTGCCAGGAGAACAATGGAGTGATAGTGTTTGTAGTTGTAGTACAGGGAGCTGCAGTTTCCTGGAGGTTGTATGGCTATGTGCTTGCCATTGATTGCCCCTATGGTGTGCCGGAAGTGCCACCTCTCTAGGAAACACTTGGCAACCTCTTTCCAGCCTTCGGGTGTTGATGGGAACACAATAACCTCTTCCATATACTCCTGGATTATAGCCTCGCATGTCTCCCTTACTGCCATCGAAATTGTGTTTGCACCAACACGAAAATTTAACGACATGCTCTTGTATGCCTCCCCTGTTGCCAAAAATCGTAGTGTCATGGCCAATCTCCAAACCTGGCTCCAGGGGCTTCTTCCAATTGGTGGTCTCCTTCTTGATCCGGGGTGTAAGACGGCGTACTATGTCATTGAATAGGTCTTCGTCCATACGCAGATAATACCTGTAGGTGGTCCTGTCCGTCTCAATTAGCTCATTTAGCAGTTGGTGGTAGTGTCCGTAGGTGGCTCTCTGGGTGACCCAAGGCTTGACGCTGCAGCTTCTGGGTTTCCTGGGTCGTACACGGCGCTGACGCTCCTTCTTCAGGAGGGTGGCGATGAGTAGCTGGTGGTTAAGGTTGGCTACAACAAGCTCCTGAAACACAATGGCCATCTCCAACTCCTCCTCCGTAACCTCAGTTGATGGCTCGAGTTCCGTGAGGTCCATGTTGCCGTGGTGATGACTGATGTGTGACTGCCATGTGTGCGACCACACCCACTATGAGCAGGTACAGGTCGTCGTCCCACATTCCTCTAGCATCGGGTTAACGTTTTCTGATGGTCGGCCCGATGCGGCTGGTGTTCCTCATAACTTCTTTCGTATCGGCCAAAGGTCGGCTGACAGACGTATCTTATTCGCACTTGGTTGACTGATTCGGCGCTCATCCGGGTTATCGTTGGGTCATGCTCTGGTATGCATCGATTTATATTCGAATTATGGTCGGGTCTTGGTCGTAACTCGTTCGGGAGTATCGGGTTATATTCGACTCTTATTCGGGGCATTGTCTGGGGATGTTCTTCTTCTACCAACATCGGGACAATATCGGTTGAATTCGCCTCAAATATGCAAGTCATCGTGTTCGGGAGAAGGTCGCGCGACGTTCGAGTTCTGTATGACGCGGCCTTAACTCAGCATTATTCGAGAAAATTTGGGTTATCTTATTTGACATAACCGGTGATAACCAGCAACACTCGGGTACACTCGAGATCATTCGAGTTATACTCATGGCTACTCTTTATGCACTCGATATTCATTCGGCCAATTGTTCATAGCAGGCTGAGTTAGCACGAGTGTCTGCTGTACACTCGGGGATACTCAATCACATTCATAAACACTCAACATCACTCTTGCATATTCGGCCACGTGGTTTTGTCCCCGAGTGTTGATGAGTTCCACCGATTAATTTGGAGTAATTATGAGTTGTTCCGAGTTAATCCGAGTAATCACAACCTATTTCGGTGTTCCCGAGTGTCTTGAGGTTGATCTGACTCGGGGCAATATTTTTAAACATGGTTGAAATTTGAGCTGCCCGAGCGGAGTTCCCTGGAGTATCCGTGAGTGACCCAGAGTGACCCAGGGTGACCCAGAGTGCCCATGGGTGCATGCGATCTTCCAAGAATCATTACGCGAGTTTCCGAGTCTGTGGACTCCTGGAAACTCGGCCTCACACTCCTGAATGTGTGAACTAGGCTTAAACCTCGTGGAAAGATTTCTTCTTCCTCTCAACCTACGAGTGCGTACGTGACATTCAAGACATTCCGCGAGAGAAAGAGAGAGAGAGAGAGAAGGGGGCCGGTCGGGCGATGACGTAGTGACACCCCCCCCCCGTTCTCCCACCTACTTTACACCTGATATTGTCTCGCACACCTGCTTCTCACCTGTAATTGGCCCACACAACCTGCCTGCTTTTTTATTGGTTCCGGCACGTCTATCCCGGTCTCTGTGACTTCTGATTGGACTAGTGTGGTGATGGACTCGTATATATGGACAGATATTTGAGATTCAAAGTTAGTACATTCTCAGCTGTGGGGAGTAAAGAGCTGCATGGAGAGACAGGCTTGTATAATTATTGTATAGGGTTATTTTATTTTATTTGTAGTGCGTCGCTGGTACCTCTACACGGTAGGAAACCCGTGACTGTTAATTAACCAGAGGTATGTCGGAAACATAGCCTCATTTGATTTAAGATTTTGTGATTGGAGAGACATTTTTGGATTGGATTTTTTATTTTGTAATTAGATATAATTTTGAGATTGGATATTGAATATTGGAGCATTGTTTTAAGTACTATTAAATTATTGTGACTTAAATTTATATTGTAAAGCAAACCAACTTTATTCTATGTAGTTAAAGTGAACCAAAACGGATACAAAACGACCATAAAGTACTAAATGTAAATTTCCTTCATAATCACCTAATGTTTTGTGTGATTGTTGAATACTTTATTTGTTTTACAAATACATTTCCATTTTATATGTGACTTTATATATTCCCTGATCTATTATATTGCTTCATTAAAAGTCTTGCATTAATAAGAAAGAATAAGAATAACTAATTGGCTAACCTAACAATAATAATAATAATGATTTAATATACGTAAAGAGGACTATGATTAAATGAATAACGAGATAAGAGAAAAAGAGTAAAATATGATGTGTAAAGGATTAACGAACTAAATGACGTATATATAAAAAGATCTTAATAATATTTATACTTTAATGATAATCCTGATTAATTACTGTATTGCTTAAAAGTCCTTACTTACATACCAAGCTTTTCTCTATTCGTAATTAGTAGCCTACTTAATATTAAACATTAAAATAATTCGATATGACTTTAAATAGTTTCATGATTGATTATAATTGTAGTGTATCGGAGTTGTTACGTATCTTGATTTAGAAGTGGTTAACTAAATAAATAAAGATAGAACAGTTACTATGAAAGTGTAGCAAACAGCTGAAGGCCAATAGAACGTAAAATATTAAAGTTTGTTCTGTTGTTACTTGCTTTCCTTTAGTTGTTGGGACAGTTATCCTTTATACTCTGATACACTTCAATTATATTTAATCAGGAAACTATTTAAAGTTACATTGAATGTGTAATATGAAATAGGCTATTAATTAAGAATACTAAAAGTTCGATATGTAAGCGAGGGTTTTAAGTCACTAGAATATATCAATTAATCTTAATTATCAGCAAAGTATTAAGATCCTTTTATATAATTAATTTAAGTTTGTTAACCCTTTAAAGATTGTTTTACTTTTTCTGTTATCTCGTTATTCTTAGTTTATTATTATTCTCCCTTTAGTATTTTATCTTATTTAGTCTTATTACTGAAAGACATTTGATTAAATAAAAATGGTAAGTAAATATTAGAAAGTCACATATAAAATGGTAAGGAAATATTAGAAAGTCACATATAAAATGATAAGGAAATATTAGAAAGTCACATATAAAATGGTAAGGAAATATTAGAAAGTCACATATAAAATGGTAAGGAAATATTAGAAAGTCACATATAAAATGGTAAGGAAATATTAGAAAGTCACATATAAAATGGTAAGGAAATATTAGAAAGTCACATATAAAATGGTAAGGAAATATTAGAAAGTCACATATAAAATGGTAAGGAAATATTAGAAAGTCACATATAAAATGGTAAGGAAATATTAGAAAGTCACATATAAAATGGTAAGGAAATATTAGAAAGTCACATATAAAATGGTAAGGAAATATTAGAAAGTCACATATAAAATGGTAAGGAAATATTAGAAAGTCACATATAAAATGGTAAGGAAATATTAGAAAGTCACATATAAAATGGTAAGGAAATATTAGAAAGTCACATATAAAATGGTAAGGAAATATTAGAAAGTCACATATAAAATGGTAAAGAAATATTAGAAAGTCACATATAAAATGGTAAGGAAATATTAGAAAGTCACATATAAAATGGAATTGTATTTATAAACTTAAAAAAGGTATTTTACAATTAATCAAAATAATAATCAATGAAAGTTATAATAGATTTTAGGATTGTTTTGCATACGTTCTGATTTCACTAAAGTACAAATTAAATTTTAGTAGGCTTAAGTAGACAATATAATTTATAGGACTTTTACAATGCCTACTCCGAATAATAGCTTTACATAAAGTCAGGTAAGTATTTAACTTATACAATGCTTAATCATTAATTATGAATGACAATAGCTTTACATCAAGTTAGTTAATTGTTAACAGGTAAAGTAGTCAATATTCAATCACAAATTATCTCTGAATCTAACATTAATTCTATTCACCAAAAGTAAACAGTAATTCAAAATATATATCTCTCTAATTAAACATATATGATTCTCCAATCACAGAATCCTAAATCAAAGGAGTGTATGTTTTCGACATACCTCGGGTTAATTAATAGTCACGGGTTTCCTACCGGGTAGAGGTGACAAGTTACGCCCTACAAATAAAAATAAACCCTATACAATAATTATTCAAGCCTGTTCTCCATGCCGCTGTGTCTAGTTTGAATTATCAAATCTCAGGCTTATATATCGTTCCCCGGACCAAGCTAATCCAATCAGAAGTCAGGATACACGTGCCTAATACAATCCGATGCAGGCAGGGTGTGAGAGCCAGTTACCGACGAGAACAGGTGTGCAGGAGCCAACCAGGTGTTAGAAGTTGGTGGGTGAAGGGGGGGGGCTGCTCACCACGTCACAGGTGCCCCGCCCCTCTCGCTCGCTTTGGCGGGAACTTGAGGAATGTGAAGGATGTGTGGAATGTCACATCCACACCAGCTAGGCTGCTTTCTCTCTCTCTCTCTCGTCACGTAGGATAGAAAGAGGGATCGTTTCTTGCAGTTGTAGGTGTAAAGTTGCGTTCAACAGGTTGGTCTTGTCACACGTCACATCTTGGTTATCTTCCAGATGTCACAGAGTATAAAGGATAAATAGTCCCAACAGCTAAAAGTAAAGCAAGTACCAACATAACACACTTTAACATTTTAAGTTCTATTGGCCTTCAGCTGTTTGATACATTTTCATATTGTCTTATCGGTCTAGTTTTATCAAGTTAACCACTTCTGAATCGAATCAAGATACGTAACAGTATATATACATATACATATACTGGTATTTATTAGTAATTAGTAGCCTACTTAATATTAAACATTAAAATAATTCTACATGACTTTAAATAGTTTCATGATTGATTATAATTGTAGTGTATCAGAGTATAAAGGATAAATAGTCCCAACAGCTAAAAGGAAAGCAAGTACCAACATAACACACTTTAACATGTTAAGTTCTATTGGTCTTCAGCTGTTTGATACCTTTTCATATTGTCTGTTCGGTCTAGTTTTATCAAGTTAACCACTTCTGAATCAAGATACGTAACATTATATATACATATATATATACCAGTATATATATATATATATATATATATATATATATATATATATATATATATACATATACCGGGTATATATATAATTATATATATATATACATATACCTATATACTGTATATAAACCGATTTTACCTAAGAGATTCAATACTACTTGCAGAATTCTAGGTCGCAGAGTTGTGTATGCATTTTTTCTCTCAACCAACGAACTCGTGGACATACTGGGGAACACTCGCGATAACTCGGAAACACTCGAGTTGCATTCGGAATAACTCTTGCTTACTCTTACACACTCGGATGCACTCGGGAACCGGAAATGACCGTTAAGATTAAATTTTCCACACACACTTAGTACACTCTCAGCACACTCTTAATGACTCGGTAATTACTCTGAGTGTCCCCGAATGTACTCAGGGTTACTCGATATAACTCCTGGACACTCTTGTAAACTCCTGGTATTTTTCACACTCTGCCTCTATTTTGCCCAATTAACCAGACTGTGGACTCTTGGAAACTCGGTCTCATACTCCTGAATGTGTGAACTAGGCTATAGGGAGAATGAGACTTGAGTTTTAAGGCGTCGGTACCGTTTGTATGTTTCCTCCTTGTTGCGGACAGCAGTAGCCCAAACGTGAGTAAACCAAGATTTCTTTGCACTAGACTGAGAGAAAATATTGAAATATACGTTTTCATGCCCGAGAAGATTACCTCGGTAATGCGTTCAGCACTCTCCGAGGGTCCTCGGACATGGAAGCAGAAGTCATTCCATGGGAAATCAAAGAAGTACTGCCGAAGACAACTGTTTATATTTCATTACAAATATTTGAATATGTAATATATATTTGTACTTATTTACTGTATATATTCTGAAATAAAGATGATTGATTGATTGACTATCATATAAATCTTCCAACCACTCAATTTATACTACCACTGAACCACCCAACCATCCTACCACTATATTATTATCAAAATATGAATCATCCTACCATTATACTGCTATCACTATGAACAATCCAACCACCCTAGTACCATAATATATTACCATCCAACCACTCTACTACTATCCTATGAACCATCCAACCACTCAACCACCAACCCTACCATTCCACTACTATCATATGAACGCTCCTACTACTCAAACACAGGGGGAGACACTTGTTACAAGCAACCTGCCTTTTGTCTCCTCCATACACATAGGAAAACAAAAAAATACCCCTATCACTATTAACCTTGCAACCACTGAACTTACTAACTCCAAACCACCAACTATCCTACCCCTGTGCTACCATCCTACTAACCATCCAACAAGCCACCATGAACCTACAGGCACCCTTGGTATCGTTCCCCAGCACTGATGACCCCCGGTACTGCTCTCACTGATACGCTCTCATACCCCTTCTTCCCCAAAATGTATCTATATTTTAGCTTCTTTCCCCAAATGTTCCTATATTTCACATCTTTCACCAAAACGTGTCTATATGTTCACTTCTTCCCCCAAACGTTTCTATATTTTCACATCTTCCACCAAAACGTTTCTATATGTTCACTTCTTCCCCCAAACGTGTCTATATTTTAACTTATTCCCCAAAACGTGTCACTTCTTCCTCATAACGTCTCCATATGTTCACTTCTTCCCCCAAACGTTTCTATATTTTCACATCTTCCCCCAAACGTTCCTATATGTTCACATCTTCCACCAGGACTTCTTCTCCCAAATGTTTTATATTTTCACTTCTTCCCCCAAACGTTTCTATATTTTATGGATTACCCTTTCCTCTTTACCCACTCCGCTTGGCCGGACTATTTCACACCCACCAGAGCTCTCCACTTTATAGCTCCTCGCCTCCGCCAAGGTTTAAGAGATGATCACAATGGCTGGCTTTGTATGTTGGTGGCTAGGCTGTTTTGGGTACAGGTAACATATGGTAGAGATGGGAGCTGCTCTGGGGGCTGTGTATGGAGGGCTTGTGTGTGTGTGTGTGTTGGTGGCCAAGCTGTTAAGGGTATGGGGAACATCCGGTCCATAACTTACCCTCTGTTCACACCCGTATTTTCAATCCAGGTAAAAAGTATTTTGATGCAATGGTGCCACCCTCTTACTCCCGTCAGCCACTAAATAACATCACAAATACCCTTCCGGGAAGTTATTATGAGGATGTAAAACTGGTGAAGGGAGAATGTACAGTTCAAAGACCCAGACATGTCCCGGCACACGCCTCAGCCAATCACATCCTGCGTTGCACTGGGGCGGGTATAAAGGGAGGTGGGTGGAGCCAGTGGACACACTGGACAAATAGACACGTAATGAATAATATAAGAATACTCCAACAATTATTACCACTTGAATGTAATAAACTTGCAAGAGAAAAATGGGACAGTATTGTATATTCAATAGAAACAAATACAGATCCTAAATCCTTTTTGGAAGGAAATAAGAAAGATCATGGGTCAGGAGGTTAATAATATAAATATTATAAAACACAGAAATGGTAATGAAAAAGATAATAGGGAAGATATAGAACAATTATTTATAACAGAATGGAGAAATACTTTTAGAATTAGTGATGAGGAAAACAATGATTTTGACTTACAGCATGAACAAAATATAAATGATTGGTTAGCAGATAATAATAATCAATGTAAACTATTGGATAAAATAGAAATGTCACGGATAAATGATGAGGACAAAGTAACTGAGGGTGAAATATTACATAATTTGAGACACTTCAAATAAAAAACACCAGGGATATCAAATATAACAAGAAATATACTATTAAATTCACCAAGAAATATTATTTATAGTATAGCAAATATTGTTAATGCATCTACAGTATATCAACAGGATTATTTCCAAATCAATTTAAAACTTCAAAGATTATATTTATTCCTAAACCAGGAAAAGATCCAACACAGGTGACGTCCTACAGGCCAATATCATTACTAGAAGTATTAGGAAAGTTATGGGAAAGGATCTTGAACAATAGACTAACTCAACTATTAGAAGACAGATTTAACCCTAGCCAAGATGGCGTTAGGAAAAAACGTGGCACACAAACAGCTATAGCAATAATTACAGAAATAATATCTAAAGCATAAGCTACAAATGAACAAGTAACGCTGGTGCTAAGGGATGTGTCAAAGTTTGACAAAGTTTGGCATAATGGACTTAAATATAAATTACTACAACTAAACTTACCAATATATCTAGAAAGAATACTATGTAATTATTTAGATAACAGATATGCTCAAATTAGTACACAGAGCTTTTTAGGACCTAGATTTCCACTTCTAAGTGGGGTACCACAAGGCGGGTGTTTATCACCAACGTTCTATGCAATTTTTACATTAGATATCCGCTCACCTACACAACATAGTGAACATGTAATATTTGCTGACGACATCACTCAAATGATAATGACTCCAAGTAAATAAACAAATAGAGCAGTTATTTATATAAAGAGAGCCATTGAATCAATGAATAATTATGAAAAATTATGGAAAACTCGTACAAATTTAAAAAATTTCAGTGATGCCATTAAATCGTTATAGATATCCAGTATTGGTAATCAATAATAATATATTACAATACACAAATCAAGGTATTATTTTAGGACACACAATTAGTAAAGGCGGATATGGAAGTTTTATAAACGACAAGGTTAATAGAACAAGACAGATATTAAATAAGTTGTCTATAATTATTACATAACACCTCAACTAAACAAAAGAAAAACTATCTATCTATCTATCTATCTATATGCTCAGGCCCAATCCCCATTTTGGGGGTAGCCGACTCAAGACAGAGCAAGAACAGGGAAAACACAAAACAACATAAAACAACAAATAAACACAGATAAAAAGCACAAACTCACACACATCCAGGTCACCCAGGAGAAGACCCAGAGACCAGGGCCACCAAGGTCGCTCCAGCACTCCCCTGGCCCCCGACCACCCGGAGAGGTTCCGATCTCGGCAAGCAGACATGCAGCGGAGCCAAAGCCACAAGCCCTCCCACCACACTTCCAGGCGCACCCTTCATATTAATCGTCTCCCCGGTCCAGGCGCCTGATGGACTATTATCTAGTCCAACTTGCGCCCGACCCCTTACTCCAAATGACCACGTGTTCACTCAACTATTCACAAGCATTCTCCATTCACTCCTGTCCACCACCACTTCCCCTGCCTGATCTATAGTCATTCCTCTATCATCCAAAGCCTTTCTTACACAGTCTCTCCATCTCAATGGGGGTCTTCCTGCCCTTCTATCTCCCCTTGTACCTGACTCACATATTCTCTTTGTAAGCCTTTCATCTCCCATTCGTTCAACATGACCATACCAGCTCAGCACCCTTCTGTCCACTCTGGCTGACAAATATTCCTGCTGCCCCACTCTCCTACGTATCTCTTCATTCCTCAATCTGTCTCTACGAGTAACTCCACACATACTCCTCAAGCAGCTCATCTCCATCACATCCAGCCCTCTTTTCTCCTTTTTCTTCAGAGCCCATGTCTCAGCCCCATACATCACTGTTGGCACAACAATTCCTTGATACAGTGCACTTTTTACTTTCACTCCGAGATTTCTCGTCTTCCACATACTTCCCATTGCTCCGAAAACCTTCCTTCCTTCACACACTCTCTGTTTTACCTCCACTTCCATACCTCCACTCCTGCTTATCGTTCCTCCTAGATATTTAAAACACTCTACTTCTTCCAATATTTCCCCATCGAGCCTCACATCTAGATTCACCCTATGCTCTCCCCTATTACACACCATTACTTTACTTTTATTGACGTTCACCTTCAGTTTCCTCCTTCCACAAACCACACCAAACACTTTGACTACCCGCTGCAGTTTCTCATCAGAATCCGCCACCAATGCTGTGTCATCAGCGAACAGCAACTGATTCAACTCTCAATCTCTACCATTCTTTCCTACTAAACCCAATCCTCTTCCCATAGTTCTCCTTTTCACCTCCCTCACCACACCATCCATAAACATATTAAACAGCCATGGTGACATAACACAACCCTGTCGCAAACCTACCTTTACCTCAAACCATTCACTCAACTCACCATTTCCTACTCTCACACATGCTCTGCTCCCTTCATAAAAACTCTTAACTGCTTCTAACAAATGTCCTCCTATTTCATAAATCCTTAACACCTTCCACATTGCTTCACGTTAATTCGACCTATTTTAACTTATCCCCCATGCCCTATGAACACCTTAAGGAAGATACATACACAAAAGTTACATGTAATACAAAATAATTTTCTACGATTAATTCACAATATAAGATATCGCACAAATCTTATAACTAATGAAAGTTTACATTTGCTTTCCAATATACCTGCTATAAATGTATTGTTACAAAATTACTCAAAGGATGTATGGAGTACTATTGAAGAAATTGATATAAATAATCAAGCCTATTATATTTAAAGTAATCCTGATCTTGCAGTAAAGATGCCGTACACATTTAGAAGCGGAAAAGAGTGAATTAATCAACAGTTAGAACCAATTTATACTTATCATTAAGTAAATTAATTACGGAATAGGTTTGATTCTTGTTTCTAAATAAGGCATAATACAAATAAATAAATAAATAAATAAATAAATAAATACCAAAAAAAATAAAAATAAAATGGGTGTATGTATATACAGTATATATATATATATATATATATATATATATATATATATATATATCTCTGGAGAGAGTGGGTTCGAATCCTGGTGAGGGCACTTTTATATTATGTTTTCGCCTTTATTGATTTTAAATCTCAACAACTTTCTCCTCTCACTTCTCAATATTATATAATTTCCCGATTATTTCTTATTTCGTGTATTCCCATTAACTGTTTGTCCTACTGTGTGTGCTCCATATTTGTCCTCCAATTGTCAATCTCAGTATATATCGTTCACATTCTGGATAATTCCAATATAATGGCATATTTTCAATTATATATGCATTTCTTCCTATCTTTTCAATATCTCAAATGTTTCGATGTGTCCAATGTTGCCCTATGTTACCATGTTCCTCCGTGCCTGTTTACGCTTTTACTATGTACTCCTTCTCTATATGTCTCAAATGTAATTGTCAGTTGCTTTCTTCACCCATTCTCCGTCCATACTCAATCTGTAAATATTTTTCTGTTCCTCTGATTTTATCTTTTCTCTTATCCTGGCTTTCGTTTAGCAATCCTCATATTCGTTGTTTCGTGAATACCAGATGCTTTCCCCTCCCACTTTCCCTGCATAGTTGATCAATATACTTATCCCTCAGTATTATATCTCCTGTCCCTGTTTTTGTGTGTTCCTCTCTTATTCCTAATCTTTATCCTCAATCGTCTATCCAATCTATGCTCTCTTTATACATTCCCTTCATATTATACATATGTGTCCAATTTATATTCTTATTCCTTTCCTTTTTAACATTTTACATTCATCCTATCCTTGCTTTCGCTTCCACTTCCTTTTGTATGTATCGTCTATCTTTATTCTCAATCGTCTATCCCAGCTACTCTCTCCTCATACTTTCCCTGTATATATACGTTTATTCTCAATCGTCTATCCCAGCTACTCTCTCCTCATACTTTCCCTGTATATATACGTTTATTCAACGTTTATTCCTATTCCATTCCCGTGTTATCATTTGCATTCATCTTATCCTTGCTTTCGCTTCACTTCCTTTTATTTGTATTCTTGATCTGTATTCCCAATCGTCTATCCCAGCTACTCTCTCCACATACTTTCCCTGCATATTATACAATTATGCTCAATGTCTATTCCAAATCCTTTCTTTTTTATCATTTACATTCATCCAATCATTGCTTTCGCTTTCACTTTATTATATCTGTATTCTCCATAAGAACATAAGAACATAAGAAAATGGGAGTCTGCAGAAAGCCGATTGGCCTAAGCAAGGCAGATCCCTGTCCCACACAACCCCAATTACAAAGCCCAATTATAGGCTCAACACTCTAATACCCTGAGGATCATCTTACCAAACCGGTTAGAGATTAACGCAGGATTATGGGGGTCTGCAGAGCGCTGATTGGCCCAACCCGGCTGATCCCCCTTCACACCCAACCCTTCTCGTCCATATGCTTATCCAATTTTTTCTTAAAGCTCCCTATCGTTCTTGATCCCACTATATCACTTGGTAGCCTATTCCACCCATCTACAACTCTGTTACCAAACCAATATTTGCCTATATCTTTTCTGAAACGAAATTTATCTAATTTGAAACCATTGGTACGAGTTCTTTCGCTATCACTGAGCTTTAGTACATTTGTCATGTCCCCTTTGTTAATCCCACTAACCCACTTGAACACCTCTATCATATCCCCTCTAACTCTGCGTCTCTCTAACGAATGTAAACCTAATTTCTTCAACCTTTCTTCATACGGAAAATTTCTAATATTATGGATCATTTTTGTCATTCTACGCTGAATTCTCTCCAATGAATCTATGTCCATTCTGTAATAAGGACACCAAAATTGGACAGCATAATCCATATGGGGTCTCACTAATGACAAGTAAAGTTTTAAGATAACATCAGCAGTTCTGTTACTCACACTCCTAGAGATGAACCCGAGAATCCTGTTTGCCTTATTACGAACGCTTATACACTGTTTTCTAGGCTTCAAATCCTAGTCTGTCCATCGTCAATCCTAGTCACTTGCTGCCCCCACTTTCCTCACATATTCCCCATTCCAAACCCGGAGTATTCCCATCCAGCGCCTTTACCAAAATACACGCTCCATCTGCTCTTACTCTGGCCAATATTAATTTTGTCCGGCATCCCTAACCTAGTTCTGCCCAGGGCTCAACAATATATATCTATGTTATCGTGTTAGTGTTCCCAGTACTAGTTTATCGCCATTCTTTACTGCTCCCGATTCCAAATAGGATTGTTTCTTATAAACTATATATATTTTGACTTTGTTTTTCATCTTTCTCCTCTTCCTTGTATTATTATATTGGTTGTATATATATAATGCACATATTTATCTGACCCAACATTGCTTTACTCATTCAATTGTTATATTATCTCGCTAATTAAATATCATAAACATCACGCTATTCAACATGTTAGTTTTAGGAGAGAGGTACTGTACCCTCACCAGGATTCGAACCCACTCACCCCAGGTATATTTGGGATAGTAGGGCACCTTGACCACTCGGCCATGAGCGGATTTCCGCTCATGGGCGACATATCATTAGATATGTTAGTTTTACTTTATCCAACAGCAGTGCTTTGGCATTTTATAATCTGAAATGTCACAGCATTTACCATGTCCTCTCCTTGTTAACGATATATATAGTGTTTGTCTTCTTCCTTTCATTCTCTATCTTGTTTTTCCCTTTTCTTCCTCTAGCTGTACCACCTTCCTCATCGCTTATGTATTAAAATACTATCCCTCGTCGCCTCTTGTAACTGTATCACTGTTATCTATTATCATCTTTCCCTCGTCCCTCCACTTCTGTATCTCCTCTTTATCTCCTTACCTCTACTTTTCCCTTCTCTACTTCCTCTCTTTTTCTCCTCCCCTTCCTTATGTTATCACCTTTATCGTCCTTCCCTCTTCTCTATCTCCTCTTTATCTCCTTCAATTTTACCTGTTATCATCTTTATCGTCCTTCCCTCATCCATCCACTTCTCTATTTCCTCTCTTCTCCTCTTGTATCCCTCCTCTCTTTCTCCTGCCCTTCTACCTGTTATCACCTTTATTGTCCTTCCCTCTTCTCTCCTTCCCTTCTACCTGTTATCACCTTTATCACACTTTCTCTCTTCTCCTCTGTTCTCCCTCCTCTCTTTCACTCCTCCCCTTCTCCCTGGTATCACCTTTATCGTTCTTCCCTCTTCCCTCCCCGTCTGTATCTGGCCACGTAATTCAGCCTCAGAGTTTCACGGCACCTTCCCTCCCTCGCTGCTTAACCCTTTTGCTACATCCGGTTCTTCTTCCTCCTTTCTCTCTTCTTCCCTTTTCTGTTCCTCCTTTCTTTCTTCCTCATTTTGTTCTTCTTCCGTTCGTTCTTCCTCCTTTCGTTCTTCCTCCTTTCTCTCTTCCTGCTTTATCTCTTCTTCCATTCTCTTATCCTTCTTTCTCTCTTCCTCATTTCTCTCTCATCTTGTCTGTCTTCCTCCTTTCTCTCTTCCTCCTTTCGTTCTTCTTCCTTTCTCTCTTCCTCCTTTCGTTCTTCTTCCTTTCTCTCTTCCTCCTTTCGTTCTTTCTCGTTTCTCTCTTCCTCCTTTCGTTCTTCTTCCTTTCCTCTTCCTCCTTTTGTTCTTTCTCCTTTCTCTCTTCCTTATTTTCCTTAATACTTCTTGCTTCTCTCTTCCCCTTTCTCTCTTCATTATTCTCTGTATTTCTTCTTGATACTCTTCTTTAATTCTCAAGTCGTCCTCTCTTTTCTTCAGTAGCATCGCTATTTTTCTTATTACTTCTTGCTTTTCATCATCAATTCTTCCTCCTTTCCTCTGTCTATCAATGTTAGTGTTCATATTACTCATTGTTTCTCTTGTTCCATTCTTCCTCTTTCTTCTCCTGTTCCAATTCTTTCATAGTATCTTTATTTAGGGGGATAGGTGTATATATTTGATCATTTATGTATTTATATTTGTATTACGTTTCCTCCTTAGACCTCCATTAACCTTAATAAAAAACACCTAAATACCCTCCTTCAAGATAAATTTGTACATTTTTCGATATAAAAATATCCAGGCCAAAGGCCGGTTCCTCTTGAATTACAGGCTCGCTATCGCTCGCCAGGAAAATTCGACATCTACAGTAAATATCACAACAAATCTTAGTATTGATAAAGAAATGGGGCAAAAATGTTTTAAATCGACAAACTAATGCGCTGAACGTCATAACATCTGAAAACCAATGGGTCTAAACATGATGAAGAAGGGAAATCAGAAAAAATACCCATCTCCCCTTAAATCTGTCTCCTTTCTCTAATTTTTTCTCTCTTTCTATCTTCTTTCTTTTCACGTAATTTTTGGTTTTCCCAAGTCTCCCTTCCTGGTTATATTCTACATCTCCCTTCTCTCTCTCACTCTCACTCTCTCTCTCTCTCTCTCTCTCTCTCTCTCTCTCGGACATTGAAATCAAAGTACCAGGATATAACGTGATAAGAAAAGACAGAAATAAAAACGGAGGTGGTGTGTGTATAATTATATGTGAAGGTAGGTCTGGCATATAACCAAAGGATTGATCTAGCTTAAGACAGTTTGGAGGCAGTCTGGTGTAACATTCTTCTGCCAGTCAAAACCCATTGTCATCGGGTGTTGCTATAGACCACCCAAACAATATAATTTCTTGGAACACTTTGAAGAATGTATCACTATGATTGGTTCTGAAATGGAAGTGCTAATTCTTGGCAACATGAATATTTGTGTACATAAGAAATCAGGGTATATGTATAAGAATTATATGAAAATGCAGGAGAGGTATGGTATGTCACAGCTGACTAACGAAATAACTAGGGAAACAAGCACATCAGCATCAATACTAGACCATGTTATCTGTAGTAGAAAAGAAAGAAAATAAGTCAAAACGGTGTGTGCCTCTAGAAATTAGTGACCACAATGTTACATATTGTACTAGATTTTTTTTAAAGAGTATGTAAACAAACATAATACCATTAAGATCACGTCATTGGAAACTTACATTCCACAGATTCTTATTGAAAATCTAGCCAATATAGACTGGAGTACGATATATCACTCTGAAACTGTTGATGAGGCATGGAATAACTTCAAGGAAATATTAATCAAAGTACTAGATTTGCTGGCTCCCATTAAAGAAATCAGAATTTTTAGAAAGCTTAAAGGAAAGGGATCAGCTCTTAGAAGATTTTAGAAGGGATAAGGAGAATAATGATTAATATAAAACGTTTTGTATAGCCAGAAACAAAATCAACAGAAAAAAAAAAAAAAATCAGACCACGTTTCAAATAAAATACAAGAAAACAAGGGAAATAGTAAGAAACTATGGCAACAGCAATAGGTGTTTTACCTAGGATACTCAAACAAGACGAAGGATGAATCAAAATCAGTTTTAAAGATTGACAATGAACTATGTTTTGATGGAAATAGGATAGCATCATATTTTAATAATCTCTTTACCACAGTGGCTTCCAGTTTGGTTAAAAACTTACCCAAGGCTTCCAATATTTTTAGCACGGACACTAACACATTTAAGGATTTTTATAGGTCTAAAGGAGTCACTGAAAACAATTTTAGTATCAACGAAGTAACAGAAGAGTATGTGTACAAACTAATAAAGGAGCTAGGAGTAAATAAGAGCACAGGGCCTGATGGATTATCAGCGAGATTTATCAAAGATGGAGCACCTCAAAGGGCCTATTTCTCACATAATTAACCTATCAATACGCACTAGTGAGGTTCCAGCAGGACTAAAGGAAGCTAGAGCTAGACCCTTGTATAAAAAGAATAGTAAACTTGAAGTAGGAAATTACAGACCAGTAAGTATCTTGAATGTTATTTCAAAAATATTAGAAAAAAACTGTTCATGATCAGCTATCCAACTACTTGGTAAAAACAAATCTAATATATGAGTTTCAGTCAGGCTTTAGGGGAAATCATTCCACAGATACAAGTTTAATTCATTTATCTGACTTACTAAAAGTAAATATATCTAAAGGCAATCTCACAGGGCTTCTACTTCTGGACTTGCAAAAAGCGTTTGGCACTGTAGACTACACCATCTTGTATGTAAATTAAAAGTAATGGGGATTAAATCTGTGAAGTGGTTTTACTCATATTTGACTGGAAGGAGTATCAAGTGGTAGAAGTAAATGGCCATGTTTCAGAGCCCTGTAACATCACCTGTGGAGTACCTCAAGGAAGTATCTTAGGACCACTATTGTTCTTATGCTATATAAATTATATGTCTATCAGTGTCTCATGCCAGCTACTGCTATATGCAGATGACAGCATTTTAATTGTTTCGCACAAAGATGCAGGGGTAATTTCTCGTAAACTAGGAAAGGAGCTTGAATCTTGTAATACATGGATGATAGATAATAAGTTGTCTCTTCACTTAGGAAAGACTGAAACCATGATAGTAGGCTCGAAGTCAAAGGTAAAGAAAGTAAAAGACTTTACAATTACATGTAATACACAATTGATAAAAGGGGTAGAAACAGCTAAGTATTTAGGAACACATTTGGATCAATATGCCACAGGTGAGTGCGCATTTCAAGCAATCATAACAAATGTAATCACAAGATTAAGATTCTTATATAGACAAGCAAATTCCTTAAATCGGGATATCATAAAAACGCTATGTTCCGCTCTAATCCAACCAAACTTTGATTATGCCTGCTCTTCATGGTTTTCAGGACTGACTAGTAAAGCTAAAAAACAATTACAGACATCACAAAATAGAGTAGTCCGATTTATCATGGGTCTAGGTCAAAGAATGCACAGTGGGAGGGCAGATCTAGAACAGAATAACATGCTGAAAGTAGAGGACAGAGTTAAACAACTTAAACTAAATCATGTACACAATATCTATAATAATGCAGGGCCATCATATCTCACTGAAAATTTTCACAGGACTTCGAATGTACATTCAGTCAGGACGAGACGCAGTGAGCATAATTTCTCTGTACCAGCAATACAAGGGATAGCCGCCCACTCCTTCTTTTACACAGCTATAAAAAACATGGAATGCACTGCCTAACACTATTCAAGGTATCCATTCAAGCTCAAAGTTAAAAAAAGCAGTGAAGAGACACCTTGTTGAACAGAATAGGGGTCTAGAAAGGAATGATTTTGTATACTATTAATTAACATATCAGTACCGTACAGTACTGGTACCGGTGTTTCAGATGTTGTGCTGTATTGTTGACTACTGTACTGTACCAAATTGGAGATGCCGGTACAGGTACTGGTATTCAAATTGTTGTAAATATATTTAGTATTAGTATTTTTATATTTTTAAGTCTTTAGCAAGTACATTTGAGAGGATAGAGATATACAATGTGGTGAACTGTACTCTATACTGTAGCATGCTTTACTCCCTCACAGACTGTCAGTCTTGCCCCACAAACTTGGACCCTACTGGAAATAAGTTAATTAAACTTTAATAGGTTATCCTTGTGGGAGTGTTATGCAAAACTGGGGTGCTTTTTGCAATCTTGTATATGCTCTGCCTCTTGTTATGTATGTATCTCTTACTAAATAAAATCAATCAATCACTCTCTCTCTCTCTCTACGTATATTTCTTCCTTCTATAGTTCTTGTTTCTCTACCCATCCTTGTTTTTCTATTTTGTTCTCCACTTCCTTTTTATCTGTACTCATCTTTCCCCTCATTCTCCCATTTATTTCTTCTTCCTCCTGCATTATCTCATTTTTCTTCGTCGTGACTTTCTGGTTTTACTTTTCTCTCCCTTGAATTTATTTTTATACAGTCACACATACTCATACTATATGTTTTCATTGTTTTTGTTAATATTTTGTGTTTTAATAATTATATAGCTCCCTATTTCGATGTAAGGGTGTAGTGCTTGATTTTGGTCTGAATATTTACTAATTAGTTTACTTTTGAATGCCCTCGCTAGACCTCCATCCAGCTTTAAAAAAAAAAAAAAAAAAAAAAAAAAAATGTACCCACCTTCAAGATAAATTTATATTTTGTTTCGGTAGAGACAGGTCGCGGCCAAAGGCTGATTCCTTCTAAAATTACAGGCTCACTAATCGCTTGCATGGAACAAATCTACACATAAATGGCACAAAAGATCTTAATATTGAAAAAGAAATGGAGCGAAAGGAGTCAAAATAGCCAAACTAATGTAACAAATGTCTTGAAATCTCAAAACAAATATGCTGAAGATGAGGGAGAAGGGGCTCCATAAAAAACGACTACATCCCCCTTTAAAACCCCTTGAGGATTATGACGCATTTTCGCAGTTTATTTTGGCTATCATTAGACGATTTTATTCCGCTTAGGAAGGATCTGTGAGGGTGAGAGGCATAACCGAGTTGGTGTTGACGTCTTTGATCCGTAGAAGTCCTTCTTAAGCTACACAAAATCATCTAATGATAGTCAATATAGACGGTCATGATGCGTCATATTCCTCAAGGCGTCTTCTGTACCGGCGACGTCTTTTTCAACGCCTGTTGATTGCTGGAGGTTCTTTGTTAACCATTAATTACTCCTTCCATCCATCTAGCCATAGCCTATGATAGCGCAGTTATAATTGTGTACATGCTTAGATTGATATAAAGGATTCGAAACTGCATAATAAATCGTAGGCTTGTCCACCATTCTTTAACTGTCTTCGTAGCGCAATGGATACATACACTGAATTTCGGTGTGAGCATCCTAGGTTCGAATCCCTGGACTGCCACATGTATTTGATGATTTCATTAATTGAGTTTAGGAGTAAAGTCGGTTGGTGGAAGTAACATAATAATCCATTCAGGTTCAGGGGTAGTTTATAGAGAGGCCTTCCTTAGGGTTAAAAAAGGGGAGGCTGAACCTCTGCTGAGCCCAGAAATCAAAATTTCATTTTTGTTTGTTCTTGTTCTATAATGCTTCTTTCAACATAGGAGAATAGCGTAGGAGGGAACAAAAAATCATATCGCATCCATAACCCCCCGGGCCGGGGGTTCGACCTCGACCCCCGAAAAACTAAAAAAAAATCTTTCAGCCACCCAAAAATGTGTTTTGTGTCTAGTCTAAAGGGCTTCTGTAAGTAATAGAAATGATCATATGAGGGCATAAACACCCATATGACATCCCTAGGGCCCCCTTGGGCTGGGCTCCAATATCATGGATTTTGGTAAGAAATTGTCTTATAAATTCTGGCTAGCTTCCCACTGATGAATTTTGTTTTATTTGGTCATAAAACTCGATCTTCTATGTGCGCGCTATGGTAGAAAACGGAAGCTAAGGAGGACTAACTATTTTATCTGCCCCAAAATGTTTTTTGACTGATGAAAATATATGAATTTCAGTGGATTGCGATCATTTTTTGGCACTTACGAGTGTATCTATATTTTTTATGTATTGCTCAAATGCATTCCCCTTCTAAATACAATACATAAGGGTATATAGGAACGCCTGTCCGTTTAGATAATTGCCGTTTTGCCGAAAATATCCAAGTTTTAACTATTTTGGAGTCAAAATCAGCTGTAACCCAAAAATAATTATATAATATATTTTTGTCAGCACTTTCTATTAGTCAATAGGGGTAAATTTAAATGCTACGTTGTAGGGGATGCTTGTACGATATGACATGCAAAAATTGAGGGAAATTTGAACAATTTTGAGTGACTAGATGATTTTACAAATAGTGCAATGAAATTATGTGCTCGCGTGCGCGCACATAGAGAGCTGATTTTTTTCTGCGAGTCTTAGTATTTCCATTGGTAATAAGATGGTATAATGCCAGAAACACAATCTCTTATGCAGGCTGACTTGGGGGTCAAAGGTTCAGCCTCCCCCATTAATTACTCCTCCATCCATCTATCCATACCCTATGATAGCGCAGTAGGAATTGTGTACATGCTTAGATTGATATGCAGGATTCGAAACTGTATAATAAATCGTAGGCTTGTCCACCATGCTTTAACTGTCTTCGTAGCGCAATGGATAAATGCACTGAATTTCGGTGTGAGCATCCTAGGTTCGAATCCCTTGACTGCCACATGTATTTGTTGATTTCATTAATTGAGTTTAGGAGTAAAGTCGGTTGGTGGAGGTAACATAATAATTATTTAATATAGTTGATTAATAGTCGCCAGCATAAAGTTAAAAGTACGGCACCGGTACTGAAGGGGTTAATCTCGCTCGTCACAATACTGTTTTTTATTCAGCTTGCGGTTAATTGCCATGTCTTCTTCCAGATTGCTCGGCTATTGAGAACATTGTGTAACATATAGATTTGTAACTTGGTATTTGTGTGACACAGAGACATATTCGATTCACATATTCCCATTAAAGGGGGATGGACCTATTTATTTGCTTATTAAATGATGATATTTCTATTATTTTAGTAGTGTCCTCCGTAGACCTCCACCAAGCATAACAAAAAACCCCAAGACCCCCGTTAAAGATAATATTGTACATTTTTCGATAGAAAAATATATCGGCGATTGCTCTTTAAGTCAAGGCTCACTATTGCTCGCCAGGAAAAAACATTGACACTTAATTTGCATGAACAATCTGAATATTGACAAGGAAACGGGGCGAAAAGTCTTAAAATCGTCAAACCAATAAGCCGAATGCCTTATCATTTGAAAACTAAAGGGGCTTAACATGAGGAAGAAAGGGGTCCAGAAAAACGAACTATTTCCCTTTAAATACCCATAAGTCAGGTGCTAATAGGTTAAATTACCTGTCAACTTAAAACAAACGGACTATATTTTGTAAATTCCTTAATTTCACATTTTCCTCTAAGTTTTCTTTCTAGCATTATTTCAGCCCTTAAGCAAGTGTCACACTATGCCGATTTTAGTGCCGACTCTCCACGACTTAAGGAGTGGCGATACAAGGAGGAGACCACTGCCGAGTATCGTGGGTGATAGAGGGGCCCACGGCGGGCAGTATGGACGGGCATGCCGCCTAACGGCAACTGGAAGGGGTCGAGAGGCAACCATGAAAGACCTAAGGAAGATAAATGACGCCGTTTGGGTGGCGTCATGCGCCGTAGCACGCAAACTGGTTGGCGACAATGCTCCTGACAAGCGGCGCCTATAGGAGGTAGGGCGGCGCCGATAGATACTACGGCGGCGATGGACAGCCACCCTGTCACACTGGACCCCTACTCCGTCACACTTGATCCCGACCGAGGCAAACCGGTCCGTCGGAGCCGACGTTTGTGTATTTGTGTGTGTGGGGGGGGGGGGGCATTAAGTTTGAGATCTAGGGAGGAAACTAAAAACATAATAAAAAGATCCATAAATGAGCAAACAAATGCGCCCATCTCCCCTTAATTAAGTGTTATTTTTGTTGAGTAATTAGTAAAACAAGACCATCTATAGTTAACCCTTTCAGTACCGGTGACGTCTTTCTCGTTATAGTCTGGCAACTATTAGGTTATTGTATTATGCTTACAAAGGGCCTGTAGCAATCACAAGACCTCCATTCCTCTCATTTATCTCTCTTAGCTCCCACAGACCGTTCTTAAGCAGCATAAAATCGTCTAAGTATGGCAGAACTATGGCAAAACAGACGCCACCGCTATTGAAAGGGTTTATAGATAGTCACTCGTTGATGGGATCGGATTAAGGGGACAGTGGCGATTTTTGGTGTCTATTTATCAACTCTGCGTAAGCAGAGTTTGGTATCGCCCCCCCCCCACCGTATAGTGGGTACCACACGAAAAAAAAATTTGTTGTCGGCGTTGTCGTTGTCGTTGTAGTTGTTGTCGTTGTCCGTCTGTCTCGGAACTCCTCCTAGACCGTTGGACGGATTTTCACCAAATTTCACACGAACATTTGTGGCGTGAATGCGAACGTCAGTAAAAAAATATTTTTTTAATTTATGCAATAGTTATGATTTTAGGTCCAAAATATGGTTTTACCCCCCCCCCCCCTCCTCCCAGCAATGATGGCGTTCTGGGGGCGAAACATCTCGCTACGTATTTGCTAGGTTAAGTTAGTTCAGTTGGCATTAGAAGTGATGGTAGTAATATTTGGATTTATGGTGATTGTAGTGATAATGGTGATAATAGTAGTGATGATGGTTGTAGTTGTATTGATGATGATGACAGTAGTGATGATGACAGTAGTAGATATGATGGTGACAGTACTAGTAGTAGTAATGATGGTCATAATAGTAGTGATGATTGTGACAAGTAATGATGATAGTTGTAGTGATAATAATGACAGCAGTGATGATGGTAGTGACGATGGTGTGAGTATTAGTGAGGATGGTTAAATTTGTAGTGATGATGACAATAGTTGTGGTGATGAAGATCATAGTAATGGTGATGGTGACAGTAGGATAAATGATGGTAATATTTGTGACAGTTGTAATGCTGATGGTTATAGTAGTAGTGATGATGTTAACAGTAGTAATGATGATTGAAAGATGGTGGTGATGATATTAGTAATGATGGTTGATAGTTGTAGTATCAATGATGATAGTAGTGATTAACCCTCTCCGACATATGACGCAATTTTGAGCCTATTAGGGATACTTTAAAGCCTTTATTACCATCAGGGGTAACCTTTAGTTTAGTTACTTTAACCTCTGCAGCTGTCTTTGAGTTAGCTGTGGGCAGAAAACTAATTTTGGAGGGGTAATTATAAGAGTGAGAGAACTCTATTTCTTATTGCTAATCTGGCAACCTCTGCATCATATGAGTCTGAAGGGATTAAGATGGTAGTGACAATGGACAGTGATGATGGTGAGAGTAGTAGTGATGATGATCATAGTAATGGTGATGACAGTACTTGTGATGATTGTGGCAGTTGTAGTGATGATGGCAGTAGTAGTGATTATGTTGATTGTGATTGATGATGGTATTAGTAGTGATGATGGTAACCCATCGCAAAGTTGGGTATGCCGTTTTAATTTTGGGCAAAACGGCACGTCTACTTTATTTATTTATCAACTCTGCGTAAGCAGAGTTTGGTATCGCCCCCTCGTATAGTGGGTACCACACAAAAAAAATGTCTGTCGTCGTTGTCGTTGTTGTCGTTGTCCGTCTGTCTCGGAACTCCTCCTAGACCTTTGGACGGATTTTCACCAAATTTCACACAAATATTTGTTGGGTGAATGTGAACATCAGTCAAAAAAGATTTTTTGAATTTATGCAATAGTTATGATTTTAGTTCCAAAATATGGTTTTACCCCCCCCCCCTACCCCCTCCCGGACCCCCCTCCTCCCAGACTCCCCCCCCCCCCCCCCCTCACCCAGCAATGATGGTGTTCTAAGTGTGTGAGCCCCAAAGGGGCACTAAGCACGCATTCGTTCTGGGGGCGAAAACATCTCACTCTGCATTTGCTAGGTTAAGTTAGTTTAGTTGGCATTAGAAGTGATGGTAGTAATAGTGGGATTGATGGTGATGTAGTTATGATGGTGATAATAGTAATGATGATGGTTGTATTTTTATTGATGATGATGACAGTAGTGATGATGTTGACAATAGTAGATATGATGGTGACAGTACTAGATATGATGGTGACAATACTAGTAGTAGTGATGATGGTCATTATAGTAGTGATGATAGTTGTAGTGATAATAATGACAGTAGTGATGATGGTAGTGACGATGGTTGAGTATTAGTGATGATGGTGAGTAGTAGTGATGATGGTGAAAGTTGTAGTGATGATGACAATAGTTGTGATTATGAAGATCATAGTAATGGTGATGATGGCAGTAGTAGTGATGATGGTGAGAGTAGGATACATGATGGTAATATTTGTTACAGTAGTAATGATGATGGTTATAGTAGTAGTGATGATGTTAACAGCAGTAATGATGATTGTAAGATGGTGGTGATGATATTAGTAATGATGGTTGATAGTTGAAGTATCAATGATGATAGTAGTGATTAAACATGGTAGTGACAATGGTGACAGTAGTAGTGATGATGGTGAGAGTAGTAGCGATTATTGTAATTGTAGTAGTGATGATCATAGTAATGGTGATGATGAAAGTAGTCGTGATGATTGTGGCAGTTGTTGTGATGATGGCAGTAGTAGTGATAATGGTGATTATGATTGATTATGGTATTAGTAGTGATGATGGTAACCCATCGCAGAGTTGGGTATGCCGTTTTGATTTTGGGCAAAACGGCACATCTACTTTATAAATATATACTACAATTATATTATCAACTCTGCGTAAGCAGAGTTTGGTATCGCCACCCCGTATAGTGTGTACCACACCAAAAAAATGTCTGTCGTCAGCGTTGTCGTTGTTGTCGTTGTCCGTCTGTCTCGGAACTCCTCCTAGACCGTTGGACGGATTTTCACCAAATTTCGCACGAACATTTGTTGCGTGAATGCGAACGTCAGTCAATACATATTTTTTGAATGTATGCAATAGTTATGATTTTAGGTCCAAAATATGGTTTTACCCCCCCCCTCCAGGACCCCCCCCCCCTCCTCCCAGACCCCCCATCCCCCCCCCCCCCCACCCCCAGCAATGATGGCGTTCTTAGTGTGTGAGTCCCGAAGAGGCTCACACACTAAGAAAGCATTCGTTCTGGGGGCGAAAACATGTCGCTACGTATTTGCTAGGTTAAGTTAGTTTAGTTGGCATTAGAAGTGATGGCAGTAATAGTGGGATTGATGGTGATAGTAGTGATGATGGTGATAATAGTAGTGATGATGGTTGTAGTTGTATTGATGATGTTGACAGTAGTGATGATGATGACAGTAGTAGATATGATGGTGACAGTAGTAGATATGATGGTGACAGTACTAGTAGTAGTGATGATGGTGACAAGTAATGATAGTTGTAGTGATAATAATGACCAGTGATGATGGAAGTGACGATGGTGTGAGTATTAGTGATTATGGTGAGTAGCAGTGATGATGGTGAAAGTTGTAGTGATGATGACAATAGTTGTGATGATGAAGATCATAGTAATGGTGATGATGGCAGTAGTAGTGATGATGGTGACAGTAGGATACATGATGGTAATACTTGTGACAGTAGTAATGATGATGGTTAAAGTAGTAGTGATGATGTTAACAGTAGTAATGATGAGTGTAAGATGGTGGGGATGATAGTAGTAATACTGGTTGATAGTTGTAGTATCAATGCTAGTAGTGATTAAGATGGTAGTGACAATGGTGACAGTAGTAGTGATGATTGTAATTGTAGTAGTGATGATGATCATAGTAATGGTGATGATGACAGTAGTCATGATGATTGTGGCGGTTGTAGTTATGAAGGAAGTAGTAGTGATGATGGTAACCCATCGCAGACTTGGGTATGCCGTTTTGATTTTGGGCAAAACGGCACGTCTACTTTATTTATTTATTTAATTTTTAGTTTCCTCGCTAGACCTCCATCAAGGTTAAAACAAAAACACCCCCAAAACCATCTATCAACGATGTCCCGTGCAACATTGCCAGGTCGCGGACTCATGGTATGCCCTCCCCCTCTGACGGCGCCTGGGCATTATCGGGTCGCTGCCTGAAGGCGACCTACCTTATAAGCGGTGTCTGACGCAGACAGGTCGACACCCTTGTACCGTCTGACGCCTACTGGATGCCGCCCGACGCCACCCGCCTACCGTCCCCGTCTCGCCAATTTACTAGCCGCCGACTCAGCTCATGAGAGTTGTGCGTGTCGAACTTTTCCTGAGGCCCCTGACAACCTCTTCCGACAGCTCGCTTGAGTTGGCGCCCACCCACGTCGCGCGGCGATGTAGGCAAAGACCTGCTCCCGACCCTAAGTCGTGGAGTGTCGGCACTTAAATCGGCATAGTGTGACACTTGCTTTAGTCACTTTCACGTGTTTCGGTTTGTGATCCTTCCTTCATCTTCTTCCTTCTCATTATCCTTCCTTCTTTTTCTCCTTCCTTCTCTTTATCATTATCTATATTGCTTTATATTTCCGTCCTTCCTCCTTCTTCTCCCTCCTTCCTTCTCTTTCTCATTATATTTATATGTTTCTTTCTCATTTCTTTCTACTTTCTATTCGTTGTCCATTCTTCCTCCTTCTCTTTCTCCTTCCCTACTTCCTCCCTCTAGTCTAGCCATTACTGTACCTATTTGAACTTGTTCTCTTGGTTGACTTTATAAATCGCACACACTGACATTTGTTAAGATAGTTTTAATATTGGGTTAGAATATCTTAGTTACTGGGATACTTTTTGATAGCCTATTTAAGCGCATTACAGATACTTGTCATCATATTAATAAGCCTATTACACTCTTGTTAGGGATATTACTAATTCCATTATTTTGTTGTGTCGACCACTGTACATACTAGCTACTATTGTTTTTCCAGTTTTCACTAGGTAAATTTAATTACCTCCCATTCACATTTACTTTTGTACTTTCCCGTAAATCTTGTGTCATAATTTTCTTTTCATTCCAGGTGTATTATTGACTTGATGTAAATATAAAATGTTCAGGCTTAAATTGTATTAGAAGTTACGTGATTTACAGTGAGTGTAGTGAGTAAAGTGATCTGAAGTGTGTGAAGTGAATACAGTGTTCTGAAGTGAGACAAGTGATTAGAAGTGACTTGAAGTGAGTGAAGTGATTTGATGTTTTGTTATTGTCACCATGTCTCGCGCCTAGACGAACTGTTCCGGTAGGTTTGGCCCTACCATGTTTGCCTGCCCCGAGGTTCATGTCTGCTGATTCTGCCAGCTCCGAGAAGATATGGCAGCTAAACTGGATGAAGCTAACGTCAAGATAAACGCCCTCACCAAGAAGCTGGAAACACTCCAAGAATTTGCAACGCTCAACGTAGGAGTATCATCAAATGAAGCAATTACTATCACTGCGGCATCTTCCAACAGCTCAACGCCTGATATAGCAGTACCCGCTTCAATACATGCACCACATCAGGAATATTCAAATAATGAATCTGCTCCCCCTCAGGACAACTTCCGCGACGTGAGAAACAACATTCGCCCCATCACAAGGAGGATCATCACCGAAACCATGTGCCAGAACCGTTACCAGATTCTTGCGGACTTAGACGACGAAGAAGAAATATAAGAAAATTGGCTTGTAGGAGATTCCATGGTCCGTGGACAAATTACGGAGTTCTGCACCAGGGCACCTAGGACCAAGAAGCGCTTCTGTATCCTGGGTGGGTGGCGGTGTGGACGACGTTGCAGCTGCACTCAACGAATTTTCGAAGTTAGCCCCCTCATGCACTAAACATGCACACCATACGTCCTTCTTCCATACCAAATTTATTTTTTACTGTACAATGATGAACTCTAGCCCCGCCTCGGAGTCCCCAAGGGAGAGGATCATAAGTGCACCCATACCCGCCCAACCTTCCCCTGATGACCCTGCAAAATTACCTGGACCTCGGACTGTTACTCTTTCTATTAATTTTTGCAACATTTGCAGACTTTTCTCTAATTTTCCTTCTGTTGAACACCATCTCTCCTCCTACAAATCTGATCTTCTTTTCCTCACCGAAACTCAGGTGTCTGAAGCAACTGCCAGCAACCCCTTCTCTGTATCCTTCTACTTTCTCTCTCCTAGTTTCAAAGCCAAAGGCGGATGTTGTGCATACGTGCACAACAAACTCACTTGCTCTCGTCTTCCCGATTTCGACTCCTCTGAATTCTCAACTTTATGGCTCAAACTTTCCTGTCATTCTCTTACAAAATATTTCTATGATGTCTATCTTTCCCCTAACTCAACCGACTTTTCCAAATTCTTTGACTATCTAAACTCTACAGTGGAACACATTCTATCCATTTTTCCTTTCTCAGAAATCTCCATCTTAGGAGATTTTATCATTCATCACCGCCAATGGCTCTCACACTACTGACGGGCGGGTGCCCAACCCCGAAAGGAGTTGAAATAGGGGAGCTATCCCCCTGCCAAAGGCGGCTTTCTAGGGCCTTTCCTAGCTGATGCTGAGAGGATTGGGTTCTAGTCATGTGGTGATGGGCTGGTCTATCCGAGTGAGAACTGAGCGATCTCTGCCATACCCATAGCTTCCTCTGACTGTTCCTTTTACTTATATATCTTCTAGATCTCAAGTGGCAGCGTCTTTTCCGTGGATTGACCTCCCTACTGCCAACCTAGAAGTTGGCAGATTGGGAGCCAAAGCGTCACATTTTTCCCTTACCCCTCAACTTTCCCTTCATAATTGCTGGGGGGCACGGGGCCTTGGGTGGGGCTTTGGTTTCCCGGGCGTTTCCGCACCCTCCTCAGCTCCCTGCCTTGGAGTGGCTTCGGTCACCCGGGCTTTGTTGGTGGTAAGCGGGGAGGATTTTGTGGGGGCGCTCGTTTATGGCCTTGGCCTTGCTCGAGACCTTGGGGCTGTTCGGCCAGACAGCCGGGGGAATAACAACAACAACAACAACACTACTGACCAACCTGGTGAACAAGCCTACGAGGTCCTGATGTGGCGGCGTCTACGCCGTGGGGCCACCTCCCGAGGCTGCCAACCGCGGATGGCTGCCGACCCTCCACGGCCGAAGACAAAATCAACGACCAGTGGAGGAAAACCGGATGCCGGCCGCGGGGAGCAGTTTCGGGAGCCAAACCGTCACAACCATCCCCTGCCCCCTCCATGGGGGCACGGGTCCTTGGAGCGGCTTCGGTCGCGCCGGGAATTTCCACACCTCTCACACCACACACACACATCACACAGTTTTTCCTACACCGAGAAATGACTCTCCGGCTGTCATTTCTCGAAGACTTCTTCTAGCCGGAGACATTGAGAGCAACCCAGGACCCACGTACACATACATATGTCCAACTTGCTCAAAACCCATCACTTCGAGTTGCCATACTAAGGGTTCAGTTCTCTGCAATTCATGCGGGAACTGGACCCACTTCACCTGCACAACACTTGCCTCCAAGAAACACTACACAAACACCTGGACCTGTTCCTCATGCCCCTCCCTCTCCCAGTCAAATCCCTCACCTAAAATCCGTCCACCTCTCCTCCCCAACGCACCTAACCTTCCCATATCATCCACTCCCCCCCCTAAAACCCGTCCACCTCTCCTTCCTAACCCACCTAACCTTCCCATACCATCCATATCCTCAACTCAACACACCACACCCCATCCTAATCCCTTCCAACCCCCATCTCCTGCTCTCCCCCCTCCCCCCCCCCCCCCCACCCATCCCAACCCCCAGCCCCTCCCTCACGCCCACCCCCACCCCCACCCCCACCCCCACCCCATCCTCGTGCAGCAGCACCCAACATACATCGTGCACATAACATTAACATTCTTCAACTGAACATAGATGGCATCAACACAAAGAAACACGAACTCTCACACTTCATCAAACAACACAACATACACATTGCCATCTTACAAGAAACAAAACTCTGCACAACACAAAAAACATCCACATTTCATAATTTCACCACCATCAGACAAGACCGGGCTGTCGGCGGGGGCGGTGGACTCATCACCCTGGTACACAAAGAAATATCATACATAGTAACCAGTGTACAAACCAAATCCCTCCTCCCCCCAAATGATAACACAACAGAAATACAGTCAATTAAAATACGCACTGGCAACAACTCCAACATAACCATCATAAACACATACATCCCTCCCCAAACATCCCCTACAGTACCAAATGAATACAGACCACACTTACAACACATCACAAACACCCCACACACCCCACACATCATCCTGGGTGGTGACTTCAACGCCAAAACGTCGGCCTGGTTTGTCGACAACCCCGACACAGACAGAGGGCTGGTACTACAAAACCAAACCGATAACCTCATCATCCTTAACGACATCCATCAACATACCCATATTCCTCACCAAGCCCTCTATAACCCATCATCTCCTGACATCACCTTTTGCTCCCCAGAACTCGCCCCCACAACATCCTGGAGGGTGGTCAGAACCTTAGGCTCTGACCACCTCCCGATCATTATCACCACCAAAACCTGACTCACCCCAGCTAGCCACAAACACACATACACCAATTATAAAAGAGCTAACTGGGAAGCATTCACAAATGAGACAGAACAACACTTCACAACTCTAAACAGTACACCCATCACTAACATCAACAATGCTGTACACATACTCAATAAAACTATCCAAAACGCTGACAAGAAACACATTCCAAGAGGTAACAGAAAAAGACACAACCCCAACTTCACACCAGAAATTCAAAACCTCATCAGACAACGCGACATACTGAAACACTCCCCAGCACCCCACACACAAGACATCACACAACAAATTCAAGCATTCAACACCCAAACTAACAACAAAATACAAGAACAACAAAAACTAAATTGGAATAACTTCCTACAAACACTTGATCACAAAACAAACCCCAAAAAACTCTACAAAACACTAAACAGCATCACTCTTTCCAACAGCAACACAACACAATCACATGCTGCAATCACAACAACAGACTCTACTCCTTCATGTAAACAACAAGCAAACACTCTCATCAATCACTTTTCACATGTCAGCCACCTAAAACCTCACAAAGACGACCGACGTGTCATCCGACGTAAGAGACAATTCCCCACAGACCCTGACTATACACCCTTCACCAATCACCAGACAAAGCATATCATCAACAATCTCAAGCACTCACCCGCCTGTGGCCTAGACAACATAAGCAACATACACCTCAGACACCTGGGACCACAAGGCATACAAGCACTCACGAACATATCAAACTACAGCTATTCACACAACACAATACCAGACATTTGGAAGCATGGTATCATCATCACATTCCCCAAACCCAACAAACACCCCACGCTACCCTCCTCGCACCGCCCCATCACACTCCTTTGCTCCCCCTCCAAAGTCATGGAATGCCTAGTATTACAACTAATTACACCTGACCTACCCCTAGCTCCAACACAACATGGCTTTAGGCCACTGCACTCCACAAACACTCTTCTCACAGACCTTACACAAAGAGCTTTCGACGGCATCAACTCAGCTAGACCACCACACAGATCACTATTAGCCACACTCGACATTAGTAAAGCCTTCGATGCCATCCCCCGCCACAAACTAACAAACAAAATCTACAACACAAACATGCACAACAACACAAAAAGGTGGCTGGCCAACTTCCTAGCAGGCAGATGTGCACACGTATCTTTTGCAGGTCAGTCATCTAAAATCAGAAACTTTCCAAACGGAGTCCCACAAGGATCTGTCCGATCGCCCGCACTCTTCAATCTGTACATGCACGATATAACTACACCCAATACGCCCCAAATAAACTTAGCCTCCTATGCAGATGACATAACACTCACATGCACACACCATGACCCATAAAGAGCAACAGATCTCCTTCAACCCTATCTCAACACACTACATGGCTGGTTCACTACAAACAGACTTAATCTAGCCCCAGCCAAATCCACCGCAACCCTGCTCACAAGTTGGACAGGAGAACACGAATACATCCCTCAACTCACCATAAACAACACACCCTTAACCCTTAATTAGCGGCTCACCACATAAGTCGTATTTAATAAAGCTGGACTATGTGGCGGCGCTCGACATAGGTCGAGTGGCAATTTCAGCACGTAATGTTGCTGAGAGAGAGAGACAAGTGGTGGCAGGAGAGTAGCGAGCGTATGACTGCTCCAGACCACCGCGGCGAACATACTGACACGAATCCCAGCTCCCTCCTCCCTCTCTCACTCGCTATTATGTTCTCTCCACCAACCAACTTTACTCCTAAACTCGATTAATGATATTAACAAACACATGTGGCAGTCCGGGGATTCGCTATATAAGGAATTGTATCGGGAAAGTGGCTAATTACATGCTTTTTGCTCTCGCGTTGCACGGTTATTGCAAGAAAACTAGCCATCATAAAAGGATCGTTAAGGTGTCATTCGAAAGCTCTGTTTATGCCCTTTCAGGGATAGGTACTTGTTTTACGTTCTGGGTCTTATTTAGGCATGAAAATGATCACATAAACAGCCCTATTTTGGCTAAAAACACCCCGCTGGGCGGTACATATAAATAAACCGCATAGGCCGCTCGTAAGGTGTTAACACATACACACACACCCAAAATCCTAGGAGTAACATATGATACTCATATGACATTCAAACAGCACACCACAAACATTAAAAAGAAACTGACACCCAGACTTAACGCCCTCAGGTCACTTGCTCACACAAAATTTGGACACAACAAAGAAACTACCTCCACAGTATATAAACAATACATTAGATCAGTGATGGAATACGCAAGCCCAGCCTGGGCTTCTAACCTAGCTCAAACACATCATAAGACCTTACAGACTATTCAAAACAAAGCCCTGAAGATCATTACAGGCTGCACAGCTACTTCACCCACATATCACCTACATCAAGAAACCAAAATCCTCAAAGTCAAAGACCATCTGGACATGAGAGGCACTCAATTCCTGGCAGCAGCCTCCACAAACCAAGACCATCCACTAAACTACATGACAACACACCCACAGACACCAAGAAATATCAAAACAACACCCAGCACACGGTATCACACACAATTATTGTCCTCTCTCCCTCCCTGCCCACCCCGAACCAACTTCCAAAAGCACATCCATACTCATATCTCTCACCGATCCATCCACTCACTCACAGACAACACGCAGCTGCATGCACGACCTCCCGAAATCCATCCTTCCGAATCCTCCCTTCCTCGCGAGGATAGAGTCCACCTGGCCAGGCTGAGATGCGGACACCACCCAGCTCTCCTGAGCTATCAGAAGAGACTGGATGACTCCGTTGTCGACGCCTGCCCGGAATGTAACACAGCGCCCCATACCATTAAACACATCATAGGGGACTGCATTTCACACAACCACTTATGCCAACAACACAATCTACACTCAATGAGAGCTCTGTGGGAGAGCCCGATCGTGGCCATGGCCTTTCTCAGGGACTCGGGGCTGTTCGGCCAGGCAGCTTAGGGAACAACAACAACAACAACAACAACAAGCCTACGTCTTTTCTATCATAAATGACCTAGAGCAGTTAGTTCAGCAACCCACACGTATCCCGGATCGCCTCGGAGATCGGCCCAACATTCTTGACTTGTTTCTATCTTCTAACCCTTCTTCTTATACTGTCGATCTTTTCTCTCCTTTGGGCTCCTCCGACCATAAACTTATCTCTGTCACATGTGCTATCTCTCTAGCACAGCCACCCGATCCTCCTAGACGGCGGCGCTTGAGGCATTTTGGCGCTGCCGACTGGGAGGCTCTCCGGCAGTACTTCTTTGAATTCCCATTGATGATTTCTGCTTCCGTGGCCGGGGACCCTCTGAGAATGCTGAACGCATTGCCGAGGTAATCCTCTCGGGCATGGAAGCATACATTCCATTTTCTTTCTCTCAGTCTAATGCAAAAATATCCTGGTTTACTCACGATTGTTCTACTGCTGTCCGCAACAAGGAGGAAGCATTCAAACAGTACCGACGCCTTAAAACTCAAGAATCTCATTCTTCCTATGTTTCTGCCCGGAATCAAACCAAATCTGTTCTTTGAATTGCCCAGCACTCTTGCATCAATAATAAATGCACTGAACAATCCAACTCTAGCTCTTCCCATGCTTTCTGGCATCTAGCCAAAAACCTCTCCAACAATTTTTCTTCCTCGTCTTTCCCTCCCCTTTTCCACTCTGATTGCACAACCATCACTTCTTCCTCTTACAAAGCTTAACTCTTTGCTCAAACTTTTGCTAGAAACTCCACCTTAGATGATTTCGGTGCTATTCCTCCCTCTCCACCCCCTTCTCCCCTACTTATGGCAAATGAGTTTCAATGCGGATAAATGTAAAGTACTACATATCGGATACCTAAATGAGAAAGCAAACTATTCGATGAATGGCACTCAGCTTAAGAATGTAAACAGAGAAACCGATCTGGGAGTAACAATATCGAGTAACCTAAAACCGAGTCAACAATGTTCAGAAGTTGTTAAGAAGGCAAACAAAATAATTGGCTTTATAGGCAGGTCATTTGAGCATAAATCCAAAGAAGTTATCCTAACCCTTTACAATTCCTTAGTCCGCCCTCTTCTGGAATACTGCGTTCAATCCTGGTGCCCTTATTACCAAAAAGATATAAACAAGCTAGAACGAGTTCAACGTAGAGTTACCAAAATGATACCTAGCCTAAAGAACAAACCATACGAAGAGCGTCTTAGAGAATTAAATCTATTTCCTTTAACCCAGCGCAGATTAAGAGGTGACTTAATTCAAGTGTTCAAAATCATCAATGGCATCGACAATATGGACTGTAGTAAGTACTTCACTATTGACCAATCTAATTACACGAGGGGAAACGGTTGCAAAATTATTGGTAAATCTTTTAACTCACACGAATCTAAGAATTTCTTCTTCAATCGAGTTATCAACTTGTGGAATGGGCTTCCCCGAAACGTTATAGACTGCATCACCGTTGATTAATTTAAACTCCGCCTAGACAAATATCTCGCATCAAACCCGTGACTGACTGCGTTTGTAAATGAATAACTTTATTTTATCCCCTCCTCAGTTACTAACCAATCTGTCCCCTACTAACTTCCTAATCCTGCCACAGATATTAGTTCCAGGGCAGTAATTCCCTTTCCAATGTTCCCTTACCCACTCTTAACCACTGTTTGAACACTTGATCCTCAGTGTTTTGGAGGACAAGTAACCTAGAAGGGTCACTAGATCTGTTGTTACTTGATTTCCTTTGTACTCCTTTGTACTCCTTTGTACTTCTTTGTACTTATGCTTAATATCCTAATCTCTTCTAAAGATGTACTTTCTACCCTCTTTGGGCTTAACCCACGGGACCCCAGCGCCACAGCGTATGCGTCGGCAATGTATGTAACGCTAAATTCAGCACCACATACGTTGCGTCCGCTACTTCGAAATGATTTACTCTTGTCCTATGGTAGCTAGAGGCTTGAGGATGGTATGGGAAACTACCTTATGATGTTGGCGAACAGTGGCGGTATGCGGCAACCCCCTAGCCCATCCGCGCGGGTGAGTAAGGGCGGATGGGGAAAGCCAGTTTACCGACTTATCCCACCGCCACTTTTGTGCTTATTTATTCTTATCCTATTGGTCATTCTCCTTTCGGGACTTAGGTGAGACCTTTTCTATTGGGCTAGACATATCGAAGGCCTTCGATAGAGTCTGGCACAAATCTTTAATTTCTAAACTACCCTCCTTCGGTTTCTATCCCTCCATCTGTGCCTTTGTCTCTAATATCCTTTCCGGCTGATCCATAGCTGTGGTTGTGGATGGCCATCGCTCACATCCTCATCCTATCAATTCCGGTGTTCCTCAGGGCTCTGTCCTATCTCCTATTCTCTTTCTAATTTTCATAAAATTTATGATCTTCTCAACTGTACCTCCAGTCCCATCCATTCATACGCAGACGACTCTACCTTACACTACTCAATTAGTTTCCCAGAACGCCCCAGCCAGCAATCCCTCAAAGACAATCGTAATGAAGCCATACAACACTTATCTATTGATCTAGGTGCTGTTTCCAATTGGGGCAGAGAAAACCTTGTTGCCTTTAATGCTTCCAAAACCCAATTTCTCCATCTATCTACCCGTGCAGAACTCCTAGCGGTCTATCCCTTATTCTTCAACAATACAAAAATCAGTCCTAATCTTCTCTCAATATTCTTGGTGTCACTTTTTTCTTCTGCTCTCACTTGGAAGGACCATATTACCAGTCTTACTAAAGCAGCCTCCCAAAAGCTGGGTGTGCTTAACCGCATCAAGGGGTTCTTTACCCCTGAACAGCTTCTTGCTCTGTACAGGGGCACAGAGCGTTCTTGTATTGAGTATTGTTCACATGTGTGAGGAGGATCCTCTCACACCGTACTCCTAGACAAAGTAGAAAGGAATGCCTTTCGTATCATTAATTCCCGCCCACTCACCAACTCTCTCTCTTCGCCGCAATGTTGCATCTCTCTCGCTATTCTATCGCTACTACAATAATCAGTGCTCCTCAGAGTTCTCCCAGTGTATACCACCTACTTTACGTAGGGTACGTGGTACCCGTCTTGCAACACAATCCCACCCATACTCTGTGCAACTCTCCAACCCAAGAGTGAAACGTTATTTTCAGACTTTCTTCTATTCAACAGCTGAGCTCTAGAACTCTCTCCTAGAATCAGTCTTTCCCTCCTCCTATGACTTAACCCTTAAAAAGCGGCCCACCACTTAAGTCGAGTTAAATAAAGCTGGACTATGTGGCGGCGCTCGACATAACTCGAGTGGCAATTTCAGCACGTAATGTGGCTGAGAGAGAGAGACAAGTGGTGGCAGGAGACTAGCGAGCGTATGACTGCTCCAGACCACCGCGGCGAACCTACTGACACAAATCTCAGCTCCCTCCTCCCTCTCTCACTCGCTACATACTCAATTATGTACTGAAAGTACCGAATTACCTGCTTTTTGCACTCGCGTTGCACGGTTATTGCAAGAAAACTATCCATCATACAAGGATCGTTATGGTGTCATTCGAAAGCTCTGTTTATGCCCTTTCAGGGATAGGTACTTGTTTTACGTTCTGGGTCTTATTTAGGCATGAAAATGATCACGTAAACAGCCCTATTTTGGCTAAAAACACCCCGCTGGGCGGTACACATAAATAAACCGCATAGGCCGCTCGTAAGGTGTTAAATTGCTTCGAACTGCGTGATTCCAGGCATTTTGGCTCGAACGTCCCTTGATTTTGGCCCTGTCACTCTTTCAACTATAGGGGAGGCACTCACTGTGGGCAGTTCTGCCTTTTGTCTCCCTCACTCACATAGAAACAAAAATGCACAATGTACGTCATTCATGTCGGATCTAATGATGTGCAGCGGATCCGATCGGAGGACCTCATGCTGAAGTACCGCAAGCTGATTCAGGCGTATAAGGAAAATTCAGGCACAGTCATCATATCAGGGATCGTCCCCACGATCTGTGTGAAGAGCCGATTCTTCAACATAGCCACTAGCGTAGATCGTCATCAGGCTGACCTCTGCAGGGAGGGAAATCTTGATTTCATCAATACCTAGAATAATAGTAATAATAATAATAATTCCTTCATTCCACGAAAATTACATGGGTATTCACATACATCTACAAATTATTAAAATTATATACAAGATAATAAAAAAAACATTCAATATACTTAAAACCTATGGATTTTGATAGTTTTCTGAGCAATAGTGACTTCAAGTTATTCTTAAAAGACTTTATATTAGTTACATTTCTTATGAGTTCTGGAAGTTTGTTCCACTGAAGTGGACCTTCTTAATTTATAGATTTACATCCTACTTTTGTGTTTTTCCTTGGTAAATAGATGTTGTTGTTTTGTCTGGTGTCATTAGTAAGTATATTGTTTACATTGAAAACTTTAATTAACCACGAAGGAAATAATCCATTGATAACTTTGTACATTTAAATATTAATATCGTAAATTATAATGCTGTGTACCTTGAGCCAGTATAATTTGTTTAAAAATGGGGTTGCTGAGTCACTCTTTTTACCATAACCCAGTGATACTTTTTCTGCAAAGTTTTGAAGTTTTTGGATTTTTGCTATATTAGTCTTATTTCCCATCCCTCATACAGTAGAGGAGTAGAATAGTTTGCTTATTACTAGAGATTGAACGATTGGTGTCCTTGTGTTTTTATCTAGGCTTTTACTTTTTTTTTTTTTTTTTTTTTTAAGAGACAATGAACGGAGGATGGAAAAACACAGATAAAACAAAAAGGTCCATGTGCCTAAAGGCATCCTCCATTCATAAAATGTTTGTAACAACTGGATTTAAACATTTGTAGATTGTAAGTTTGTGGAAAGCAATTCGAGGGAAGTGAATTCCAAAGAGTAGTAGCTCTGGGGATAAATGAATTCTGATAAGCAGAAGTTCTGCATTGTGGAGGAGAAAGTGTAAATTCATGGGCGCTCTCAGCTGCCCTAGTTCTACGGGGAAAGATGTGGAGAGGCGGCACAATTGAAGCAAGTTCCTCGGAACAATTGCTGTGAAAATATCTGTAGAATAATGCAAGGGATGCAACGTTTCTTCGTATGGATAATGTAGGAAGGTCCTGTGTGATTGCAGGGTTATTGATTAATCTAATAGCTTTATTTTGAATTTTGTCCAACTGCCTCAATGCAACCACTCCATTTCCACCCCACAGAGGTGAACAGTAATCCATCTGAGAACGCACATGACTTTTATATATTACGGCCAACTGCTCGTCAGTGAAGAATTCTCGAACTCTGTACAGGAGTCCCAGTTTTTCAGAGGCATTCTTAGCAATGCTTCTAACATAATGTGTCCAGCTCAAGTTAGTAGTTAATGTTACACCGAGAATGGCAATACTAGGGGAAGTGGGAATATTTACATCATTAAAAAATATATGGGAGTCAGTGAGATTCTGTCGGTTAGAAAATTGAATGTACTTGGTTTTCTGTGCATTAAAGGAAACTAGATTCTCTTGTCCCCATTCATTAATTCTAGAAAGGTCCTGGTTCAGAGAAATTGCAGTGTTTATTTTTTAATTGATAATTCGGGTTGGGTGAAAGAATTGGTAAATGTGAAGGAACTGTGGAGTGTTGAGTCATCTGCGTAGGAATGTATTGGATTATGAGTGGTAGATATGAGATCATTGATATGAATGAGGAACAGAGTTGGGGCCATAACTGATCCCTGGGGAACACCAGCATTTATTGAGTGAAATTGAGAATAAAGGCCATCTACCATTACACATATTTTTCTGTTATGAAGATAAAAAGAAATTAGTGGAACTAATGATGCAAGGCCGTAGTGTGACATCTTCGACAATAACGATTGATGCCAGACTCTATCAAATGCCTTTGATATATCCAGTGCTATTGTATGTGTTTCACCATGTTGGTCTGTAGCTTGGTTGATTTGATGCGTAAGAAGGCAAAGAATGTCTGCAGTTGATCGACATCGTCTAAAACCATATTGCCTATCACTGATTAATTTATTATTCTCCAGATGCTTAATTATGTGATTATTTAATATAATTTCAAAGACTTTGCCAAGAGTGGAAGTTATAGCTATTGGTCTGTAGTTTGGTGGATCTGAAGAGGCACCTTTTTTAGGAACTGGATGGATGTTTGCTTCTTTCCAGGGTACTGGGAAGCATGAAGTATGAGTACACAGACGGAAACATTTTGCCAATACAGGAGCGAGCACCAAGGAGCAATTCTTAAGTACTATTGGAGGAATTTCATCTGGACCAGGAGCCTTATCTACTGAGAGATTCTGCAAAATAGTTTTGACATGTCTGGTGTGGATCTTAAGTGAGGGAATTTCAGGCGAATTAAAATTAAATACAGGGACATCTTGATTTATTTCATCTAAGGTTGAGTTGGTGGAGAACATTTCCGCAAGAAGGTTAGCTTTACCTCGTGGGTCACTTACAAGATTGCCAGTCGGAGATTTTAATGGTGGAATGGATGAAGCAGTAGTGAAGTTGGATTTGAATGAGTTAAGAGTAGACCAAAATATTGTTTTATCATTTGGATTATTTAGAAGTTTATTTGCCTGCTTGTGGAGAAAGTTTGATTTAGTTAGGTTTAATACAGTTTTGGCATGATTTCTGATGTTTCTAAAGTAATTAAAGGCTTCATGAGTTTTTGATCTTGTGTATGCATTGTAGGCTATTGCTTTTTGTTCAGTTACTCTAGCACAATTATGGTCAAACCATTTAGGTGAATTAGATCTTTTACTGTACTTTTGATGAGGAATAAAAGTTTCCATTCCAATTTTTACAAAATCTTGTATGTGGCTCAAGGTGGAGTGTGCATCATTAAAAAAGAAAGAGGTCCAGGGAATATCAATAAAGAAACCTTGAAGACCCTCCCAGTCTGCCGTATCGTAATGCCATTTAGTCACCAAAACAGGTTCAGAGTGGGAAGGTGTGGTAGGTGATAGACAGGTGGCCTGTATCAGACAGTGATCAGAAGATCCAAGCGGGGACCTCACTGTAACATCATAATTTTCTGAATTGGTTGTTAAAAATAAGTCCAGTAGGTGGGAATTATGATTAGGATTATCTGGTACACGGGTGGGTTGGTTGACTAGTTGAGTGAGATTAAATGAGTCTGCAAATAGCTCACATTCAAGACCAGCATCATCAGTCCTGGCTGAATGAGTGAGCCATTCAACATTATGGACATTAAAATCACCCAACACAGTGATTTCGGAAGAAGCATTTAAGTTGAGGACACTTATTATAAGAAGATATTTAAGGATTCCAATTACCTTTTGATATACTTCATCTGTATGCACACTGAAGGTCATTGTGGAGTCCATAATATACCCCTAAGTTCTTCACAGAGCTAGACGGAATTATATGATCATCACCAAACTTGATTATCGTATTATTTGGGATTTTTTATAGGACACTTGGTGTAGATATGAACATGCATTTAGTTTTACTGGTGTTGATCATTAAATCGTTAGTATCAAAGTAGTGTTTTACATTTTTTAAAGTGCTTTCTACATTATTTATTAATATGTCTAAGTTGGAGATGGTACCAGTGTGAAGAAACTGGTCATCGTCTGCGTACTGCACTAGAACACAATCGTGTACAATTTCATTTAGGTCATTAACAAATATAGAAAAGAGTAACGGGCCTAAAATAGAACCTTGAGGAACCCCATATGAATTTGTAAGTTTGGGAGATATAGTCTTACCTAATCTAACAGATTGAGTTCTAGATGATATATCATTTTCAAACCAAAAACGATCAATAATTGTAACATGAATTTTTTTTCAAAAGCAATTCATTATTCACACTGTCAAACGCTTTGGAAAGGTCACATGATGTTAGTAACGATATATTTTTGTTATCCATAGTGTTGTATACTCCATTGCATATATTCAATAGTGCAGTTTGAGTTGACATAATTTGTCGAAAACCATGTTGTGTTTTGGACAAAATTTAATGTTTTTTCTAGAAATTCCAAGAGTTGTTCAGTGACAATGTTATCAAATATCTTTGATAAAATGGGAAGGAGTGAAATAGGTCTATAATTACTAGCCTCAGATATTATACCAGATTTATGAATTGGTACTATATGAGCATGCTTCCAAAGCTGTGGAAACTGACCAGTAACAATTGATGTGTTTATAATTATAGTTAAGATTATTTCTATGGCTGGTTGTGCATCTCTAATATAACTTAATGGTATATCATCAGCGCCTACTGCACTTGTGTTTTTTAAGTGTTTGATTGTTAAAATGACTGTAGCCGTGTCTACTGTCTATCTATCTATTGCCTGACGCCGTGATCCCCGAAGGTGTGGCTACGAACGAACCGCCCCCATGCACCTCTGTCTCCAGTCAGTCGACGCCCCTCCTCCCAACCAGCACCTCCTTAATTCATATACTTCCTCACTCCATCCTTCCACCTCTCCCTCGGTGAACCTCTCCCTCTCTGTCCTTCCACCTCGCTCTCGTACACCCTCTACTGGAGTAGGTCTAAACATAGTGGGTGATAGCGTTATAGTAGGTGAGGCACTCTCGGGATGGGAGTGATTTAAATGTATTTGTGTCTGTTCGTAAACATTTTTGCCCACATTCGCAAAGAACTCATTAAATTTATTTGCCATTGAAACCGAGTCTTCAAATTGATTATTGATATCTGTGTTATGATGATCTGGGATCAGTTGTTTGATCGTTTTCCATGTTTTACTGCTATCACCAATACAGTCACTGAACATTTGTTTATAGTATTGAGTTTTGGCTTATTTAATTACCTTTCTGACGTTTATTTTTGATGAATGATACAGCTCAGCTAAAGTCGCATTATCTCTGTCCTCTTTTAGTTGTGTGTGCAAGTGATTTCATTCCTTTGTTAGACTTTTTATATCATTAGTTAATTACCTATCCAAGGAGCTGGAGGACTTCTAATCAACTTAGTGGTTATTGGAGCACAGGATTCTATGCTACTATTTAATATTGGGTTAATAGTTTTACTTGTGCATTTACATCATCAGTACATAATATTTTATATAAATCAAATTTAGCTCCATTGATATGAAAGCGGAGCTTTTCAGCACTATATGAACATTTACTACGTACTGTTTTGTATACAGGAGTTCTTTTAGGCTTACTGATGTTTAGATTAGCAGTAATATACTCGTGATCAGCTATAATTGATGGTAAGACGTCAACATTATTAACCATAATGACTTCTACTGTGAAGATCATCTGTTTGAAGCGGATGGAGTCCATCTGAACCAGGTGTGGGCAGCAAGATTTGTCCGCCTGCTTCACGACGCAGTCAAGGATTTTCGGAAAAGAAGCAGAGCCAACCAAGGACCACCAGGGACGAGGATCAAGGATAGCGAGGCCTGAGGACCACCAGGGACAAAGATCGAGGACCGTGGACCACCAGAAACGATGATCGAGGACCGAGGACTACCAGGGATGGCGATTGAATACCAAGGATCACCAAAGACGATGATCGAGGACCGAGGACCACCAGGGACGATGATCGAGGACAACGAGGACCGAGGACAACTGGGGACGATGATCGAGGACCGAGGACAGACAGGTACATAAATGTAGATCCGACCAAAACCAAGAATTTGAATAAAGAGCGTTCCGTGAATTATAAATCCAAAACTTTAAAGGTTTTCTATGCAAACGCTTGTAGCATATGCAATATTTTTTTAGATTTACAGGAACTAGTGTTTACAGAAAATTACGATGTTATTGGCATAACAGAATCTTGGCTCAATACTGAAGACAGAGTTTTTTTAAGCAGATTATTCCATTTTCGGTTATGTAATGATTGAGAAAAGCCTACTAAATAAAAATGGAGGTGGTGTTTTACTTTTTATCAAAGAAAATCTTAACCCGACCCTCATGTCATAACCGCAAATTGTGAACGTCGACATATCCTTTGTGCTAATAAAGAATAAAGGTACACAAATATTACTTGCATTAATATACAGACCTCCAGCTCAATCAGTGCCAACTGACCGATAAATTTATGAGCAAATTGCAGACGTAAGTAACTCGCAAGAATTTTTGACGACTTCAGTTTACCTGTGACCAAGTGGGGAGATAGAATTACTTCACACTGTGGACAAGACCTGTATGCAAACTTGCAGGAGAGTTCGCTATATCAATTAGTTAGATCTCCAACCCGTGGAAATAACGTCCTTGACCTTGTACTTCCAACAAAAGAAGAATTGATAAAGAATTTGAATGTCGGTGATGAATTCAGTAACAGCGACCATCGTACGATAACTTTCAGTTTAAAGTTTACTAGTAACGAACCAAATAGCAGCATCGAGAAAGTCCCTAACTTCAAGAAAGCAAACTTTCGTAAATTTAGAGCAATGTTTAACCCCTAACTGGCGGCGCGCAACTTATGTCGAATTAAATAAATCTTGCCTAAGTGGCGGCGCACAACATCTGTCGAGCACCCATTTTCAGCATGTAATGTTGCGGAGAGAGAGAGCTGAGCGGTGGGACGAGCGAATCAACCCTATGACCGCTCCCCACGACCACCTTGGACATACTGAACTGTATTCTACTTTCCCCCCTCCTTTCTCACTCGCTACACAGGGAATTATGTAAGGAAATTACCTTATTTCAGGATTATTGCACTCGTGTTGCACGATCGTTGCAAGAGAACCAGTGGTCGTACAAGGATGGTTCGGGTGTCATTGGAAAGCTCTGTTTACGCCTTTTCAGGGATAGATATTTGTTTTACGCTCTGGGTCTTATTTAGGGATGAAAATGATCACGTAAACAACCCTATTTAGGGTATAAAAAAAAAACGCTGTGCGGTACGGTCAAAAAGACCGCCTATCCCGCCAATAAGGTGTTAAAGAAACTGACTAGAGCTTTCTAATTAACAATATCAACATAAATACATCTTGGGAATTATTCGCAAACACTTAGCTAAAAGCGGTACAAGACTGCATATCATCGAAAATATGGCTTACAGGCCATAATGATAAGCACAAATGGTGGAATAAAGATATTTCAGACTGTCTGCTTGCTAAAAAGTTTGCTAATGATAGATTAAATTCCTCACAAAATAACGAAGAATGAGTGAAATTTGTAGAACTACGACGCAAAGCCAAAAAGTTAATTAAGCAAAGTATAAAGACCCTGGAGTTACATGTTGCGAATCAAAGTAAAACAAACCTGAAAGAATTCTATGGTTATATCAGAAAGAAGAAAGTAGTTACTTCAACTGTTGGACCGTTAGACGATGAACATGGAGAATACACCAAAGACGAAGTACAAAGGAGTAATGTCCTCAATACCTTCTTTGCATCAGATTTTACAACAGAAGACCTCATTGATATCCCTACAGCATCGCCGATTCCAATTGATAATTCTGATGTTCTAAGCAATATCACCATTACAGAGAGAGAAGTATTGAAATGTTTAGATAAACTCAAGGTAAATAAATCGCCCAGACCTGATTCAATCTCACCTCGAGTTCTAAAGCAAGCTAAGGATGAGCTCACCAAATAACTGACATTGCTATTCAATAAATCCTTGCAGTCCGGAACTATGCCTGATCAATGGAAGCTAGCCAACGCAACACCGGTATTAAAACAGGCAGCATATCCCTACCCAGTAACTATCGTCCAATTAGCTTAACCTCACTTGTATGTAACATGCTAGAAATACTCATAAGAGACAGACTCGTCACTCGTAAATCACTTAGAGGAAAATAACATACCTAAAGATACTCAACACGGCTTTCGTAACAAACGTTCCTGCTTAACAAACCTCTTAGATTTCTTCCACGCTATCCTAAACCTCTACGATGAGTGTAAAGTTGTAGATATTATATACCTTGATTTTCAAAAGGCCTTTGACAAAGTTCCTCACAAACGTTATCTGCTAAAACTAAAAGTGCATGGAATTCAAGATGCTGTGTTGAAATTGATAGACAATTGGCTCAGTGACATAAACCAAAGAGTTTTTATAAACGGTAAGGCATCTAAATGGACCCATGTAAGTAGCGGGGTACCCCAGGGATCGGTAGTAGGACCAATTTTCTTTCTAATTTACATCAACAACATAGATGAGGGTCTCACCTATACAATCTCCAAGTTTGCTGGCGATACAAAAATTGCAAATAGCATACTCTCAAAAGAACAATTTGACGATATGCAACACAATTTAGATAAGTTGTCATGTTGGGCCCAAATTTGGTAAATTAGTTTCAATGCAGATAAATGTAAAGTACTACATATTGGATACCGAAATGAGAAAGCAAACTATTCGATGAATGACACTCAGCTTAAAAGTGTAGACAGAGAAGCCGATCTAGGAGTAACAATATCAAGTAACCTAAAACAAAGTCAACAATGTTCTGAAGTTGTTAAAAAGGCAAACAAAATAATTGGCTTTATAGGCAGGCCATTTGAGCATATATACTGCATTCAATCTTGGTGCATTTAGTACTAAAAAGTAATAGACAAGATAGAACAAGTTCAACGTAGAGTTACCAAAATTATACGTAGCCTAAAGAATAAACCATACGAGGAGAGTTTTAGAGAATTAGATTTATTTTCTTTAACCCAACGCAGATTAAGAAGCGACTTAATGCAAGTGTTCAAAACCATCAAAGGCATCGACAATATGAACTGTAGTAAGTACTTCACTATTGACCAAGCTAATTACACGTGGGGAAAGGGTTGCAAAATTATTGATAAAACTCACACGAATCTAAGAATGTTTTCTTCAATCAATTTGTCAATTTGTGGAATGGGCTTCCCCGAGACATTATAGACTGCAGCACCGTTGATTCTTTTAAACTTCGCCTAGACAAATATTTTGCATCAAACTCGTGACTGACTGCGTTTGTAAATGAGTTATTTTATTTGATTCCCCCCTCAGATTCATCAAGGATTATTGCATATATATATATATTACTAAGACGTTACTCTCTGTTTCCCAGATATACGAAAAATCACTTATAACTGTGTTGTGTTACTAACCCCTCTGTCACCTACTAACTTCCTAATCCTGCTACAGACATTAGTTCCAGGGCAGTAGTTCCCTTTCCAATTTTCCCTTACCCACTCTAAACCTCTGTTTGGACACTTGATCTTCAGTATTTTGGAGAACAAGCAGCCAAGAGGGGTCACTAGGCCCGTTGTTGCTTGATTTCCTTTGTACTCCTTCCTTCCTTTGTACGCCATGGTGTCCTGAGCTACTTTTGCCCTGGCTCATGTATGGACGCCATGGAATTATTAAGCTCTGCACGAAATTTGGTAAATCTACATGAAAAACGCCATGGCGTCCAATTAAGACTCGATACATCTGACCTACTAGTCCAAATGTGGAGGTATCTGGCAAAAATTCATAGCTGGGTTAACGGGAACAGTGAAAAACTGTTAGCAGCCCCAGACCATGTTTCGCCTGTCAATGGAAACTTTAAAAACTTACTCAGAACTGAGAGGGTTAACAAATAGTCCTTCTTCTTTAACAGTCTCGTTGATTATATGATTATGCATTTAATATGGTGACTGGTATTAAATTTATATAAGCTATTAATTGTCTTAATTATTTTACATTCTAGCATATGCAATTGTTATCTACTTGAAGAGATAGTTGTTGTTGTCTTTCCCTAGGCTGCCTGGCCGAACAGCCCCGTGCAGAGATAGTTATATGTGTCTCCGATATATGTTTATTTATAATTATTGCTAAGCAATGTTTAATTAGTGTTTATCTTCTGTATTTAAAGTGATTTGCCTGGGTGATATAATTCCCGCCCCATCATATATACATTCAGCTTTAATCACTCAACACATTCATAAATATGATACAAATAATAATATTATTAACATTTATACTGAATATTAATTTATTTTTAGTTTCCTCGCAAGACCTCCATCAAGCTTTATATTAATAACAATAATAATAACAATACAAATAATAATACAACAAAATAGTAATAATAACAATGATGATAATAATAATAATAATAATAATAATAATATTTGTTTGTTTTTATTAATTTCACCACAACACCAAACACCTCCAATGAAATTAATGAAAGCATATATGTGATCCATCAGGATTCGAACCCGGGTTATCACACACAGATTTTTAGACACCTTAACCTTTACATTAATATGTACACCCAAGGTTTTCAGTATATTATTACAAATTCCTCTGATATCGCTTTTCTTTACGTCATTATCTAATCAATGCCAATATAAAACCGGGAGTTACAAATACTACTTAGTTAAGTTACCCGTGAAATTCTTCAAACGGGTTCATCCTGTTAATTAATATTATTAGCAATACTGCACAATTGTACATGGTTTCAGCCATAAATAATTAATGTAGATAATTAAACACTTATATTAATCAACACACTGATATTGAACACACATACGTGTTGTTCTATGTGAGTGAGGGAGACAAAATGTAGAATTGCCTGTGGCGAGTGCCTCCCCCCGGAGTTGAAAGAGAAACAGGGCCAACATCTAGGGATGTTCGAGCCAAAATGCCTGGACACATAGAGTTTGAAGCAATTTTAGTCATAGGAAGAGGGAAAGACTGATTCTGGGAGAGAGTTTCAGAGCTCAGCTGTTGAATATATTTTCACTCTTGGGTTGGAGATTTGCACAACGTAGGGGTGGGATTGTGTTGCAAGACGGGTGCTACGTGCTCTACGAAGATGGGGTGGTATACACCGAGAGAGCTCTGAGGAACAATGATTATTGTAATAACTGCAGTATAGTGAGAGAGATGCAACATTGCGGCGAAGAGAGAGGGACTGCAGATAATTGGTAAGTGGATGTGAGTTAATGAGACGGAAGCCTTTCTTTCTACATTGTCTGGAAGTGCTGTGTGAGAGCACCCTGTTACGTCCTGGGATATATAAACACTGGGCTCTTTCTATTGGACTAGGTATGCGGCAACAAGCAACAACGGAAAACGCTAGATCCAACCCTTATCTATAAACCCAGGCAACAAACCACCCTAAACCGTCAAGAGTCCTGCCTGGACAACGAGGTATCCTATGACTCGGTTACAGGGTGCACGCACTATAGACTGCTGATAGTCAAGCAGGCTATATAAAAGATCACACAATTAAGTTGACTTAAAGCTTCAAGGAAAAGATAGAAAACGGAATTAAATTGCAGAAACAATTTAATAACAAACTAGAAGAAAGTACATTTAACGTTACGTTAATTAATACAACTAATCACCCCTGCGTGAAAGAAGGTGAGAGCAAACAGTCCTCAAAACATCGTACAGGTAGACAAGATGCAGGTTTCTAAACTGCATGCGGCTACTGTAGGATCTGATGCTTAGCAAAGAAAGTACGTTACAGATTTAGAGAACTCTTAACTAATAAGCAGGAATAAATACTAGTGATAGGACCTACAGTGTATAATGGCATAGGTATAATTAAATAAAGGCAGCCACTCGCAACATAACCACATACAGGTGTGCTTCTCACTCTTAGTCAGGCAAGCCTGCTCGGACAGAGTCTCTAAGCCACACCCTGACTCACAATGCTCACAAAGACGGTAAACTGTGGCACAATAACAAGCATACAGATATAATAAACCGCTAGCTGTTGATCTGCCAGGTGGCAGAGGTCTAGCCGGAAGGATATAGGCTTCGGATACCCGGGCTGAGCCACCTGCTCTAGCCTAGGGACGTTCCCAAGTCTGTGCGCCAAATTACTCTAATTGAAAGGGTGCTCTCTTGAGAGACTCAGATCCCAAGTATCTGACTCTCTCCTAGCAACCCTAAAACAAACGCAAGGCGTGCTAGCGCAGTGCTGAGTGGACTAGGCAAGGGCCCTCACACAACACAACACTAGACACACAGGCACACAGACAAGAAAATGCCCCCAGACTCCCACGGGTATCCTAGTAAAGTCGTGCAGGTCCACAGGACTCGCACCAGCAGACTTTACTTAAAGGATCGCAAAAAGCCTCCCCTCCGGTCTAGCCCCTGCTCACCTGCCACAAGAACACACTAGCAAGCATGAAACCACCAAATATGAGACAACAAAAAAGCTTCCTAGGTCTCATTAACAATTACATCTCTGCATAAGGCCCAAAATCCTATCTAATTATCTGAGAGCTCGTCGTTAATACAATAATAGATATAAGGTCTATCAAGGGGATGGGATAATTAAATAGATTGGTGAAGTAGTGGAAAGAAGGTATACAAAGTAAGAGAGAAAGTTTCTAAGTGGGGTTGAGAGGGATAGATATCAAGGGGGTCCGAAGGGCACGACAGTGAGGTGAGCTCTGAGTCTTGAATCTGTCTGGACCCCACCCTAGGCATGCGAAATACATCCCATGCTTGGCAACACTCAACACCGTTGCCGGGTAAAATCCTCTACCCCTTGCGTGAGTCGAAACTAAGCCTAATATTGCGATCAAATGGCAACATCAAGCTCGTCCCAAGCTAGTCTATTCCGCGCCCGCGCAAAGCAACGTCCCCCAGCCGGTCTCTCTCTCCCGCTCGTCTCCTCCCACTCTCACTAGACTTACATCTTATATATTATAATGAAACAATCAACTATCGAGAATAAAATATACTAAGATGTGTTGGTTAAGAATAAGGGCAGCTTCAAGCTGTGAAACAACATAAGAATATCCCAGACATTAGTTACATTGTCGTAGGCTATATACTAAGGAAAAGCCGGCCGGCCGGCTGCCGCCAGCCGGTTTCTAAACGGCTAGGCAGCCGACACTCGCGCATGAGCCGCACGTGGCTACTATGCAGGAGCGTCACACCTCCCCCAAGATATAAGACACTTGACTAAGTTCTTCATATCTAACAGAAAGCTTCTCATAGTACCACACACTGTTGCGACACAAGGCACTATATATAAAAAAATAAAGACTGTTGCACTCCACCGAGCAAGTTCAACTAACTTAGCGACAATAAGCGAAAACATTCAACTTAGATACTGCCACAACATCTTATACAAAATTCTACACGTTATAAAAATAAAGAGTTTTTATAAGGTTTTTTGCTTTTTTTTAATTTGTTTTTGGCGGCTGCACTACAGTGACAGCCTATTTTCCTCCACTCTCAACACACACTGACTGAACGGCGAGGGTTCTCCTGCAAACAAACCCTCCCGTGACCAACAATCAGCCAAAACATTATCAGTGCCCTTAGCATGCCACACATCCAACTTGTGTCCCGGCAGCAAAACAACACCTGGCACTGATAAACTGCCCAGGTCATCACAAGACTGGCATTTATCTTCGCTCTTTCCGGCAACGGGGCCTGCCAATAACCTTTCACTAGTTCTACCTTCGTGATAGGCGATGCAGCCCCGAGGCGGTCTATGGTGTCGTCAACTCTCGATAAGGTATAGGCGTCTATCAGGGATTATGCACACACACTCTCGCAATCAACACACTCACTGATCTTGCCACTTAACACAGGTTGCAAAGTTACAGGCAACGACCACTCACGACATTCCTTATCCCTCAGACCCTTCGTCAACACGTAATCCAGCTCTGCTTGCACCACAGGCTGTCGAGCAGGATTTATTCGGTAGGGAATTAAACTGAGCCTTGCACTATCTCCAGCCTGCATGTCGGATTCTACCCCGTACATCAGGCCTCGAGAAGCAACAAACATGCGGATGCACTGCCACAGCCTAGTAAACAACTTATCTCGCAGAATAACAATCCTAGTGCCCTTCCGCAACCCAGCCGAGACCGCAGCTTCTAACCTGTAGTCTCCCTCCTTCTCCACCTTCGTCCCTAGAACAGCCAGGTCATGAGAGGGACAATCAGTACCACCTGTGCAGCCACTCCCATAGTTCATTATTGCTAAGGCTTCCCCGCCGATACCATACATGCACACCCCCGCATTCCTTACGACTACATCTGCCTGCGCAGCATCACCGCTTTTAGCGACATGGCCAGATACAGTCGGTCTATGGTAGGGCTGTTGCAATTGACTAGAGCAGCATTGGGAGGCTATGCGACGACTGGGCACTTCTATGCCACAGCCAACCTCACCAATCTGCTCAAAGTCCTCCTTTTGACCACCACCCTTGGCAGCCATGGGCCGACCCTGACCTGGCAACCATGCCAAAGCCTCGTCGCCCACCTTGAACCACCGAAACAACGAGGCTAACGGTCTTTCAACATCCACGTAACCTGCCCGCGGAACATCTTGCACCGCCTGAGTTGTGAGACTCAGGGGCTCGGCACGACCAGTGGGGTATGAACCGAGCTGGTGCTGGAGCGCTGCACACTGCTGCTCAGGCAGGTGCTCTAGCGCTTCCACAGCCACCAGACTCGTGTCCCCCGCCCACTGCTCCGCCGAGACATGACAATCCCTACTCTCCTCCACCTGTGCCCTACTGCCCCCCTCTCCTTCTCCACCTTGGCCGCGGCAGACCAACGCAGAGACAGTAAGGCTGCTCAAGTGGTTGCCTCACAAACTCCTCCAACAGGTTCACATGACATGTTTCCCCGTCCTCGTGTTTGATCTCGACAGCACCATTACCACACTTCTGAACTTCCGGATCCTCCAACTGCAGTTTACAAATATCTGAGGGAACCAACCTGTCTAGATGCTTCCGAAGCAACCCAAGTCCTCCCCCAATATCAAACTGAGCAACCCTTTTTTCTCTCCGTGTGTAACGTTGCTGCCTCGGAGTCTCTTCCTGCCCTACCTCCTCACTAGCTGTGACAGGTCCTGGGGCCTCTCCAGACTCTAACATAAGTGCCAATAATAAGTCACCAAGAAACGCTGCCGGCTCAAAACTCTCCAATTGACCAACACTTCCCGTTTTCTTGTGACCTTTCCTCCGCGGTTTGATAGACTGAGGTGGTGGCTGCAAGGCTCCGGATGTCTGAGAACGCGTCACAACACCCGCCATGGTTTGTATGCTACACTTCTCAACCCACTCCTGTTCCTCCCTACTAACGTCGGCCGCCTTCTCGGCAACGACCAAGGGTGAAACCTTAGAAGAAGGCACCGCAAAGTCGTTGCCGAGGAGGAGGTCGACGCCCCCAACAGGCAAGTTCTCTACAATTCCGACATCCAGCTCCTTCGCCACACCATCCACCTCCAGCTCCATCCGCACCAGCGGGTAGGACTTCGTAGCATTGATCCCCTGAACTACCACCACCCGAGCAGCGTTAATCGGTCTACCAGTAAAGTTCTTTAACAAGGTCTGAGAAGCCCCAGTATCACGCACACACATTCCTCGCCTTTCGCCGGCCCACCTCACAAAACCATGCCCTCGATGACCCCCAAAGACATCGCGGAGAGGGTTCGAGCCTTCCGGACTCTTGAACACAGGCTGTGTCCCAACCTCTGACGAACTACCCTTGGCAAACTCAGAAGATATAGGCGACACCCCTATGCTGCGGGCCAATGACACAACCTTGTTTGGTGGCTTGTTCGGACAAGCATTTGCAAAGTGACCCTCCTTGTGACATGCAAAGCACTCTTTACTCTTTGTTTTCCCTTGGGAGTGGGAGGTACCATTAGACTTCTTATACGGGACGGTATTTGGTTTATGTTCAGTTTTATTGTCAGTGCTACATTGTTTTGTGTATTTATGTGTATCAAAATTCTTGGGAGGGGGAGGGGTACGATCCTTTGCACCTGACTCACTCCTAGCTGCTGCTTCGCACCCTCGAATTAATGACAGTCGGAGGTCAGCCATTTCTGCTGCCTCCTGGAGAGTTCTAGGATTTTTTTCCTTTATATTTAATGTTAAGTCCCCGCCTGTGCACTTAAAGAACTGCTCCAAGAGAACCAGCTCACTCAACTCCTCAAAAGTAGCTGCCCTCTCAGAACGCAGCCAATGTCGTAGTGCATCAGACAAGTCCTGGGCATGTTCTAGGAAGGTACTATCCTTGCCCTTAGTAACACCCCGAAACTTCAAGCGGTAAGTTTCTGGTTGTAACTCATAGGCCCGTAGCACAGCCTTCTTTAGCTCATCATAAACTACACAGGACTCTAAAGGTAGTGCATCATACGCTTTTAGCCCCTTTCCTAGGAGTCTTGATGAAACTAATGCTGCCCACTTTTCCTGAGGCCACTGGAATTCCTGACACTTCTTCTCAAATCGCATAAAAAACTCAGTCACACATGATTCATCGAACACAGGAACTAGTGTAAGCAGGTGCGACAATGATTGGTCCCGATGTCTATTACCTCCCCCAATATTACGCTCTGTTACCTCCACTCGAGATCTTTCCAGCTCCCTGTCAGCCCGATACCTAGTAGACTCTGCCTGCAGTTCAGCCTCTCGTATAGCTGTTCTCTTTGCAGCCTCAGCCTGAGCTCTAGCAGCCTCAACCTGAACTCTAACCTGTCTTTCGCGGCCTCAACCTTGGCCATCTCAAGCCGAAACAACAAATCTGGAGTCAACCCTTGAGGAGGGGAAGGTGCATTTAATGGGGAGGGTCCCTGTGATTGAATTCCACGCTACCATTGACCATCAACTTGGGGGTATGTACTAAATTCAGGCACCCTGACGTTAGATATGGGGGTAGAGTGGAGGGGGGGCTGGGGACCGGGGCCCCCAGTCGCCTCTCCACCCAGGTCTCTCCCTTCTAAACCCAATATCAAAGTCCTCAGCTGATCTTTCCTCATGCCACTTAAACCCTGGTGACCCTGCAGACCTGCCACACACTTTAAGCCATACTTATTCAGCTTCAACACCCTGGCAGCGGTAAGGGGCACCTCTAAAAATCTTCTAGCACCCTCCTCGCTATCGACTAGCCACTCCACAGGTCTTTCTCCCTCCGAGCCCGTATCGTGACCTGACCCACCACTGTGTTCTGATGTATTAGACATGTTTGTGCACTGCAGTAATTATCACGGTTATAGAATGTGCCTTATCTCCTATGCAAGTATGTATATACTAATGTTATTTAAAGTTTTTAATGTGTTATATTGGTTGCTCCAAAAAAAAACTATGTCCACTGTATTCCTCTAATCATGAGGAATCTCAAAACAAATGACCACTGTATTCCTCAGTTCAGTAAATCCTATGCAAGGTCGCCATTTGTTACGTCCTGGGATATATAAACACTGGGCTCTTTCTATTGGACTAGGTATGCGGCAACAAGCAACAACGGAAAACGCTAGATCCAACCCTTATCTATAAACCCAGGCAACAAACCACCCTAAACTGTCAAGAGTCCTGCCTGGACAACGAGGTATCCTATGACTCAGTTACAGGGTGCACGCACTATAGACTGCTGATAGTCAAGCAGGCTATATAAAAGATCACCCAATTAAGTTGACTTAAAGCTTCAAGGAAAAGATAGATAACGGAATTAAATTGCAGAAACAATTTAATAACAAACTAGAAGAAAGTACATTTAACGTTACGTTAATTAATACAACTAATCACCCCTGCGTGAAAGAAGGTGAGAGCAAACAGTCCTCAAAACATCGTACAGGTAGACAAGATGCAGCTTTCTAAACTGCATGCGGCTACCGTAGGATCTGATGCTTAGCAAAGAAAGTACGTTACGGATTTAGAGAACTCTTAACTAATAAGCAGGAATAAATACTAGTGATAGGACCTACAGTGTATAATGGCATAGGTATCATTAATTAAAGGCAGCCACTAGCAACATAACCACATACAGGTGTGCTTCTCACTCTTAGTCAGGCAAGCCTGCTCGGACAGAGTCTCTAAGCCACACCCTGACTCACAATGCTCACAAAGACGGCAAACTGTGGCACAATAACAAGCATACAGATATAATAAACCGCTAGCTGTTAATCGGCCAGGTGGCAGAGGTCTAGCCGGAAGGATATAGGCTTCGGATACCCGGGCTGAGCCACCTGCTCTAGCCTAGGGACATTCCCAAGTCTGTGCGCCAAATTACTCTAATTGAAAGGGTGCTCTCTTGAGAGACTCAGATCCCAAGTATCTGACTCTCTCCTGGCGACCCTAAAACAAACGCAAGGCGTGCTAGCGCAGTGCTGAGTGGACTAGGCAAGGGCCCTCACACAAGACAACACTAGACACACAGGCACACAGACAAGAAAATGCCCCCAGACTCCCACGGGTATCCTAGTAAAGTCGTGCAGGTCCACAGGACTCGCACCAGCAGACTTTACTTAAAGGATCGCAAAAAGCCTCCCCTCCGGTCTAGCCCCTGCTCACCTGCCACAAGAACACACTAGCAAGCATGAAACCACCAAATATGAGACAACAAAAAAGCTTCCTAGGTCTCATTAACAATTACATCTCTGCATAAGGCCCAAAATCCTATCTAATTATCTGAGAGCTCGTCGTTAATACAATAATAGATATAAGGTCTATCAAGGGGATGGGATAATTAAATAGATTGGTGAAGTAGTGGAAAGAAGGTATACAAAGTAAGAGAGAAAGTTTCTAAGTGGGGTTGAGAGGGATAGATATCAAGGGGGTCCGAAGGGTACGACAGTGAGGTGAGCTCTGAGTCTTGAATCTGTCTGGACCCCACCCTAGGCATGCGAAATACATCCCATGCTTGGCAACACTCAACACCGTTGCCGGGTAAAATCCTCTACCCCTTGCGTGAGTCGAAACTAAGCCTAACATTGCGATCAAATGGCAACATCAGGCTCGTCCCAAGCTAGTCTATTCCGCGCCCGCACAAAGCAACGTCCCCCAGCCGGTCTCTCTCTCCCGCTCGTCTCCTCCCACTCTCACTAGACTTACATCTTATATATTATAATGAAACAATCAACTATCGAGAATAAAATATACTAAGATGTGTTGGTTAAGAATAAGGGCAGCTTCAAGCTGTGAAACAACATAAGAATATCCCAGACATTAGTTACATTGTCGTAGGCTATATACTAAGGAAAAGCCGGCCGGCCGGCTGCCGCCAGCCGGTTTCTAAACGGCTAGGTAGCCGACACTCGCGCATGAGCCGCACGTGGCTACTATGCAGGAGCGTCACAACCCTCTCTACACACATTTACACACACTCACAAATAAAGTAAGTCATTAAACGTTCATCATATTTGTGCCACACTTGACACAAGCGTAACTCGTCGACTCGATACACATATTTTCTACAACACACCTAGGCCAAGATTTACAGACACTGAACGTATAATTATAATCTTATCAACTGCACACACATACACACACACACACCTCGTAAATTGTGAAAACCGGATTAATGAGAACATGTGCACCGTCCAGGGAGTAATATAATGCAGATTATGAACAATGATGAAATATGAAAGATGGCGAACGTAAATGTAATCATGAGAGAGAAAGAGAGAGAGTGAGAGAGTTACAAGTTACAAGAAAGTTAGAGACTCAGAGACTTTGTGGTCCATTCCTAGGAGATACTCGCACTGGAAGCAGAAAGACTGTTTAGTGCACTACACTCTTTACAGAGTGTGCAAAATACTATCTACTCTCTTGTTGAACTGCTCTACTGAAGAACTATTTACAACTTCAGAGGGAAGTTTGTTCCAGATACAACATATCTTATATGTGAAGAAGTTTCCACAAATACTAGTGCTGAACCATTACAATTCTAATTTCCAGTGATGGTTGCGTGTTGTATAAATATTTATCATAGACATTTTGCTATAATCCACATTGTCAAACCCATTCATTCCCAACAAGCGGGCAGTGTTGTTTGCATCACTGTAGCACCTGGCGGGTATACAGTATATATATATTTTTATTTATTTTTTTTTTTTTTTTCTATATTCCAACTTACTTCCTCTCGGGCATAGGCTGAGAGCCTTAACATTCACCGCTTTACAATGAACAGTGAAGCCTGTGAGGTCTTGTTCCAGTCTAGGGAGTGAGACATGTGAAGCACGTAGAGTACAACGAGCACCTGCCATCTTGCCTTCACATGAGGCACAGTGCTCACTCATGGCCCGAAACGACCCCATCTCTGAAGCCACCTCGTTCCCGTGCTTCACTGTCTCACCCCCTACACTCGGACTCTCACACTTACACACACACAACGCCACCTGTTGAGCAGATAACTCACCAGGCATTGCACCCCTATAGCATATTTTGAATATGGGAATATTCATACAGTGCTATTTAATCAGGGAACAATGAGGGTATTTTATTGACGTTTCGGTGGGCTTGTGGTAATGCACTGATACTAGGTACAGCACAAATTCCATCCCAATAATATCTTCCCATTGATACATCGGGATTTGAACCCGGGACCTTTGGATTACCAGGCCAGTGGCAAGACCACTCCACCACACCTCCCCTTGCAGATTTACATTACTTGCATTTACAGATAATGAGCTTCATTCCATACTCTTTGTCATGCATAAGCAAAAGCCAGAGCATAATACAATTATATATCAGTAAAAGGGGGATAATAGTGCTTTCCAATGACACCTGAATCATCCTTGTACGACAACAGGTTCTCTTGCAACGATCGTGCAACCGAAGCCAAAGATACCCTAAAATGAGGTATCTTTCCCGATTTTATCATTGTTGAGAGAAGTAGGGAGGAAGTGATTAGATACAGTGTGTCTCACTGACGGCCACATAGCGGTGGCGAGCGGTCCGAGGTCGCCTATTGTCCCCCAACGCTCAGTTTCTCTCATAGCTCCTAATGGCCTCAAAATGTCACCCGTCATATGACGGGCGCAGCAGGGGTGGCCAATATTCTCTCTCCCGTCATATGACAGGCACCGCGAGTTGAGGGTAAGTATTTTATAACTTCAATGAGCTGACCTCGTAGGTTGCGTGTCTCCAACGGGATGAGATCAAGAGCTCTCAACCAGTCCTCATAGCTCATCCTTCAAAGCGATGGAATAAGCTTTGTAGCCCTAGCTTGTACTCTTTCTAGTCGCTCTATATCTTTCCTGAGTGCTGGAGACCAGAGTTGAGCAGCATACTCCAGAAGAAGCCGTATCAGAGTGTTGTAAAGTGTGAAGACTATTTCCTTATTTCTATACCTAAATTGCCTCTTAATCCCCTCAGACAGGAATAGTTAACTTACTGACGAGGAGGCGGACCGCCCGGTATTTTCCCCACAACAGTCAAAATCACACTGAGGGACCGTTAGGAGTCGGAGAAAATTGGGGTTGCCATCAATCGACAGATTCTGATCTAACTTACCTAACTTACTGAGGCCAAAATGACGCTAGAGCATCATATAACTTATTATTGAGATATTAAGATAAGTTCATATGACGCGATCGCGTCATATGAGTATTTAGGCGGAACCGCCATATGACACGATCACGTCATATGAGTCGGAGGGGGTTAATATAGCCCAATGATTTCTGACCTTTCTTCTCTACTTCAATGCACTGGTTGGAAAACTTTAGGTCACTGCTAATCAGAACACCCAAGTCCTTTTCCAAATCAGTCACTTCCAGAGGCATTCCCAATAGTGAATAGACTGAATTGGGGTTTACTTGGCTGATATGCATCACCTTGCAGTTTTCCAAGTTTAGAGGCATCTGCCATGACTCCGACCATTCACCCAGTCTGCTGAGGTCCATCCTGAGCTGTTCAACGCTTTTGGGGTCTTTCACATTCATTCCAAGCTGTATGTCATCTGCAAACTTGGAGACCACACTCTACAGACCAATATCGATGTAATTGACATATATGATAAACAGTAGTGGGCCAAGGACAGGTTCCTGTGGAACTCCAGAAGTGACTGGAGTCCACTCAGAAGAAACACCATTGATTACCACTCATAGTTGTCTACCTGTTAGCCAACTTTCTATCCAATTTGTGACCTTTGTATTGATACCTAGCGCATTCACTTTTGACATTAGCCTGCAATGACGCACTTTGTCAAAAGCTTTTTGAAAATCTAAGTACAGGATGTCTATGGCTCTACTTTTGTCATACTCATTCAGCATTTCCTGAAAGAATTCTAGCAAATTGGTAAGACATGATCGGTGTCGCCTGAATCCATGTTGTGAATCTGTAATTAAATTGTTAATTTCTAGGTAGACAACTATCTTGTCTACTAGTATCCCTTCTAAGAGTTTTACTATTATAAAAGTGAAGCTAATTGGCCGATAATTCTTGACACTCATGATCCCCTTTCTTAAAAATAGGGGTCACATTGGCCAGTTTCCAGTCTTCAAGGACTTCTCTATTTTCTAGTAAATTATTGAAGATGTCTGCCAAGAAATGTGCGATTTCATCTCGCACTTCTTTTACAAATCGGGGAAGAAAGCTATATGGGCCGGATTATTTCAACCTATTTAACTAATCTATTCTGTTTGCTACCTCCTCTGGGGTCCATCTAATTATGCTAAGAACTTCACCCTCATGCACTATTCCTGGCCTTGGCATGTCACTAGTATTTTCCCTTGTGAATACTGAGGCAAAATAGTCGTTTAGGGAATTAGCTATATCAGTGTCAGAGGTTTGTAGTTGGCCTGTTGGATCCTGCTGTTCACATAGCTGAAGAACTCTTTAGGACTCTTTTTGCAGAGGGCTTCATCCCTGAGATCTTCATTCTGCTTTGCTTCCATTATTTGAAATTTCACTCTTCTACACATATTTTTTAAGGATCTAAATATCTTTGGTCTTGACTTCTTTTGGACTTTCTGTATGCAACCTTTCTCTTTCTAATTGCTGAAGCTATGTCACTTGTGAACCCTTTTGGTATGGTTGAGCCTGATTTGGTAAGTTTAGTAGGAACAAATGCAGCAAATGAGCATCAAATAAAATTAACATTCTCACCCTCAAGTCTGATCTGGGATAAGCTTCCCCGAAGGCCTTCAACATTTGCACATCTGAAATATAGTTTTGCACTTTGTGGACTGGTGGATCTGCTGCTAAAGGTGTGAAGAGAGAACCTAACTATCGCTCATCAGAACTGTATCGTCATCAAACAGCAGTGCAGGCAACTTCCACTCGTTTCCTTCCCTTATCATCAGTACACCAACATCCACTGCTCTTCCTTGCATTTCTTTCATAACTCCATCCATAAATATATTGAACAACCATGGGGACATCACACACCCTTGCTTTAACCCAACATTCATACCAAAGAACTTGCTCTGTTCATTCTTTACACATACTGACGACTGTTCACCCTCATACATGTTCTTCACTGCGTTCTGCAACTTGCCATCTACTCAGTATATTCTCTATCAACTTAGTTATAGGCCTTCTCCAAGTCAATAAAGGCAGCATACAACTTATGTTTCTTCTCCAGATATATCTCCACATCATATTTCAAGGCAAAAATCTGGTATACACATCTTATTCCCTTCCTAAACCTGGCCTGCTCGTCATCTACCCATTTATCCGTTCTCGCTCACCCTATCCATCACTACCCTACTGTACATCTTCCCTACTACGCTTACAAGACACATCCCCCGGTTATTACCACACACTCCCCTTCCCCTTATGCAGGGTAAAATATAATTAACTTACATAACTGACCAATATTATATTCACTTATTGGTGATTATGCATTATAAAATATAACAAATAAACCTATAAAATATTTTACTAGAGATGTACAGTATCTATAGTTCACGAAGAACGTAAACGAAAACAAAAACAATGGTCTGAAACATTGGATAAAAGCGTAGACATATACGAAAATGACAAATACACACATATTAAAGATACATAACAATGAAACTCATTATTGTTTGTTTTGCTAATATTACAAAGCTGTAAAATAGCTTACATTTCTGCCTTAGTGATTTGGATAAGTTGTATTTTTGTTATTGTTTCTTACGACAACTTGTTTGATCATACATGTTGTGCATGTTGTTATATTGCTTTGTTTCTCATCGTTATTATTGTTATATATATATATATATATATATATATATATATATATATATATATATATATATATATATATATATATATATATATATATATAGTTAGTTAGTTAGTTTGTTCCTGAGTTATCTGTCAATTCATCTACGTAATTGTCTCCACACCTCTTTGTCTCCTTTCACTGTACGTCTGTTTTCCTTTACAGTTTACACCCTCTTGTTTTTTTGTTCTTCTTTACTTCAGAGTTTCTCTCTATATATTGTATTGTTTTGTTGTTGACTCTCACTTTCTTACACACAAACACAATAAATATTCCACTTCCACAGCTCTAACCTTTGTGTCTCTCTTTCCAGAAATGAAACAATTCTTAATTTGTCAACCTACTCTGTACATCAAAAGAAGGTTCATATTTGGCTTAGCCTTTTTGTTGAGTAGTTATCATATACGAAGTTCTATAGATCTCGTGTTTGTCATAAACTGGATACATGTTCGTATATTGTGTATACCCCCCTCCTTCCTCTCTTTCTCTCTCTCTCTCTCTCTCTCTCTCTCTCTCTCTCTCTCTCTCTCTCTCTCTCTCTCTCTCTCCCTCCTGTAACAAGAACTACTACAAGGAATGGTATCCGCGTCATGGGTATCCAAATGCCAAGTGTTTTATGTGTTTAACTGGTGAAAACTTTTTGCTCTTGGAGTGCACATTAGAAGCACACAAGGCACAGGCTGACGAACTGAAGCGAGATAATCTCACACTAAAGGAGACTGTAGGTGTACTTTCGCATCAAAATTTCTTACTAAAAGAGCGAGTAAAGGACATAGAGAGTAAGCAAGTCGACGTTGTTAAAAATCTTCAAAAAGAAAACCCATCCAATGATCTATATCAGACAGTAGTCAACAGGCGTAACAAGAACAAATCCCAAGGGAATGGGAAAGCGACACCAGGTATCCCTACCAAAAACAGATTTGCTGTTCTCGCCGAAAACAATGAACACGAGGTAACTGACCACGTGAATGGGAATGGGAATGGAAAAGCGACACCAGGTAACCCTATCAAAAACAGATTTGCACACGAGGTAACTGACCACGTGAAAGCAAGCTTGAAAGGCAAGAAAATTCCTGACAGGAAAACAACGAAACCATCAAATCACGGAGTCAGCGGGAAGGAGAAACTCACCCTAGTCTATGGTGACAGTCTCATGCGAGGTCAAGGAGCTGCCTTTGCCACCAAGAACAGAGGAAAAAGGTCAGTAAAGGTCATTCCAGGCGGTAAAGTTGAACATATCTTGAAAGACATAACTAACTCCGCCATAACAGAGGGCACCTGTGTAGTCGTCAATGTTGGCTCAAATGACTGCTTTGACGGAGGTAAGGCCCCAATTAAGACCATAGAAAAATATTTCGAGAACCTAATTAAAGTCATGAAAAGGAAGACCACGAAATGTGTGGTAAGCGGCGTCATACCCAGGATTTAAACAAGCTCATACGGACAAAATAGAGCCATAGAAATTAACAACGCAGTCAAGGTCATGTGCGAACAAGAGAAGGTACTGTATGTGGACAATTGGACCACCTTTGTAGGGAACTCGTCCCTGTACAGCGGAGATGGCATTCATTTATCAGAAAAAGGCGTTCAGCACATGAGTGACACCCTAAATCAAGCAACCTACATTGCCCATGAAAACAACGCCAGTCAGGACCGAGAGATAACTATGCTAATAGACTCCTCTGAGTATTGACATCGCTACCCCCGGAAAAGCCCTCCCACAACCCCACCCAATCAAACTCCACCCGCACAGTTAAGAGAAATATATAACCCCGCCCAACCCTTCCATGTCCATCACAACCATTTAAACGAAACCGTCAACCCCAATGGCCCACAAGTTGCGAACATTTACCTACCTGAACCACAAAACAAACTAAACAACCCCACCCAAGCCAACCCAACCAACTGAATGAATTTGACAACCCGCCACGGCTTCAAGTCACAACCCCAAACCCATCCCCACCAATAAGAAAAACAAATCCAGCGCATGCTGATAGAAATGATATAAAAATAATATCCATAAATGCCTGCTCAATAAGAAACAAAATAGACGAACTCAAATGTCTGTTATTAAATGAGAAAGTTGACGTTATTTGTATAACGGAAACACATCTGAACCTTAAAAATAAAGATCTACTTCATGAATATCACATAGAGCCATATACAAAATTTCATAAAGACCGTAACAATGGAAAACAAAGAGGGGGGGTTGCAATGTACGTTGCAACCTACTTAAACCCAGTTGAGGTGACTCTCCCCGAAAGTAATGCAGAAATAGTGTGCGTCAAAATAAATACAAAAAACATTAACTTAAATATCACTACAGCGTACCGACCACCGAGACTAACTGTTGCCGATGATACAATTTTTTATGAAATACTAGAGAAAACCCTTAATTTCGACGAAACAGTTTTACTAGGTGACTATAACCTCCCCCTAATTGACTGGAATACCCTGACCGGAAAAAATGCTGAGTCACGCCTAATGACAAGCTTCATCCAGGACAATTTTTTGACTCAACACGTAAAACAGCCGATGCGAGACAGGAATATATTAGACCTCGTAATCACTACCCAAGAAAATCTATTATCAAACCTGGATGTAGGTGAACATCTGGCAACGTCCGATCATAAAATCTTAAGAATCAACGTTATAAGCAAATATTCCTCAGTAAAAACAACAGGAATGGTTTCGGACTTCAAAAACGCAAATTATGACGGACTTAAGGAATCGCTATCAAACATACACTCAAACCTCATAAATATAAACGAAGTAAATGAACTATGGGGACATTTTAAGTCTACAATTACAGAAGCGCATAAACAATTTGTACCCATGAAACCAAAACGTAATACGAAATCAAGTATGCCCCCTTGGTACAGTAGAGACATTGGCAAGGCAATAAGGAAAAGGAATCAACTCCACAAACTTGTAAAAAATAACACAAACACTGAAGTAATTAAAAACTTGTACAAAAATAGTAGAAGGGAAGTGAAAAAAATAATTAGGGCGAACAAACATAATTACGAAATGACTATTGCCAGAGAAAGTGCCACAAACCCCAAAACATTCTACAGTTACGTAAATAAAAATAAACAGATCAAAAGCGGAATCGGACCGCTAATAGAAGATGGCCAGACAATAACAGGTGACACAAACACAGCAAATCTGCTCAACAAATATTTTGGCTCAGTTTTCACAGAAGAAATTATCGATCATACCCCTGAAAATAACACCTCAACTCATAAGAACATAAGAAAGAAAATGGGAGTCTGCAGAAAGCCGATTGGCCTAAGCAAGGCAGATCCCTGTCCCACACAACCCCAATTCATTACAAAGCCCAATTATAGGCTTCACACTCTAATACCCTGAGGATCATCTTACCAAAACGGTTAGAGATTAACGCAGGATTATGGAGGTCTGCAGAGCGCTGATTGGCCCAACCCGGCTGATCTCCCTTCACACCCAACCCTTCTCGTCCATATGCTTATCCAATTTTATCTTAAAGCTCCCTACAGTTTTAGATCCCACTATAGCACTTGGTAGTCCATTCCACCCGTCTACAACTCTGTTACCAAACCAATACTTGCCTATATCTTTTCTGAAACGAAATTTATCTAATTTGAAACCATTGGTACGAGTTCTTTCGCTATCACTGAGCTTTAGTACATTTGCCATGTCCCCTTTGTTAATCCCACTAACCCACTTGAACACCTCTATCATATCCCCTCTAACTCTGCATCTCTCTAACGAATGTAAACCTAATTTCTTCAACCTTTCTTCATACGAAAGATTTCTAATCAGATTTCTCATGTGATAGGAGATTTCACCATCAGTGTTAGCGAAGTACAAAGCAAATTGAGTAATTTAAATGTAAATAAGACCCCGGGACCCGACATGCTCCACCCGAAAATAATTAAGAATGTTAAGGACGAAATAGCAAAACCCCTGACACAACTATTTAACTTATCATTACTACAGGGGATTGTACCAAGTGATTGGAAAGATGCGAACATTACGCCGATATACAAGAAGGGTAGCAAGGCCAAAGCGAGTAATTACAGACCAATTAGTCTAACTTCAATTGTAGGAAAAATCATGGAAAAAATCCTTAGAGATAAGATAGTAGATTACCTCGAATCAAACAACCTAATCAAAAATAGTCAACACGGCTTTAGATCAAATAAGTCATGCCTAACAAATTTGATTGAATTTTATAACAAACTATTCACATATAACGACATGACGAAATCACTAGATATAATCTTCTTGGACTTTCAAAAAGCTTTCGACAAGGTGCCTCACCGAAAACTATTGGCTAAACTGGAGAGGATAGGTATCAAAGGTGAAATTCATTCTTGGATAAAAAATTGGCTTACAGACAGAAGACAGAGAGTGGTGATAAATGGAGTGGAATCGGAGTGGGAGCCTGTCACTAGTGGAGTTCCACAGGGTTCAGTCCTTGGACCGGTCCTGTTTCTCATTTACATTAACGATATTGATGTAGGGGTAAACAACACCATTTCCAAATTCGCCGACGATACAAAAATAGGAAATACAGTCCTGAACGAAGGTGATAGAAATGCGTTGCAATCTGATTTAAACAAGATATCAGAGTGGTCGAAAAATGGCAGATGCCCTTCAATGTCGATAAATGTCAGGTGCTGCAGGTTGGTAGCAGAAATATGAAATACAAATACGAAATGAATGACAAATAAATAAAAACCGCAACGGTAGTAAAAGACCTAGGGGTACTAATATCTGAAAACCTAAAAACTTCGGACCAATGTATAGCAGCTGCAAATAAGGCAAACATAGCATTGCGCTTTATTAAACGAAAATTTACATATAAACATGAAAACGTAATAGTGCCACTGTTCAAAAGTATGGTGAGGCCCCACCTTGAATATGGTGTGCAGTTCTGGTCACCTTATCTGATCAAGGACATTGTAAGACTCGAGTCAGTACAGCGACGAAGATGATACCCTCATTAAGAAATAAACCATATGAAGAAAGACTTAAACGATTGAACCTGTTCTCATTAAAAAAGAGGAGGTTGAGGGGTCAGCTTATTGAGTGCTTTAAGATACTAAAAGGTTTCGACAAAGTCGATGTAAATGCACTATTCACATTAAACAATACAAATCAAACTCGCGGAAATGGAATGAAATTAAAAACCAAAAAGGCAAACCTAGATGTCACAAAGAGTTTCTTCACCTACAGTGTGGCGACAGAGTGGAATAAACTACCAGCGAGAGGGGTGGAGAGCGACACAATAAACGCTTTCAAGGGAAGGCTTAACCTCTATCTGCAGAGGGCTGGGGTGATATGAAAAAAAAAAATAATAATTTATGTATGTGTATGTGTGTGCACTGTACAGTATGTATATATATATACTGTATATATATGTATGTATGTGTGTATGTATGTATGTGTATGTGTGTGTGTGTATGTGTGTATATGTATATACCGGTGTATGTATATATATATTTGTATATATATGCATATATACATATATAGTTTGTAAGGCCAGACTGCCTAGTAAGGACCTTGAGGTCTGTGTGGTCTGTGTATCTAAGTAGCTCTATGTAGCTCCTAATACAAAACGGTGTGTTGAAACGGATAGAAAATTGTCTCAGCGACAGAGAGCAAAGAGTAGTCATAAACGGTAAGGACCAATGTAAGTAGAGGGGTTACCCCCGGGATCGGTATTAGGACCAATTCTCTTTCTAATTTACATTAACGACATAGACGAGGGTCTCACCTGTACAATTTCAAAATTTGCTGACGATACAAAAATTGCAAATAGCGTACTCTCAAAAGAACAAGTTGACGATATGCAACACAATCTAGATAAGTTGTCATGTTGGGCCCAAATTTAGCAAATGAGTTTCAATGCGGATAAATGTAAAGTACTACATATCGGATACCAAAATGAGAAAGCAAACTATTCAATGAATGGCACCGATCTGGGAGTAACAATATCGAGTAACCTAAAACCGAGTCAACAATGTTCAGCAGTTGTTAAAAAGGCAAACAAAATAATTGGCTTTATAGGCAGGTCATTTGAACATAAATCCAAAGACTTTATGCTAACCCTTTACAATTCCTTAGTCTGCCCTCTTCTGGAATACTGCGTTCAATCCTGGTGCCATTATTACCAAAAATATATAGACAAGCTAGAACGAGTTCAATGTAGAGTTGCCAAAATAATACCTAGCCTAAAGAACAAACCATACGAGGAGCGTCTTAGAGAATTAAATCTATTTCCTTTAACCCAGCGCAGATTAAGAGGCGACTTAATTCAAGTGTTCAAAATCATCAAAGGCATCGACAATATGAACTGTATTAAGTTCTTTCACTATTGACCAATCTAATTACACGCGGGGAAATGGTTGCAAAATGATTGGTAAATCTTTTAACTCACACATATCTAAGAATTTCTTCTTCAATCGAGTTGTCAACTTGTGGAATGGGCTACCCCGAGACGTTATAGACTGCAGCACTGTTGATTCATTTAAACTTTGCGTAGACAAATATCTCGCATCAAACCCGCGACTGACTGCGTTTGTAAATGAATAACTTTATTTTATCCCCCCTTCAGTTACAAACCCATCTGTCCCCTACTAACTTCCTAATCCTGCCACGGACATTAGCTCCAGGGCAGTAGTTCCCTTTCCAATGTTCCCTTACCCACTCTAAACCACTGTTTGGACACTTGATCCTCAGTGTTTTGGAGGACAAGCAGCCTAGAAGGGTCACTAGATCTGTTGTTGCTTGATTTCCTTTGTACTCTCTCTCTCTCTCTCTCTCTCTCTCTCTATATATATATATATATTCAGTATATACTGTATATATATTGTATGTTTTAGTTTCGTCCATTTGGTATAAATTTACATATTTAGTTTCGTAAAGGGGTTCACTTTTGTTTTAGTTACTTACTAATTTATGAAAAGTTACCTGATCCTGAATTAGTATTTATTATGTATGTTCCCTACATCCACGTTCAGAATTGACATTACCTTCCATCGTTATTGAGTCTACATATATTTTATTTGTTTCTGTATCCAGTTTTATCCCTATATTATATTCCTACCTCCTTCCTTGCTTGTCTATGAGAACATACATATATTTCTGCGTCACTCGCTACACAACTCTTCAAGCTTCCAGTGTTCTTAGTCAATGTTGTAATGATTCCCAAGGCTCTTCCCTTACATCATTACTACACCTTCTGACTCTACCCTAAACACTTAACATCCTTTCTCTGAATCTGTCAATCTCCTATGCCCCCCCCCCCCCCCCTCCCACACCCCGTCTTAAATCTTCCTACGTTGATGTTCCCTTTAATTAAGTTCCTCCTTCACCTGCACCCCAGCCTCACATATCACCCTCATCAATGTCTATCCTACTTTATCGATTGCTTACATTCTACCACAATTGGTTGTGTTTGTGTACACTTTGTGTATGTGACAGAGAGAGAGAGAGAGAGAGAGAGGGAGCGTGTGTGTGTGTGGGTGGAGGGTGGGGGGGGTGGAGGGCTTAACCATGTAATAATTTATGTTTGCATGACTGCGCAGTATCATAACCTCTTACAAAAGCATTAGTTTATTTATAACCTATGGCAGGCCGAGGTGTGTATGATTGGTGTGTAATACAGGTGTATAACGCTTGTTTAGTTGTTATATGTGTTTTATATATATATATATATATATATATATATATATATATATATATATTTATATATATATATATATATATATATTATATATATTATATATATATATATATATATATATATATATATATATATATATATATATATATTACATTTTTTTTAAAATTGTTTTGTGTTCAAGTATTGCATGTAAATCATGCGATGGAACACTTAATATGGACCAGTCAGATGCCTGGAGGTCCAGGCTTTCCCGGGAGGATCCCCCTTGAGTGATGTCAGCGGGTGAGTGTGGCCACACATTGTCACGGCGTATGCCCCCATTGATTGATAGATTGTTTGTAAACATACATACACATACACACACACGTACTTATGGTACGTGATGCAAACTTAAGGAATCCAACAACCATATTCAACTGTTTCATGAGGAATGTAATTGGAGCTGTACACCAGACTACCGGGCAAGGAAGATGCTGTAGCTAACGTACACAAGCTATCACGGAGGTTAGGTCTACAAACATTAACAATTTGGCTGCGGGCATATTTCCGCCATATTATGGCTCATTCAGGCACTCCTGATTGATTAGGTAAGTGTCTGAATGAAATTAAATGTATTCAGTCAAAAACTAGAATAAAATAGCTTCTAAATGACACCAAAACGAGCTTCATTGCTCGTGGGCTTCACCCGCAGCGCTACCATAGACATTCGCTAAAATTATCAATTATCGCTAATGTCGCGCTACATTTGCCTTTGGCAGCGCTGCATATCTTGTGAGACTCTGACTCAGAGTCCGCAGTGCCGCGGCTGGCTGGCTGGGGGAAGGAAGTGTGTCCTGTCGTGTTCCCGCTCCCTCGCACTTGATTCTACAGGTTTTAAGAGAAATGGATAGGCGACGAGCAGGGAGGTTTTAGGAAGGGAAGAGGATGTGTAGATCAGATTTTTACCCTGAATTGTGTTGTGGAGAAATATCTGGAGAAGCAACAGAAGGTGTATATATGTTGCCTTTATGGACTTGGAGAAGGCCTATGACAGAGTGGATAGAGAAGGCATGTGGAAAGTACTTAGAATATACAGAGTAGATGGCAAGTTGATGAAAGCAGAGAAGAGCATGTATGAGGGTGCAAAGGCGGCAGTACGTGCGGAGAATGAGCAGAGCGAGATCTTTGACCTGAGTGTTGGGTTGAAACAGGGGTGTGTGATGTCCCCGTGGTTGTTTACTGTATATATGGATGGAGTCATGAAAGAAACACTAGGAAGAGCAGTGGATGTTGGTGTATCACTGAAAAGAGAGGGAAATGAGTGGAAGCTGCCTATACTGCTGTTTGCGGATGATACAGTTCTGAGGAGCGATAATGAATGGGAGTTGCAGGGTCTGGTAAATGAGTTTTGAACAGTGTGCGAAAAACGGAATTTGAAGGTAAATGCGGGGATGAGCAAGGTTATGGTCTTCGAAAGGGGTGAAGTCACAGAGTGTGAGGTGAAGTTGAACGGTCAGGCTATGGAGATCGTCAGCTCCTTTAAGTATACGGGCAGTGTGTTGAGTAAAGATAGGAGTATGGATGAAGAAGTGCGGGAGAGGGTGCAACAGGGGAAGAGGGTTGTAGGAACGTTGAAAGCAGTAACAAGAAATAGAGTGGTCAGTATGGAGGTGAAGAAGTCCTTGCATGCCAGTCTGGTAATCCCGACACTTACTTACGGAAGCGAAGCATGGACGTTCGGGAAGAGACTCAGACCAAGAGTGAGAGCCGTGGAAATGAGTTACTTGAGAAGTGCGTGCGGAGTTACATGGAGGGATAGACAGACAAATGAGGAAGTAAGAAGGGTGTGTGGTGTGGAGGTAGATGTGCTGGAAAGTGTGAAAAGGAACAAATTTAGATGGTTCGGTCATATGGAACATATGGGAATCGAGAGAATGACTAAGAGGGTGTACGAAAGCAAGGTGGAAGGACAGAGAGGGAGAGGTAGACCAAAGGAGAGGTGGAAGGATGGAGTGAGGAAGTATATGAATGAAGGCGGTGCTGGTTGGGAGGAGGGGCGTCGACTGACGAGGGACAGAGGTGCATGGGGGCGGTTCGTTCGTGGCCACCCCTTCGGAGATCACGGCGTCGGGCAATAGATAGATAGAAAACCTGTAAATTGATGTAAATTGCCATGGCATTCCAGAACGTCTTCCGCCGGCAATGGGTTAATCCACAAAATATGACTCAATTTTCGTTACAGGGGAAACATATATATAAAGCATAATTGAAAACTCTCAACAAATTCCCTTACTTCAACTAGCCGAAAGATATAGCTATGTTGACAGTTATATTTACTATACACACACACCCGTGCGGAAGTGTAATCAATTGACTCTTGATATAAAGTATTTAACACGTCATAATAAATAAGTTAAAATAGAAACCTAATAGGAAAATTAAGATGCACTAATAGATAATGAAATGTCACCAATGAACATAACATCGTAATTTTGTGTTTTATTGGTATGAAGGAGAAAAAAGGCAGGTGGCCTGCACGAGTGTCTCCCCAAAAACCAAATGAGTGACAGAGAGCCAAATTAAGGGTACGTTGGTGTCAAAATGCCTGGACACACGAAGTTTAAGCTGATCATTATATATCGAAATAAAACAGGACGCCTCAAGTTACTGCTTAATGATCAGGGACCAAACCTGAACTTCCAGAGAGACAATCCCTCACACTCCAGATAAATGTTGAACCAGAGAACATCAAATCTTCCAGCGTTTAACTTCCTCCCACAAGTCTATCTGGTTCTTCTTGCTCTCCTTAACACTCCTTAAAACTTTCCAGATGGATCGTAAAATGAATACAAGTTAGCCACAATAAAAGACTATGAGACATATTTGGTAAGCTACTCGCTTTGCTAAAAATTGAGGGCAATCTTCATGCGCTCTTAAACAGGCTTATCGCGAACCCTGTCAGTACTGGATCTTGATCACTTTGCTTATTTGTTTACACGATTTCCGATTGCATTTCCAAAACGTTTACGTGACCATTCCTGGGTGTGGCGTTGTTGAACGGGTCACTCTCCAAAGTCATTAAAACAATAATGATATAAACAGATGGCTGACTTGAACATACCACGAATGTTGGTAGCATTATTTGTGAGCTTGGCTATCTGTGCATGTCTTGGTTGTGTTAATATAAATCACATTGCTGGAAGAACTAAAGAGGGCCATGTACATTGTATTACATTAACTTATTATAGATAAATATGATACCCACATTTATATCCAACTTAAACACACTCACACACACACACACACACACACACTGAGTCACGAAATAAATCATGAAATACAGCACACACACTACGTAAATACAGTTAGCTTCCAGCAAGGGTCACACTGTACTGCCTAGCAATCTTGCAAAGTGGAGTACGTTTGTAATTTGACTGCTGCCACGAGAATGCCGTGATGTATGTTGGGAACAGTGTGAGAGCAGGATAGGTTTATCGAGGGAGAGGGACTATGAGTAGGAACACCAAAGATAGAATTATGTAGTGCTGTGGGGTGCAGAAATTATGAGTAGGATAACAGTATATTGTGGAAGCTCGTGTTATTAGTTTGGTGTACTGTTACGATCCAGGTTCTCAAAGACACACGGCTCTTCAACATTGGACTAGATAATGGCAAAAAGCAACAACGGTAACACTAGATCCAACCCCTGCCTTAAACACTGGAAAACAAAACACCATTACCGCCCTGAGTCGTGCCTGGACAACGAGGTATCCTATGACTCGGTAACTGGTGCACACACACTAGGCTGACGCTCAATGAAACAGCCTATTCTCAAGCAGTAAAAGATTACTCGATTATGTTACACAAAGAAAAGATAGTTAACGTGATTAATTAACGTTACGGTAGATACTCAAATAACTGGCACTCCTGTATTAAAGAAAGTGCAAAGCTAGTCCTGCAACATCAACTGGAAACTTCTGAAATAAGTCTGATGCTGGGAAGATGTTCGTAAAGAATCTTGAACAATTATAATGCAGAATACGGGTCACAATAAATGCTAGGACATATAGTAATAATAGGCAGGCGAATAATAAAGACTGCGCAAAGGTAGTAATGCTCGACAACTAAAGAAATGCTTTGTGACACAACGCAACAGCCTACTCAGGTTGTGCAACTCAACAACAACCTCGGCTCAAAAGTGCAGTGAATAATAATGCTGCATACATATAATAATGGGGCTTATCTCTAACCAGTGTCTGCTCAGTTAATAAAGTCTAGCTGGGGTATCAAGGCAGGGCAACAATGGGCGAGCATGCGGCTCGTAGCCTAACGTTGTCCCAGCGTGGTATAATGAAGATTACGTTATATGACGGGGATGCTCTCTTGATAAATCTAGGTCTCTAGTACCTAGCTCTATCCTGGCGATCCCTCAGAAGTCAACACAAAGAGGCAGCACTATGTTGTGAGGGATAGGCTATGGCCCTCTCACACCACAGCGCTGTGCTCGCAAAGTAAACCAACCCGAAGACAACTTAGGCTCCCACAGTACCTGTCGATGTCGTGCAGAGCTTAGCTAACACTGCACACATCGGAGACAACGACACAGTAACCTTACCCCTAGTCTAGCTTTAGATAACCAAGCAGAATCACTCAACACCTTGCAAGGGAGACATATACCAGTCTACAACCTTCCCGAGAGAGGACACATACGGAAAAGTCCGTCTCTCTAAACCTCAATAAAGCATAATACCTCCTTAACCTAATACATGGAAATATCTGAGAGCTTCGCGTACAATACGACTGGTCGACGGTGAACGTCTATGCTGAAACCAGAAGGGATGTTGAGCTTAATAAAGATTAGAGAATGAGAAAGGAGAAGTCTAGAGAGAGAGATAGTATGCAAAGTAGCGAGTATGGGGAACAGAATTGCAAAGGATGTAGGCGATACGCGTGTCAGGCAAGCTCTGAGCTGGTAAAAAACACGAGGCAGCGACGGGAAGGGACTAGTTGACCACCCGGCCGCCAACGCCGTCAGCGCCCAAGCGAGCCGTGTCATAGCTCACCACGCTGCTGGGTGTACTCCTTCACACTCTCTCGCTTGCCTCCCACACAAGCAACATTTATATTATAGCGAATATAAAATATAAGGCGCGGTCACAGACCAAAACAAAGACCACTTCTAGACTATCTGTGGCAACACGACACTAATGAAATAAAGCAGATCATTCTAGGACAACTGTAGCCTATCCCCCCATCCTGGCGAGCGCTAGCGAGCTGCAATGCCCCACGCAACCATTCTGCTAACACCGGGAGGCGTCACAGTACTGTATCATACTGTCTATAATTTAGTTGTGTATGTATGTTATGGGATGTGTTAACTATGTGATGTAAAGTACTGCACATATTACTGTAATACATACAATACTGTAATGTATTGATAATATTGGGGAGATGTAATCTATAATATGCCTTTAGTTTAACTGGGATATATGTTATTAATGTGTGACCTGTGTTTTGTCTGAATGTTGTGGCCGTCACGTTTGGTATGGGTATTATATTGAAAATTCATCCCTAACCAGTAACAATTTTGACATCAATACCATCATCACATCTATACTGTGCACAGAAAATCAGCCAATCACATTTCCGACATCAAATGCTAATATACAACGATGCACAATATTAATTCCACCTAAAAAAATTCTCTTATCAATTCACATTCCTCTTGAGACATAAGATTCCAGTAGATTCCTTCATATGTAAGAATTAGAGGCAAACAGAAACTACACAAAACGACCAGGCTATGACATCTCCAAATCAATATTGAGCCCCTATTTCACGGCATACCACCCTATCTTAACTTAGCCACACGGAAAGCAGATACATATAGGATGTACAGCTGTTGGATTATATTTCTGCGGGAAAATGTTAAGTCTGAGCAAGCACTGAACAGACTAATTTGTCAACTACCACACACCACAGACTAGGAAGTGAACAACAAACATAAGACCAGAGGAACATGAACCTTTGTCGCTTACACTGGGATTTCAGAATACTGCATGACTCTTTGAATTTCAGTCCCTTTGAGGGATGGTGGAAGGTGAGAGGTGGGGAGGGAAGGAGAGGGGTGGGGAGTAGAGGGAATAGTTTGGTGGAGGGGGAGGGATGGTGGAAGGTGAGAGGTAGGGAGGGAAGGAGAGGGGTGGGGAGTAGAGGGAATAGTTTGGTGGAGGGGGGATGGTGGAAGGTGAGAGGTAGGGAGGGAAGGAGAGGGGTGGTGAGTAGAGGGAATAGTTTGGTGGAGGGGGAGGGATGGTGCAAGGTGAGAGGTAGGGAGGGAAGGAGAGGGGTGGGGAGTAGAGGGAATAGTTTGGTGGAGGGGGAGGGATGGTGGAAGGTGAGAGGTAGGAGTACAAAGGAGTACAAAGGAAATCAAGCAACAACAGATCTAGTGACCCTTCTAGGCTGCTTGTCCTCCAAAACACTGAGGATCAAGTGTCCAAACAGTGGTTTAGAGTTGGTAAGGGAACATTGGAAAGGGAACTACTGCCCTGCCACTAACGTGGCAGGACTAGGAAGTTAGTAGGGGACATATGGGTTAGTAACTGAGGGGAGGATAAAGTTATTCATTTACAAACGCAGTCAGTCGCGGGTTTGATCCGAGATATTTGTCTAGGCGGAATTTAAATGAATCAACGGTGCTGCAGTCTATAACGTCTCGGGGAAGCCCATTCCACAAGTTGACAACTCGATTGAAGAAGAAATTCTTAGATTTGTGCGAGTTAAAAGATTTACCAATAATTTTGCAACCGTTTCCTCCCCGCGTGTAATTAGATTGGTCGATAGTGAAGTACTTACTACAGTTCATATTGTCGATGCCTTTGATGATTTTGAACACTTGAATTAAGTCGCCTCTTAATCTGCGCTGGGTTAAAGGAAATAGATTTAATTCTCTAAGACTCTCTTCGTATGGTTTGTTCTTTAGGCTAGGTATCATTTTGGTAACTCTACGTTGAACTCGTTCTAGCTTGTTTATATCTTTTTGGTAATAAGGGCACCAGGATTGAACGCAGTATTCCAGAAGAGGGCGGACTAAGGAATTGTAAAGGGTTAGGATAACTTCTTTGGATTTATGCTCAAATGACCTGCCTATAAAGCCAATTATTTTGTTTGCCTTCTTAACAACTTCTGAACATTGTTGACTCGGTTTTAGGTTACTCGATATTGTTACTCCCAGATCAGTTTCTCTGTTTACATTCTTAAGCTGAGTGCCATTCATCGAATAGTTAACTTGCTTTCTCATTTAGGTATCCGACATGTAGTACTTTACATTTATCCGCATTGAAACTCATTTGCCAAATTTGGGCCCAACATGACAATTTATCTAGATTGTGTTGCATATCGTCAACTTGTTCTTTTGAGAGTACGCTATTTGCAATTTTTGTATCGTCAGCAAATTTTGAGATTGTGCAGGTGAGACCCTCATCTATGTCGTTGATGTAAATTAGAAAGAGAATTGGTCCTAGTACCGATCCCTGGGGTACCCCGCTACTTACATTGGTCCATTTAGATGCCTTACCGTTTATGACTACCCTTTGCTTTCTGTTGCTGAGCCAATTTTCTATCCATTTCAACACACCGTCTTGTATTCCATGCGCTTTTAGTTTTAGCAGTAAACGTTTGTGGGGAACTTTGTCAAAGGCCTTTTGAAAATCAAGGTATATAATATCTACAGCTTTACTCTCATCGTAGAGGTTGAGGATATCGTGGAAGAAGTCTAAGAGGTTTGTTAAACAGGAACGTTTTTTACGAAAGCCGTGTTGAGTATCTTTAAGTATGTTATTTTCCTCTAAGTGATTTACGAGTCTGTCTCGTATGACCGTTTCTAGCATTTTACATACAACTGAGGTTAAGCTAATTGGACGATAGTTACTGGGTAGGGAATAGTTACGGGGAGGGATGGTGGAAGGCGAGAGGTAGGGAGGGAAGGAGAGGGGTGGGGAGTAGAGGGAATAGTTTGGTGGAGGGGGAGGGATGGTGGAAGGTGAGAGGTAGGGAGGGAAGGAGAGGGGTGGGGAGTAGAGGGAATAGTTTGGTGGAGGGGGAGGGATGGTGGAAGGTGAGAGGTAGGGAGGGGTGGGGAGTGGAGGAATAGTGTGGTGGAACGGGAGGGATGGTGGAAGGTGAGAGGTAGGGAGGGAAGGAGAGGGGTGGGGAGTAGAGTAGAGGGAATAGTGTGGTGCAGGGGGAGGGATGATGGAAGGTGAGAGGTAGGAAGGGAAGGAGAGGGGTGGGGAGTGGAGGGAATAGTGTGGTGTAGGGGGAGGGGGAGGGGTGGGGGAAGGTGAGAGGTAGGAAGGGAAGGAGAGGGGTGGGGAGTGGAGGGAATAGTGTGGTGGAGGGGGAAGGATGGTGGAAGGTGAGAGGTAGGGAGGGAAGGAGAGGGGTAGGGAGTGGAGGGATTAGTGTGGTGGAGGGGGAGGGATGGTGGAAGGTGAGAGGTAGGGAGGGAAGGAGAGGGGTGGGGAGTGGAGGGAATAGTGTGGTGGAGGGGGAGGGATGGTGGATGGTTTGAGGTAGGGAGGGAAGGAGAGGGGTGGGGAGTGGAGGAAATAGGGTGGTGCAGGGGGAGGGGTGGTGGAAGGTGAGAGGTAGGAAGGGAAGGAGAGGGGTGGGGAGTGGAGGGAATAGTGTGGTGGAGGGGGAGGGATGGTGGAAGGTGAGAGGTAGGGAGGGAATGAGAGGGGTGAGGAGTGGAGGGAATAGGGTGGTGGAGGGGGAGGGGTGGTGGAAAGTGAGAGGTAGGGAGGGAAGGAGAGGGGTGGGGAGTGGAGGGAATAGTGTGGTGGAGGGGGAGGGATGGTGGAAGGCGAGAGGTAGGGAAGGAAGGAGAGGGGTGTGTAGTGGAGGGGGAGGGATGGTGGAAGGCGAGAGGTAGGGAGGGAAGGAGAGGTGTGTGTAGTGGAGGGGGAGGGAGGAGATGGCGTGGAGAGAGAACGGGAGGGAAGTGGTGTAGATGGAGAGATAAAATAAGGTGCTGTGGACGGATAAAATACATTGGTAGGGAAGGAGGGAGGTGCCGCAGGGCTGCCAGAATGAGGAAATACGTCACCAAACGCGGAATTTAAAGTGTGGGAAGACGAAGTGCGGAAATTGTATTCCGAATTTCCGCATTATCCAAATAATTGGGAATATTAATTTCCGCGCAGAGTGAAATAAATATATAATGTTTAATATGGTTCTAAGTACCATTTATGTGTTCAATAAAACATTACATAATGTACAGTAGCCTATATGGTTTTTATGCCACTCAAAACAAATATATAATATACCTGTAACTATATTGACATACAAGTATTTATAATACAGACACCGAAACATTCGCGGTCTCCTTACATTGTAGGTTACAGTTCCCTGCACAAGTTCCGTTTATCTCTGAGATTGTATTTATGGAAGACAAAATAGTATAATTGAAATTTGAGTGTAGTATCTTAACAGTTTCATAAGAAGGTGAATTAAGTACTGCATAACAAGGAACTCTCCTAATTCAACAATACTATTTTTTCTGTCATAAATACAATCTCAGAGAGAGACGGAACATGTGCAATATAGAATGTACTAGCTTTATAGTAAATATGAGTACATCTAATTTATATATTATATACATACATAATTATAGACTATTGTTTTGCTTGAGTATACAGTATAGTACAGTATATATTTGCAAGCATTACCTTGTATTCATTACTCCTAAATGGTAAAACTTGTACTGTATATACGTACATATTAATAAACACAGGTAGCCTATATGTCATCATTTGGGTTTTGTTATACCAGGCTTTTTGCTGGGTTTACTGGATAAAAGTTGGATCCTAACTTAACTGGTGTGGCAGAGAAGGAATTCACACACAGACACACACACATACATGCAGAGGTGTAAGGACAACACAGGAGTACATACTGTATATAGTTATTATATTTAATATAGATAACAACATAATGATGGTTTACTTGGCTAATGGTTGTGACGTCTACCAGCATTGGCAGAATCGCCTCTCGTTGGCCACTAGTGCTCGCCAGGGACATCGAAATGGGCTACAGTTATCGGAGAAGGTTGTTCTTTCTTTCCTAGTAATCGCATTGTCACAGACAGTCCAGTGGTGGTCTTTGTTTTCGTCTGTGACAACGGGTTATATTTTATATCAACAGTAGTGATAATAGTACCAGCGTGTGAATGAGAAAGACTTTCAGAGCGAGGAGGTAGTAAGTGTCTGTATGTACGGGTGCATTCCTGCCTCTCGCTCGCCATTGGACGGCGTGTCTGGCTGTGTCCTATGACGCCTGTTGTCTTGTGACGTCTCGGCCCATGATTGGCCGACCATCGCGCCTTTGCGGTCTCCTGTGTAACTTACCTCCTCCATGAGGGTCCCCAGGAGCTGTCCTCGTCAGGACAGGCTTGGCACGCGTGCTTCCAACATCCCTTTGCATACTCTCTCCCGATCATCACCTTTATCACTGTTTCTCTCACTCGATTCTCTCTTTCCATACTCTAACCTTTATTAACTGCACAACACTCCCCTTGGGTTCTGCATACGATTTTCATAGCCGGCCCATTGTATTGCATGCGCCGTCCTCAGAGATATTTACGTGTACTTAGAATAGGTTTGAGGGTTCTTAGTTAGTATAGGTTAAGAACTTTGTGTGTCTCCATTATTGATTTAGTGTTTCTGCTCTTTTATTTAATGCTAGACTGGGATAAGGTAACTGTAGTCGTTGTCTCCGATGTGTGTACGGTTTGCTTATACCTACACGACTTCGACCGGTCCTGTGGTAGCCTGGGTTGTCTTTTCGGTTGCGTCCTTTGCGAGTGCAGCATTGTGTTGACCGAGGGTTTTGGCCTGTACCAGTTCCACACTTTGCTGCCTCTTTGCTTGTCTTTAGAGGGTCGCCAGGATAGAACCAGATACTTGTGATCTGGATCTATCGAGAGAGCCCCCTAGTCAATTAACGTACCTTAAAGGATGCAGTCTTAAGGACATCGCTAGGCTACGAGCCTGTCTTGCTCAAGCCCAGTTCCTTACCTAGAGTATCCCAGCTAGACATTATTAATCGAGTAGACACTTGTTAGTATTTAATATAAGCTCTTTGATATGTGCGCATTATTATTCACAGCATTTATTAGTCTAGGTTGTTGCTGACCCGCACAACCATAGCAGACTGTTGCGTTGATGAGGAAGTACTTCTTTTCGTGTCGAGCATTGCTACCATTGCGCATTTATAGTATTCTCGTGTCAGTTAACATTATATGTCCTATCTTTTAGTGTATTCGATTTACACGTGTGGTGTCCTGCCTCCTGCCTTTACATAGTTCTAAATCATTACGAACATCTTATGAGCATCAGACTTTCTTCAGAAGTTTCCAGGTCTATGCTGTAGGACTATACTTAACTTTCTTTCAGATAGGAGTGAAGAGTTTATTGTTGTTTAGAGTAACTGTATTGAAGCATCTTTTTATTGTATTAAATCTTGCAGTGATTTAATTGATCTTTCCATAGATTCCTTTTTATGCATTTTAACATAACTTGCATCTTGTTTGTTATCAGGCTATACCAGTGCAGGTTAGCCTGAAGTAGAGTACATTTATGCCCAGTTAAGGATACCCCGCTATCGCAGATTAACCCTGGAGGGTATAGGTGTTTTGTTCGCCGGCATATAAGTTCGAGGGTTTGGATCTAGCGTACCGTTGTTGCATAGTGCCCTATTACTAGTCCAGTCATTGAGTGCCCTTGTTTTATTCGTAGTCCCGGTCGTAACATATGGCGACCTTGCCTAGTATCTTATCTTAGTCGTCATAACAAATGGCGACCTTAGTCTAGGATTTAGTGAACTAAGAAATAATTGCAGGATTTTTTTGTGGAGATTTTTTTTTTTTAATCACCGTTTGGGGGTCGATTGTTATTTCTCACAGTTTGGCAGTGGACATTTGTTTTTGAGGAATATTTTGGACACGTTGGAATTTTTTTTTGGCAACGTAGTATAGCACTTGAGTTGTCTTCAAGCATTTTTTGAGTGAATAGTGCTACATGAGAGTTTAGGTACTTTTGTTTTGTTTATAAACGTTGAGGATTTCCGGTGGACACTATGTCGAACGACGGATCAGTGCACAGTAAGGACACAGTACGGGAAGCAGGCGAGGAGGCGGAGAAGGCGGAGTTTTTTTTTTTTTTTATATTCCAACTACTCCCTCTCGGGCATAGGCTGAGAGCCTGTACATTCCACCGCTCAACACGGTGAAGCCCGTGAGGTCTTGTTCCAGTCTGGGGAGTGAGACATGTGAAGCATCCATCATGGCTCGAAGCAGCTCCATCTCTGAAGCGGCTGGTTGCTTCGCTCAAGTGCTTCACCGTCTCACCCTCCAGACTCAGACCCTCACTCTCACAACGCCACCTATTGAGCAGTGAACTCACTAGGCATTGTCCCCCTGTAACATATTTTGAATATGGGAATATTCATACAGTGTTATTTAATCAGGGAACAATGAGGGTATTTTTTTGGCATTTCGGTGGGCTTTGTGGTAATGCACTGATACTAGGTACAGCACAAATTCAATCCCAATAATATCTTCCCATTGACATATCGGGATTTGAACCCGGGTCCATTGGATTACCAATCCAGTGGCATGACCACTCCACCACACCTCCCCTGGTGTCTAACGTCTAACGGCGTTCGGGTGGTGAACAATGATGAGGATGCTCGGATTTTTTTGGAGGAGCCTGTTTCGGCGGATCGGGTGTCGGGGCTAGACCGGTACGGACTGCAGTGTGTAGCCACGGTCTTAGGGTTGTCCGGTACTAGCGGTTTGTCGAGAGGTGAGCTGGTTGCCTGGGTGCTCGGTGGGGTGCATGGCGCTTCAGGTGGAGCGGGAGCTGGGGCACCTTCTGCCCAGCCCCCATTCCACTCAAATCCTATCATGGCGCCCCCTCGGGCTCCGGAACCGGGTACGTTCACGCAGGTCGATGCCCGCTGGCGGTTGGGTATGCCTCTAGGTGATTCACGGGGTGGGTCCCCAATAGTGGCACCCCCTCCTCAGGGTTTGTCTTCCGAGATGTTGTTTCAGCTCGAACTCGCCAAACTCGAGCAGCGAAAGCATGAGGCTGAGCTCGAGCAACGAAAGTATGAGGCTGAGCTCGAGCAGCGAAAGCATGAGGCTGAGCTCAGGCAGCAGCAGCAGCAGCGGGAATCTGAGCATAGGATTCAGGCTGAGGAGAGAAAGGCCATACGTGAGGCTGAGCTTCAGGTTGAGGCTACGAAGTACTGTGCAGACATAGAGCTAGAGGAGTCTCGGGTGGAGTCGACAGGGCAGCGTCTCGGTTCTGGGAATCAAGGTCTTGATCAGTCTTAATCGCACCTTCTTAACTCCTTGCGACATATATGACGCGATCGCGTCATATGGAACTTATAACCAAAAACTCATATGACGCGATCGCGTCATAAGGACTTATCTCCATGCCTCTCCAATAAGTTTATGACGCGATTTTGTGTCATATGAGCTCAGTAAGTCTGATAAGTTAGCTTACGATAAAACCGTTGGTGGCAACCTCAGCCTCCTCCGATAATTCTAAAGGCCGCAGTGTTGTTGTGAGTGTAGTGCGAGGCAGTGGCAATGATCCTGGGGCTCCCGCCTCCTCGGACTTATTGGAACGTAATATGTCTGAAGGACATGTCTGAAGTCCCTGCATTTGACGAGTCGGGTGTCACCGAGTTTTTCCTGCGGTTTGAGAAGAAGTGCCGGGAGCACCAATGGCCCGAGGTTAAGTGGGCAGCCCTTGTTTCCTCTAGGTTGGTTGGCAAATGACTCAAGGCATATGATGCATTGCCCTTGGAGTCTTGCATCAATTATGAGGTATTGAAGGAAGCTGTTCTGCGGGCGTACAAGTTACAACCAGAGACATATAGGTTGAAGTTTCGGGGTGTTACGAAGGGTCGTGAGTGCACTTTTCTAGAACATGCCCGGGAACTGTCTGATGCTTTGAGAAATTGGCTGAGGTCAGAGAAGGTGACGACGTTCGAAGAGCTTGAGCAGTTATTCCTTCTAGAGCAATTTTTTAAATTCACAGGCGGCGACCTGACTTTGAACCTCAAAGAGAAATATCCTAAAACTCTACAAGAGGCAGTTGAGTTGGCTGACCTGAGATTATCGCTGATTCGTGGGTGCGGGTCTGCACAACGGACCGATGCAGTTAACAAGGGGCGCAACACTCCACCCCCCCCCAAATCAGTGATGCAACATTTAATAACAAAAGTAAGAGCAATGATACTAATTTTGATCACAAACCAAAAACCGTCCCGTTTAAGAAAGGTCAGGGCCCTTCCCCACCTCAGGGGAAGTCCAAGGGTGAAGTAGAGTGTTTTAAGTGTCATAAAAAGGGGCATTTTACACGTTCCTGCCCTAGTAACCAACCTGCAGCAGTCGTGTCTTTGGCTAGCAACATTGGGGTGTCTCTGAGGTCTTCTGCGTTTACCCGGGGTGATATGTCAGATGCGGGGGCACAGCCAGTGAAGGAGTGTCCAGAAGGCTCGAAACCTGTCCGCGATGCTTTTTGCGACCATAGAGGGCGTGGCTGCGTGAGTTGGGCTGGTTGCAAGCATGGGTTGGAGTTGTTGCGTGATACAGGTGCATCCCAGACTCTTATGAAAAACTTTACAGGCCAACCTATAAACGCGGCACGGGTAGTTGTGGTGCAGGGTATTAATGCTACACGGTCATACCCGTTGGTTCGAGTGGAGCTGGAGGTTGATGGTGTGACACGAGAGATAGATGTTGGAATCGTAGAGAAACTGCCAGTAGAGGGCATCGACCTTCTTCTCGGCAACGACTTTGCGGTGCCTACTTTTGAGGTTCCACCCTTAGTCGTTGCCGAGAGGGCGGCCGACGTAGGGAGGGAGGGGCAGGAGTTGGTCGAGAGGTGTCAATTACAGCAGATGGCGTGTGTTGTCACCCAATCTCGTGCATCTAAGGTGTCACAGCCTATTCCTCAGTCTCTAGACCAGCGGAGGAACGGTCGGAAGGAGAAAGCTAAAGTTGGGAGAAGTTTTGTGAGTTTTGATCCAGCGGCTCTTCTTGGCGACTCAGTATTAGCACCAATGTTTAGGTCCAGAGTGGCCCCAGAACCTGTCACACTTGGTGAGGAGGTAGGGCGTGAGAAAACTCCAAGACAACAACGTTACACACTTAAGCAAGATAGGATCGAACAGTCCAGTATCGGGGGAGGCCATAAGTTGCTCCGGGTGCACTTAGATAGATTAGCTCCTTCGGATATCTGTCGGCTGCAGATAGATGATCCTGAGCTTCAGAAGGGTAGTAACAGTGCGATTGAACTTGATGAGGACGGGGATGCAAAGCCGGGGGACTTCTTTCGTGTGGAGGGCAAATTGTACAGGCGTTTTCTAGATCCCAGACGGAGTTGGGAGGGTGGGTCGAGAGTGGTTGACCAGTTGGTAGTGCCTAGTGTGTGCCGTGATAGCCTACTGAGGTTGGCGCATGATGTACCGTTAGCAGGGCATTTGGGTGTACGTAAGACTGTAGCAGCATTGGCGAAATTGTTTTGGTGGCCAGGTATGAAGGCACATGTGGCGTCATGGGTGGCAATGTGCAGTACCTGCCAGACAGTAGGTAAACCAAACCAGTGTATTCCCAAGGCTCCGTTACACCCTATTCCTGTAATCGGGCCACCATTCAGTAAGGTTATAATCGACATGGTTGGCCCTCTACCCCTTACTAGTGCAGGCAACAAGTTCCTCCTCACAATCATGGATGTTGCCACTCGTTATCCGGATGCATACCCTTAGCGAAATAGTACTGCTAAGACTGTTGTTCGTAACTTGCTGTTGTACTGTTCTAGGTACGGGTACCCGCAGGAATTGCAGTCAGACCAAGGGTCCAACTTTACTTCTAACCTTTTCAAACAGACCATGCAGCAGCACGGAATCAGTACAGTTGTCTCTTCAGCCTATCACCCAGAGTGTCAAGGGGTGTTGGAGAGGTGGCACTCGACTCTGAAAAGCATGCTGCGTTGTTACTGTGTTGAGAATGGCAAGGATTGGGAACTTGGGTTGCCCTATGTATTATTCGCTGCTCGGGAGGTACCTGGTGAAAGCCTAGGGTTCAGTCCCAATGAGATAGTTTTCGGACATCAGGTCAGAGGCCCCCTCAACATGGTTAGAGAAATCTGGGAGGGCACAGCAAAACCATGTTCCATGTTAAAGTATGTCCTCGAGAGTAGAGAGAGAATGCTGAGAAGCCTAGAGTTGGCAGGTAGGAATTTGGTAGGGTCGCAAGCACTTATGAAGGACAGGTACGATGAGAAGTCAAAACTCCGGGAGTTTAAGGTGGGGCAGGAGGTGTTGATTCTGTTACCTCTGCCAGGTCATCCGTTGTCTGCCAAGTGCGCTGGTCCTTATAAGGTGGTAAAAAAGATCTCTGACCTAGACTATCTTGTGGCTACTCCAGATAGGCATAAAAAGAATCAGCTGTGCCATGTGAATCTGGTGAAAGAGTTTGTGAGGCGCCCCCCTGAGCCTCTCGCTGTCCCTGTGTTGACCTGCAGTGGTCATGGAGGAGAAGGAGTGAGGGACAGTGAAGCCCAGGTGGAAGATAACTGGGAGTGTCATGTCTCTGCTGACCAGTGGGCGGGGAACTCCAGACCGGTGGCTGACGATGCTCTAGTGCACCTGCCTGAGCAACAGCGTGCAGCCGTGCAGCACCTGTTTACTTCATACCCCACTGTGTTTGCAGAGCATCCAGGCCTCACAACTCGAGTGGTGCATGACGTGGACGTGGGAGATCACCCCCCCTTTAAATCAGTACCCTACAGAATTCCACCCCTTTAACTCCCAGCCCTCAGAGCGGAGTTAGAGTATATGTTGGAACGGGGGCTGATTGAGAAGGGGGCACTTAGGTGGACATCTCCTGTCACTCTGCAGCCCAAGCCTGATGGGAAGGTTCGCTTCTGCATTGACTTTCGGAGATTGAACGGGTTGACTCCCACCAATGCTTATCCCCTTCCCCGTGTTGACGATAGTGTAGACAAGATTGGTAAGGCACAGTTTCTAACTAAGGTAGACCTAGTGAAAGGCTACTGGCAGGTGCCCTTGTCTGAGCGGGCGAAGGGGGTATGTGGGTTTGTGGTTGATGGGAACACCTACCGTTGCAATGTGATGCTGTATGGCCTTACAAATGCCCCAGCAACCTTCCAGAGTCTTATGAATGAGTTAATAGCTGACATCCCTAACTGCACTGTCTACCTAGATGACGTTATAATCTACGATGACAACTTTGAGAGTCACTGTGAGCACATAGAAGCCTTGTTTCGGAAGCTCAGTGAGGCCAGCTTGGTGGTCAATCTGGGCAAGTGCGACTTTGTCCGGGCAACTGTGCAGTATCTTGGGTTTGTGGTCGGGTTAGGCCAGGTGTGCCCCCCCAAAAACAAGATACAGGCTATTAACCAGTTCTCCAGGCCGTCCACCAAGCGGCAGATCATGAGATTTTTGGGCATGATCGGTTACTATCGCCGCTTCATTCGGGGTTATTCTACTGTGTTAGCTCCCCTGACAGATTTGCTAGCAAAAGAGAAAAAGTTCAAGTGGGCACCTGAGTGTGAAAGGGTTTTTTCGCTGGTCAAGCACCTACTATTGTGACGCTTCTGCATAGTAGCCACGTGCGGGCATGCGCGCGCGTCGGCTGCCCAGCCGTTTAGAAACCGGCTGGCGGCAGCCGGCCGGCCGGCTTTTCCTTAGTATATATCCTACACAACGTAACAAATGTCTGGGATATTCTTATGTTGTTTCACAGCTTGAAGCTGCCCTTATTCTTAACCAACGCATCTTAGTATATTTTATTCTCGATAGTTGATTGTTTCATTATAATATATAAGATGTAAGTCTAGTGAGAGTGGGAGGAGACGAGCGGGAGAGAGAAACCGGCTGGGGGACGTTGCTTTGCGCGGAGAGTCCAGCTTGGGACGAGCCTGATGTTGTCACGTGCATTTGATTGCAACGTTAGGCTTAGTTTCGACTCACGCACGGGGTAGAGGATTTTGACCCGGCAACTGTGTTGAGTGTTGCCAAGCATGGGATGTATTATGCATGCCTAGGGTGGGGTCCAGACAGATTCAAGACTCAGACCTCACCTCACTGTCGTACCCTTCGGACCCCCTTGATATCTATCCCTCTCAACCCCACTTAGAAACTTTCTCTCTTACTTTGTATACCTTCCTTCCACTACTTCACCAATCTATTTAATTTTCCCATCCCCTTGATAGACCTTATATCTATTATTGCATTAACGACGAGCTCTCAGATAACTAGATAGGATTTAGGGCCTTATGGAGAGATGTAATTGTTAATGAGACCTAGGAAGTTTTTTTGTTGTCTCATATTTGGTGGTTTCATGCTTGCTAGTGTGTTCTTATGTCAGGTTAGCAGGGGCTAGACCGGAGGGGAGGCTTTTTGAGATCCTTTAAGTAAAGTCTGCTGGTGCGAGTCCTGTGGACCCGCACGACTTTACTAGGATACCCGTGGGAGTCGGGGGGCATTTTCTTGTCTGTGTCCCTGTGTGTCTAGTGTTGTGTTGTGTGAGGGCCCTTGCCTATTCCACTCAGCACTGCGCTAGCACGTCTTGCTTTTGTTTTAGGGTCGCCAGGAGAGAGTCAGATACTTGCGATCTGAGTCTCTCAAGAGAGCACCCTTTCAATTAGAGTAATTTGGCGCACAGACCTGGGAACGTCCCTAGGCTAGAGCAGGTGGCTCAGCCCGGTTATCCGAAGCCTATATCCTTCCGGCTAGACCTCTGCCGCCTGGCAGATTAACAGCTAGGGGTTTATTATTTCTGTATGCTTGTTATTGTGCCACAGTTTACCGTTTTTGTGAGCATTGTGAGTCAGGGTGTGGCTTAGAGACTCTGTCCGAGCAGGCTTGCCTGACTAAGAGTGAGAAGCACACCTGTATGTGGTTATGTTGCGAATTGCTACCTTTATTTAATTATACCTATGCCATTATACACTGTATGGCCTATCACTAGTATTTATTCCTGCTTATGAGTTAAGAGTTCTCTAAATCCGTAACGTACATTCTTTGCTAAGCATCAGATCCTACAGTAGCCGCATGCAGTTTAGAAACCCGCATCTTGTCTACCTGTACAATATTTTGAGGACTGTTTGCTTTCACCTTCTTTCATGCAGGGGTGATTAGTTGTATTAATTAACGTAACGTTAAATGTACTTTCTTCTAGTTTGTTATTAAATTGTTTCTGCAATTTAATTCCGTTATCTATCTTTTCCTTGAAGCTTTAAGTCAACTTAATTGTGTGATCTTTTATATAGCCTGCTTGACTATCAGCAGTCTATAGTGCGTGCACCCTGTAACCGAGTCATATGATACCTTGTTGTCCAGGCAGGACTCTTGACGGTTTAGGGTGGTTTGTTGCCTGGGTTTATAGATAAGGGTTGGATCTAGCGTTTTCCGTTGTTGCTTGTTGCCGCATACCTAAACCAATAGAAAGAGCCCAGTGTTTATATATCCCAGGACGTAACAAATGGCGACCTTGCCAGGATTTACTGAACAGAGGAATATAGTGGTCATTCGTTTTGAGATTCCTTATGATTAGAGGAATACAGTGGACATAGAGTTTTTTTTTTTTGGAGCAACCAATATAACACATTAACACCTTACGAGCGGCCTATGCGGTTTATTTATATGTACCGCCCAGCGGGGTGTTTTTAGCCAAAATAGGGCTGTTTACGTGATCATTTTCATGCCTAAATAAGACCCAGAACGTAAAACAAGTACCTATCCCTGAAAGGGCATAAACAGAGCTTTCGAATGACACCATAACGATCCTTTTATGATGGGTAGTTTTCTTGCAATAACCGTGCAACGCGAGTGCAAAAAGCATGTAATTCGGTACTTTCCCCATATAATTCAGTATGCAGCGAGTGAGAGAGGGAGGAGGGAGCTGAGATTCTTGTCAGTAGGTTCGCCGCGGTGGTCTGGAGCAGTCATACGCTCGCTAGTCTCCTGCCACCACTTGTCTCTCTCTCTCAGCAACATTACGTGCTGAAATTGCCACTCGACCTATGTCGAGCGCCGCCACATAGTCCAGCTTTATTTAACTCGACTTATGTGGTGAGCCGCTAATTAAGGGTTAAAGACTTTAAATAACATTAGTATATACATACTTGCATAGGAGATAAGGCACATTCTATAACCGTGATAATTACTGCAGTACACAAGCATGTCTAATACATCAGAACACATTGATGGGTCAGGTCACGATACGGGCTCGGAGGGAGAAAGACCTGTGGAGTGGCTACTTGAAGCTGAATAAGTATGGCTTAAAGCGTGTGGCAGGTCTTCAGGGTCACCAGGGTTTAAGTGGCATGAGGAAAGATCAGCTGAGGACTTTGATATTGGGTTTCGAAGGGAGAGACCTGGGTGGAGAGGCGACTGGGGGCCCCAGTCCCCAGCCCCCCCTCCACTCTACCCCCTTATCAAATGTCAGGGTGCTTGAATTTAGTACATACCCCCAAGTTGATGGTCAATGGCAGCGTGGAATTCAATCACAGGGACCCTCTCCATTAAATGCACCTTCCCCTCCTCAAGGGTTGACTCAAGATTTGTTGTTTCGGCTTGAGATGGCCAAGGTTGAGGTTGCTAGAGCTCAGGTTGAGGCTACCGAAAGACAGGCTAGAGCTCAGGTTGAGGCTGCCGAGAGACAGGCTAGTGTGCAGGCTGAGGCTGCAGAGAGAACTGCTATACGAGAGGCTGAACTGCAGGCAGAGTCTACTAGGTATCGGGCTGACAGGGAGCTGGAGAGATCTCGAGTGGAGGTAACAGGGCGAAATATTGGGGGAGGTAACAGACATCGGGACCAATCATTGTCGCACCTGCTTAAACTAGTTCCTGTGTTCGATAAATTATGTGTGGCTGAGTTTTTTATGCGATTTGAGAAGAAGTGTCAGGAACACCAGTGGCCTCAGGAAAAGTGGGCAGCATTAGTTTCATCAAGACTCCTAGGAAAGGGGCTAAAAGCGTATGATGCACTACCTTTAGAGTCCTGTGTAGTTTATGATGAGCTAAAGAAGGTTGTGCTACGGGCCTATGAGTTACAACCAGAAACTTACCGCTTGAAGTTTCGGGGTGTTACTAAGGGCAAGGATAGTACCTTCCTAGAACACGTCCGGGACTTGTCTGATGCACTACGACATTAGATGCGTTCTGAGAGGGCAGCTACTCTTGAGGAGTTGAGTGAGCTGGTTCTCTTGGAGCAGTTCTTTAAGTGCACAGGCGGGGACTTAACATTAAATATAAAGGAAACAAATCCTAGAACTCTCCAGGAGGCAGCAGAAATGGCTGACCTCCGACTGTCATTAATTCGAGGGTGCGGAGCAGCAGCTAGGAGTGAGTCGGGTGCAAAGGATCGTACCCCTCCCCCTCCCAAGAATTTTGATACACATAAATACACAAAACCATCTAGCACTGACAATAAAACTGAACATAAACCAAATACCGTCCCGTATAAGAAGTCTAATGGTACCTCCCACTCCCAAGGGAAACCAAAGAGTAAAGAGTGCTTTGCATGTCACAAGGAGGGTCACTTTGCAAATGCTTGTCCGAACAAGCCACCAAACAAGGTTGTGTCATTGGTCCGCAGCATAGGGGTGTCGCCTATATCTTCTGAGTTTGCCAAGGGTAGTTCGTCAGAGGTTGGGACACAGCCTGTGTTCAAAAGTCCGGAAGGCTCGAACCCTGTCCGCGACGTCTTTGGGGGTCATAGACGGCATGGTTTTGTGAGGTGGGCTGGCGAAAGGCGAGGAGTTAAGCTATTGCGTGATACTGGGGCTTCTCAGACCTTGTTAAAGAACTTTACTGGTAGGCCGATTAACGCTGCTCGGGTGGTGGTAGTTCAGGGGATCAATGCTACGAAGTCCTACCCGCTGGTGCGGATGGAGCTGGAGGTGGGTGGTGTGGCGAAGGAGCTGGATGTCGGAATTGTAGAGAACTTGCCTGTTGGGGGCGTCGACCTCCTCCTCGGCAACGACTTTGCGGTGCCTGCTTCTAAGGTTTCACCCTTGGTCGTTGCCGAGAAGGCGGCCGACGTTAGTAGGGAGGAACAGGAGTAGGTTGAGAAGTGTAGCGTACAAACCATGGCGTGTGTTGTGACGCGTTCTCAGACATCCAGAGCCTTGCAGCCACCACCTCAGTCTATCAAACCGCGGAGGAAGGGTCACAAGACAACGGGAAGTGTTGGTCAATTGGAGAGTTTTGAGCCGGCACTGTTTCTTGGTGACTCATTATTGGCACCTATGTTAGAGTCTGGAGAGGCCCCGGGGCCTGTCACCGCTAGTGCAGGTGCAGGGCAGGAAGAGACTCTGCGACAGCATCGTTATGCGCAGCATGAGGAAAGGATGGCTCAGCGGGACATTGGAGGTGAAATAAATTATTTAAGATGAACTTGGATAATCTAGCACCTGCTAATATATGTTCCTTGCAGCTGGAAGATCCTTAAGTCAGGGCGTGTGGTAATGGTGCTATCGAACTGGAGAGCGTTGGGGATGCGCAGCCTGGTGATTTTTTCTTGTCCGAGGGGATCTTGTATCGGAGACATCAGGATCCCAAGAAAAAGTGGGATGGCGGGTCAGGATTAGTGGACCAGTTAGTAGTACCGAGGGTGTGCCGTGAGAGCTTATTGAGATTGGCTCATTATGTGCCTTTGGCAGGGCACCTGGGGGCACGTAAGACGGAGGCAGCTCTGAGCAAGCTTTTCTGGTGGCCTGGGTTAAAGGCGAGTGTCGTGTCATGGGTGTCACTGTGTCACAATTGTCAAGTTGTTGGGAAACCCAATCAGGTCATCCCGAGAGCCCCGTTACAACCCATCCCTGTCATTGGGCCGCCCTTCAGCAAAGTAGTTATCGACATGGTTGGCCCATTGCCCTCCACTAGTGCCGGCAATACATTTTTACTAACTGTAATGGATGTAGCAACACGGTATCCAGATGCTTACCCCATGCGCAACGGGATGGCTAAGACTGTTGTCAAAAACCTACTTGTCTATTTCTCTCGTTATGGCTACCCTCAGGAGATCCAGTCTGATCAGGGATCCAATTTTACTTCTGCTCTGTTTAAGCAGACCATGCAGCAACATGGGATAGTGTCTGTGGTGTCATCTGCCTACCATCCCGAGAGTCAGGGAGTTTTGGAAAGGTGGCACTCGACTCTCAAGAGTATGTTGCAGTGTTATTGCATGGAAAATGGGAAGGACTGGGATCTAGGTCTCCCATACGTTTTATTTGCTGCGAGAGAAGTACCTGGGGAGAGCTTGGGATTTAGCCCGAACGAGTTGGTTTTTGGACACAGGGTCAGGGGGCCCCTCCACATAGTCAAGGAGATCTGGGAGGGAGTCACAAAGCCATGCTCGCTTCTAAAGGATGTAGTTGAAAGCTGTGAGAGAATGCTAAAGAGCCTGGAGGTAGCAGGTCGGAACCTTAAGAGTTCACAAGCTCAGATGAAGGACAAATACGACCAGAAGGTGAAGCTGAGGGAGTTTGAAGTAGATCAGGAGGTACTGCCTCTGGTGGGACACCCCTTGTCTGCCAAGTATTCTGGTCCGTATCGGGTTGTAAGGAAGGTTTCTGATCTCGACTATTTAGTAGCTACTCCTGATCGTAAGAAAAAGAACCAACTTTGCCATGTAAATCTGATGAAAGAGTATGTGAGGCGCCCCTCCGAGCCTCTCACTGTCCCGGTGTTGATCTGCAGCGATCGTGGTGGAGAAGGAGGAAGGGACAGTCAAGCTGCGGGGGAGGATAATTGGGATTGTCATGTTTCCGCGGATCAGTGGGCGGGGAATTCTAGACAAGTGGCTCACGAGTTGATATTGCACCTGCCTGAGCAACAGCGTGTAGCTGTGCAGCACTTGTTTGATTCAAACCCAGCTGTTTTCGCGGAGCATCCTGGCCTCACTACTCAAGCGGTGCACGATGTCGATGTTGGGGACCACCCGCCCTTTAAATCAGTGCCATACCGTGTTCCCCCTATTAAATTACCAGCACTTAGGGAAGAGCTGGATTATATGCTGAAACGTGGGCTGATTTCTGAGGGTGCAGTAAGGTGGACTTCCCCAGTCACACTGCAGCCCAAACCAGATGGCAAGGTGCGGTTTTGTATAGATTTCCGCAGGTTGAATGGTTTAACCCCCACACATGCCTACCCTCTCCCTCGCGTGGACGACAGTGTGGATAAGATAGGAAAAGCCAAGTTCCTCACTAAGATAGACCTTGTTAAGGGTTATTGTCAAGTGCCCTTGTCTGAGCGAGCGCGAGAGGTGTGTGGGTTTGTGGTGGACGGTGCCACATATCGTTGCCATGTTATGCCATACGGGCTGAAAAATGCCCCTGCAACGTTTCAAAAATTAATGAACGACATTGTAGCCGACATTCCCAACTGTACGGTGTACCTAGATGATGTCATAATATACGACGAGGATTTTAACAGTCACTGTGCTCACATCGGACAGCTTTTTAATAAACTGAATGAAGCAGGTTTGGTGGTAAACCTGGGTAATTGCGATTTTGTCAAAGCCACAGTTTTGTACCTGGGGTTCGAGGTGGGGATGGGTCAGGTGTGCCCTCAACAGACAAAGATCAAAGCCATCGATCAGTTTCCCCAGCCTATGACTAAGAAACAAATCATGCGGTTTCTAGGTATGATAGGCTATTATCGTCGCTTCATCAAAGGCTATTCGACTGTACTTGCACCTTTAACTGACTTATTATCTAAGGACAAGAAGTTCCGGTGGTCTCCTGAGTGTGCAGAGGCGTTTTCCTTGGTGAAACACCTGTTATGTACCCACCCCATACTCAGGGCCCCGGACTTCAGCAGACCTTTTCAGCTGGCGACTGATGCCAGTGGCGTAGGGGCTGGGGCTGTCTTGTTACAGACAGATGATGAAGGTATCGAACATCCAGTGAGTTTTTACAGTAACAAATTCAATAGTGCACAAAGGAATTACTCTGTAATTGAAAAAGAACTCCTGGCGATAGTGCTGGCGCTCAGGCACTTCGATGTATATGTTCCTGCTTTCGGACCAGTCGTAGTGGTTTATACCGATCATCACCCTCTGAAATTCTTGAATCAGTTTCATAACCGGAATATGAGGCTGACCAGGTGGTCACTCATGCTTCAGGAGTATAATCTGGACATACGCCATATTGCCGGTTCTGATAACGTGATAGCGGATTGTCTATCAAGGGTGGATGATGTTGGTTAGACTGCCACAGGATTGAGGGTTGAGTGTGGAGGAAAATAGGCTGTCACTGTAGTTCAGCCGAAAAACAAAATAATAAAAAAGCAAAACCCTTATAAAAACTCTTTATTTTTTATAACGTGTAGAATTTTGTATAAGATGTTGTAGCAGTATCTAAGTTGAATGTTTTCGCTTATTGTCGCTAAGTTAGTTGAACTTGCTCGGTGGAGCGCAACAGTCTTTATTTTTTTTATATATAGTGCCTTGTGTCGCAACAGTGTGTGGTACTATGAGAAGCTTTCTGTTAGATATGAAGAACTTAGTCAAGGGTCATATATCTTGGGGGAGGTGTGACGCTTCTGCATAGTAGCCACGTGCGGGCATGCGCGCGCGTCGGCTGCCTAGCCGTTTAGAAACCGGCTGGCGGCAGCTGGCCGGCAGGCTTTTCCTTAGTATATATCCTACGACAACGTAACTAATGTCTGGTATATTCTTATGTTGTTTCACAGCTTGAAGCTGCCCTTATTCTTAACCAACGCATCTTAGTATATTTTATTCTCGATAGTCGATTGTTTCATTATAATATATAAGATGTAAGTATAGTGAGAGTGGGAGGAGACGAGCGGGAGAGAGAGACCGGCTGGGGGACGTTGCTTCGCGCGGAGAGTCCAGCTTGGGACGAGGCTGATGTTGTCACGTGCATTTGATTGCAACGTTAGGCTTAGTTTCGACTCACGCACGGGGTAGAGGATTTTGACCCAGCAACTGTGTTGAGTGTTGCCAAGCATGGGATGTATTTTGCATGCCTAGGGTGGGGTCCAGACAGATTCAAGACTCAGAGCTCACCTCACTGTCGTACCCTTCGGACCCCCTTGATATCTATCCCTCTCAACCCCACTTAGAAACTTTCTCTCTTACTTTGTATACCTTCCTTCCACTACTTCACCAATCTATTTAGTTATCCCATCCCCTTGATAGACCTTATATCTATTATTGTATTAACGACGAGCTCTCAGATAACTAGATAGGATTTAGGGCCTTATGCAGAGATGTAATTGTTAATGAGACCTAGGAAGCTTTTTTGTTGTCTCATATTTGGTGGTTTCATGCTTGCTAGTGTGTTCTTGTGTCAGGTTAGCAGGGGCTAGACCGGAGGGGAGGCTTTTTGCGATCCCTTAAGTAAAGTCTGCTGGTGCGAGTCCTGTGGACCCGCACGACTTTACTAGGATACCCGTGGGAGTCTGGGGGCATTTTCTTGTCTGTGTCCCTGTGTGTCTAGTGTTGTGTTGTGTGAGGGCCCTTGCCTAGTCCACTCAGCACTGTGCTAGCACGTCTTGCTTTTGTTTTAGGGTCGCCAGGAGAGAGTCAGATACTTGCGATCTGAGTCTCTCAAGAGAGCACCCTTTCAATTAGAGTAATTTGGCGCACAGACCTGGGAACGTCCCTAGGCTAGAGCAGGTGGCTCAGCCCGGGTATCCGAAGCCTATATCCTTCCGGCTAGACCTCTGCCGCCTGGCAGATTAACAGCTAGGGGTTTATTATTTCTGTATGCTTGTTATTGTGCCACAGTTTACCGTTTTTGTGAGCATTGTGAGTCAGGGTGTGGCTTAGAGACTCTGTCCGAGCAGGCTTGCCTGACTAAGAGTGAGAAGCACACCTGTATATGGTTATGTTGCGAGTTGCTACCTTTATTTAATTAAACCTATGCCATTATACACTGTATGGCCTATCACTAGTATTTATTCCTGCTTATGAGTTAAGAGTTCTCTAAATCCGTAACGTACTTTCTTTGTTAAGCATCAGATCCTACAGTAGCCGCATGCAGTTTAGAAACCCGCATCTTGTCTACCTGTACGATGTTTTGAGGACTGTTTGCTTTCACCTTCTTTCACGCAGGGGTGATTAGTTGTATTAATTAACGTAACGTTAAATGTACTTTCTTCTAGTTTGTTATTAAATTGTTTCTGCAATTTAATTCCGTTATCTATCTTTTCCTTGAAGCTTTAAGTCAACTTAATTGTGTGATCTTTTATATAGCCTGCTTGACTATCAGCAGTCTATAGTGCGTGCACCCTGTAACCGAGTCATAGGATACCTTGTTGTCCAGGCAGGACTCTTGACGGTTTAGGGTGGTTTGTTGCCTGGGTTTATAGATAAGGGTTGGATCTAGCGTTTTCCGTTGTTGCTTGTTGCCGCATACCTAGTCCAATAGAAAGAGCCCAGTGTTTATATATCCCAGGACGTAACACTATGCACTCACCCAATCCTCAGGGCCCCTGACTTTGAAAGACCGTTCCAGCTGGCAACAGATGCCAGCAGTGTAGGGGCTGGTGCCGTCTTAATGCAAACAGACAAGGAAGGTTTGGAGCATCCAGTCAGTTTTTTTTCCAAGAAGTTTAATTCCGCTCAGAAAAAGTACTCTGTGGTTGAGAAAGAAATGCTGGCAATAGTGTTGGCGCTCAGGCACTTTGAGGTATATGTTCCTGCCTACGGGCCAGTCGTGGTGATTTACACCGACCACAACCCTCTTAAATTTCTGAACCAATTCCACAACCGGAATATGAGGCTGACACGTTGGTCACTCATGTTGCAAGAATACAATCGAGACATTCGCCATATTGCCGGTTGTGAGAAGGTGATTGCAGACTGTTGGTCGAGGGTGGAGGATCCGGCGTAGATCACCACAGGTGTGTGGGTTTGAGTGGAGAAAAACCAGACTTGCCCCTGTAGAGCAGCCGTCAAAAACAACATTAAAATTAAATACAAAATCACATAAAAACTCTTTCTTTTTTATAGTTAATTGTAAGTTGCTAATGTTATAGCTAAAGTCCTAAGTTGAACCTGTTTTTCACTTAGTAGGCTGGGCTCTGTGAAGCTCGCTCAGGGAGCAAAGCAGGCTAAATTATACTATTGTGTTATGCTATATGTAGTTTTATTTAAGATTGAGCTTTGCATTTCATTTCTGGTGGAGTGGCTAGGTGTGGCGGGTCTTGTCGGCATTCTGCCTTGTCAGATATGGTGCTCGCCTAATGTTGAGCGTCCCATATCTTGGGCGGGGTGTGACGTCTACCAGCGTTGGCAGAATCGCCTCTCGTTGGCCACTAGCGCTCGCCAGGGACATCGAAATGGGCTACAGTTATAAGAGAATGTTGTTCTTTCTTTCCTAGTAATCGCATTGTCACAGACAGTCCAGTGGTGGTCATTGATTTCGTCTGTGACAACGGGTTATATTTTATATCAACAGTAGTGATAATAGTACCAGCGTGTGAATGAGAAAGACTTTCAGAGCGATAAGGTAGTAAGTTTCTGTATGTACGGGTGCATTCCTGCCTCTCGCTCGCCATTGGACGGCGTGTCTGGCCGGGTCCTATGACGCCTGCTGTCTTGTGACGTCTCGGCCCGTGATTGGCCGACCATCGCGCCTTTGCGGTCTCCTGTGTAACTTACCTCCTCCATGAGGGTCCCCAGGAGCTGTCCTCATCAGGACAGGCTTGGCGCGAGTGCTTCTAACATCCCTTTGCATACTCTCTCCCGATCACCACCTTTATCACTGTTTCTCTCACTCGATTCTCTCTTTCCATACTCTAACCTTTATTACCTGCACAACACTCCCCTTGGGTTCTGCATACGGTTTTCATAGCCGGCCCATTGTTTTGCATGCGCCGTCCTCAGAGATATTTACATGTACTTAGAATAGGTTTGAGGGTTCTTAGTTAGTATAGGTTAAGAACTTTGTGTGTCTCCATTATTGATTTAGTGTTTCTGCTCTTTTATTTAATGCTAGACTGGGATAAGGTAACTGTAGTCGTTGTCTCCGACGTGTGTACGGTTTGCTTATACCTACACGACTTCGACCGGTCCTGTGGTAGCCTGGGTTGTCTTTTCGGTTGCGTCCTTTGCGAGTGCAGCATTGTGTTGACTGAGGGTTTTGGCCTGTACCAGTTCCACACTTTGCTGCCTCTTTGCTTGTCTTTAGAGGGTCGCCAGGAGAGAACCAGATACTTGTGATCTGGATCTATCGAGAGAGCCCCCTCGTCAATTAACGTAACTTAAAGGATGCAGTCTTAAGGACATCGCTAGGCTACGAGCCTGTCTTGCTCAACCCCAGGTTCCTTACCTAGAGTATCCCAGCTAGACATTATTAATCGAGTAGACACTTGTTAGTATTTAATATAAGCTCTTTGATATGTGCGCATTATTATTCACAGTATTTATTAGCTGGGTGGATGGGACTCGTTAGCCTTGGTCGGCAACTCATCTAGGGGAGACAACCTTATACAAATCCGGGTGGATGGGACTCGTCAGCCTTGGTTGGCAACCTGTCTAGGGGAGTAAACTTGATACAAATTCGTACTGCTTACCTAAGGGTAAGGCAGGTTAGTGGATGGATTAGCCGTACACCACTGTAGAAAAATAGTGCTAACAAGATACACAGAGGGCCTCGGAGTCGGACGGATCCTAAATTGAATGGTGAATCCTGTAATTCCTTCACTAAACTGGCTCGGGTTGTCCCTCTCACAGGGTATAGGTCCGCTTGGGGGCATTCTGTGTATGGCCACCCTCGTAAGGGGAGTAAGGCATCCGGCAATAGATAGATAGATAGATTTATTAGTCTAGGTTGTTGCTGAGCCGCACAACCATAGCAGACTGTTGCGTTGATGAGGAAGTACTTCTTTTAGTGTCGAGCATTGCTACCATTGCGCATTTATAGTATTCTCGTGTCAGTTAACATTGTATGTCCTATCTTTTAGTGTATTCGATTTACACGTGTGGTGTCCTGCCTCCTGCCTTTATATAGTTCTAAATCAGTACGAGCATCTTATGAGCATCAGACTTTCTTCAGAAGTTTCCAGGTCTATGCTGTAGGACTATACTTCACTTTCTTTCAGATAGGAGTGAAGAGTTTATTGTTGTTTAGAGTAACTGTATTGAAGCATCTTTTTATTGTATTAAATCTTGCAGTGATTTAATTGATCTTTCCATAGATTCCTTTTTATGCATTTTAACGTAACTTGCATCTTGTTTGTTATCAGGCTATACCAGTGCAGGTTAGCCTGAAGTAGAGTACATTTATGCCCAGTTAAGGATACCCCGCTATCGCAGATTAACCCTGGAGGGTATAGGTGTTTTGTTTGCCGGCATATAAGTTCGAGGGTTTGGATCTAGCGTACCATTGTTGCATAGTGCCCTATTACTAGTCCAATCATTGAGTGCCCTTGTTTTATTCGTAGTCCCGGTCGTAACATGGTTCACACATATAATGGCATAAAATACCATACACAAAATCATGGATATGGAACAGAATATGATATACACCGGAGGTAAGATGAATTGCAAGTATTAAAACTGGAGGTTTACTGCTCCTTTGAATTAGCATTAGAAATTACACACAAAATATATGTGAATGTTTCATATTGACAGGTAGATGGATTGGGTGGAGGAAAAACACAGGGAAGAGCTATGATTCTTTATTTGCTAACGTTTTGGGCTATGCATTACCCATCTTCAGAGAGACTTGTCAGTCTCTCTAAAGATGGGTAATACATAGCCGGAAAGATTTGAGAATAAAGAATCATATCTCTTTCCTGTGTTTTTCCTCCACCCAATCCATCTACAAAATATATATAAATAATTCACTGAGTGTCTCTCATATATCAGAGTTTATCAAGGATATATTGGTATCCTAAAAACCGCACTTAGGAGTTTTCGCACGTAGATTTAGACAAGTCACGGACGCATTTCTCGAATGAATTTAGCATGAAATGAAAGTATAAACACAATGAAATAATCACAAGTAATTTGATCACGGGCGTGGAAAGATAGTGTCACTGGGGTTGATTTTATGTGTATCACTGTATGGGTGTGTGCGGCTATAAAGTGAAATATTACCATATGACTGTGATCTCCCAAAGAGTTCATGTACAAAATATTCTACTTTATAACGATAAATATGTGTGGTTTGTATCCTCGTCTATAGAGGCCTAACAAGTGATAAGGGAGGTCTGTTATACACTTATACAGTATTCAGCAAGCTAAGTTCTTCGTTCTGGTGCCGTGGTCCAACATCTACGGATCTTCCTCGTGTTCGTCCTTGTAGTGACTTCAACGTCAGGGTTGGTCCTCTAGCTGGTCTTGACACGGCTGTGAGTTGGCTCCTTACCATCCAGGTGTTGAGAGGTAAGGGAGAGGGATCAGAGAAATTACTAGGGAACACGGATCAGTGTACTGGTAATCTAGCAACTCCTATACTCAAGTCTCGGGCTACATACAGACCAGTGTACTGGTGATACCAAGCCTGGAGGGTTAGAGAGCTTACTAGGCAGCGCGGACCAGTGTAGCCTACTGTCCACCACGCAATTTCTCTCTCGAGTAAGGGAGAAGTCATTATGGCCTGGACAACTATCGATACCCAAGTTGGGTATTGCCAGAGAATCTATTAGGCAGCTCGGACCAGTGTACTGTCCACCTAACAATTTCTCGGTAGGGTTTGGATCACTACCCATAGGGACTGAGATATAGCAGGCTACACGGACCAGTAGACTGGTAGCAAGCTAAAGCTCAATAACCGGGCTCGGCAGACTACTCGAACCAGTATACTGGCAGTAAGTCATTACACAGGATCTGCACAAAAAATTAACGGTCGCTTTCGGATTACTGTAATATATGAGTCGATAGGAGTAATACAGGAATCACTGGGAGTTAGATAGGAGTCACAGAGTCACCGAGCATCACTGGGAGTTGTTAGGAATGAGATGCGAGTATGCCAGGCATGGCCACCATTGTGTGTTTGACCCTATAATTTAAATTAGTTTTTCCTCGAGTATGTCTCTTGTAGGCTATAACTACAGTCCTCTAATATCATCATTAAGTACAATGACTGTATTCATACATCATTACAGACATTAATATAATACAATAAGTCTGTATTATTATGTACCGTAAGGTCATGATATCAATGCTTACTATACTTTACGAAACAAACATATTTAAACTATTGTCTTAATAGTGGATAGTTAATCCTTCCCACCTTCTTGTTTTCATTCGTTACCGAGTTCTGTAATATTTCATACGATTACCTAAAATAGGTAACACTTATAGGTTGTGTTAGTTTGCTTAGGTTAGGTCAGGGGAATTGCGGAACTTCTAGATTATTAACCGGCGACTACAACGGCCCCTAAACAACCAAGCCATGATTACGCTGGCTCAAAGTCTACCCCGGCGACTACAATGCCCCTCGAAGTAGTAATCCAAAAGTCCACTCTCCACCACCAAGCGAACTTGACATTTCAAAACACATACAAACACGTATCCACCACTCTCGTTAAGGGGAGTTGCAGAACTTGTAGACTACAAGTAGGGTATTGTAACATTGACCATACATTGTTCACATTAATAATTACCTCACCTACCGTAATTTCCTTCTCTAAACACAATCACGAGGTGAATACAATGTCTTGTGGGAAATTGTACTTACACAGGTTAATACTAGGCCTATTTATAATGTTTGACCAAGAAAAGTTAACTACCCGTATACTGTATATTATACTTTCACGTGAGAAGTATTACCGGTTTATATGAATAGTATATTTATTAAAGGGTACTTCACACAGTCAGGAATGCGAGCTAGAATCACTAGGAGTAGCTGAAAATTCGGATTCCTGGGCCTATTCGCAGTGAAAATCGATGACTCCTAGTGACTCTAGCGATATCCTAGTGATTCCTGTTAGACTCCCAGTAACTCCAAACCACTCGTGGGCGATTGGCCCTGTCCGACAAAATGTTCACCGAGTTTAAAGTTCTCGCCGCGAATCGGACCACTCCCAGTGATTCCCAGTGATCCCCAGTGATTCCCCAGTGACTCCCAGTGAGTCCTGGTGATTCTCGGTGATTCGTATCTGAGTCGCGGACTGGTTTCGGTTTCAGTTTCAGTTCTCACTCGCGGCGAGAACCTTAAACACGGTGAACATTTTGTCGGACAGGGCCAATCGGCCGGGACTGGTTTGGAGTCACTGTTAGATGTTGTGGTTATACAAGTACGAGCCGTTTCACCAGTGTCTTATGCTCTCATATTGCAGGACTTAACCCGTACAGCCCCAGTGACGCGTCTGACGCGTCGGCGATGTATGTAACGCACAGCCCCAGCGACGCGTCTGACGCGTCACCCTAATTGCGCCGACCGTAACCTCAGGTGTAGCCACTCAAGAGGGCTCAGATTTGTATGGGAACTGTGTACATATCCCACGCAACCGTGCCGATGGTTGAAAACTCTCAAAGTCTACGTGCGTGCGCGTGAGCGCGCAATAACCTGGTTTTTTGGGGTAATTGCCTTCAATTTTATACTCTTGTAAAATACGTTTTCGGGGCTCTGTAGGACCATTCTTTAAGCTTTTTGAGCGGTTTTTCGTGGTTTTTCCTTCATTCCTAACCCATTCGCTATTGTTTCTGGAATAAAACCATTTTTTGAAAACCGGCCGGGTTCTGGTGAACAAACATTACAAAACTAGCCGGGGCTCCACGGGTTAAGTAGGGAGTTGTTTCACAAGTGTCGTTACACCCTCCACTACAAGTCCTGACTGATAAGGAAGCCGTTTCACCAGTGTCTTGCACTCTTCCAACTACCCTTACTATTTTTGTAGGCTTACTAGAACTAGAGCACTTGTCGGTATTGCATACTCTAATTATAGTAAATCCTGTACCAAGGCAATGTAAAGATGTTGGGTGGTCACCAGTGTGGTCCAACAAAAATACTAGCAAATCCAAGGTACCTTTGAGAAATGCGTCGAGTAGTTCCACTCTACTGATGATGAGGTAGGCTGAGATGGTCTTACCACTTTCGTCGTTCTCCTCGGTGGGGCATTTCAGGGCTAGAGGGGCGGCTGTGCCTGGAGGAGGGTCTGGGCCGGCTGCGGTAGCCCTTCTGGGAATCCGTGTCACGGCGGTGGTGCTCCTTTGAGCAAGAAGGGCGCGTGGTGTGTTGATCTTTATGCACGGTTTGTTTATTACGATGTCGTGAGGGATTATCTTTGTTAGGTATATCATCAGTAGGTGCCGTCCTCACAGGTATGTTCTTTCCTGGGGTTGGGGGAAGTACCTGAGTGATGCAGGTGACCTGAGCGAAGCGTGGTGAGGAGTCGCTTGTGCCCTCTTGTCTTGGTGTTGCGGTGGCACTGGTTGTTGGTGCGTGCAGGGCCTCATCTCTGGTTTGTTTCCTTAGCGTTCTTCTTCCCTATCTCAAATAATAATAACGTATTGCATAAAACTGTTCCAATATTTTTAAAAGGTTGGTCTATAATTACCTCTCAGTACAATCCCCAACACTTTAGGGAGCGTTATTGGTGTCGGACATGCAACTTATAAAACATATCACAGAGTACATGAAATGTCAATGAAAGATAGTAACACATAATACAGTTGCAATCTGAATATCTGATGCCATAATTCAAGACAAATACACTATATTAATTGCAAAAACACACACATTCCGTCGATTACAACATGATGAGACAACTTTAGTAAAATAAGTGAACATAACTTGAATCGTAATTAAGAGCAAGAAATCATTAGGCCTTCCTATAGTACCAAGGTTTAAGTTGAGTGGTCAAACACGGAGCATATATTTATAAACACATACTGTATAATTATATACATGTATAGTCCCGGATATAATAGTTCTTAACCATCCTAGGATTGTCATTATGTAATTAAAATGTTATGATATATAGTATATACGAAAAAATAAAACTTACTTTTCCATAAATTTACAAACTGATAATTGCATAAAATATTGATTATACATAAACTGGTTGATTCAAAATGTAATACTTGCGTAATTTATTCACAGGATGGTTAAAATCATGTGTCCATGAGGTACATACATACTATAGATGTACACTCAGGGACAAATTTAGTGTTTGCCGCTCCAAAATCACTACCTTAGGGTTCTCTTTTGTTTTATAAGATAACATTATTCCCTAACACATCTGAACAAAGCTTATATATCCAAGCTTTGTTCAGGTGTGCGAGGAGTACATTTGTCTTATTCTAATAGACAAAAATAAAGTAGACATTTTGGAGCGGCGACAGTAATTGTGTTTGTTGGTGTATACAACCTACACAGTTATATACCCAAATATTGGCTACAGTTTACAGAGTTCCAACAATCTTAATTAGATCTATTAGAAGCTCAGCAGTTAATGTATATACTACATTTACAGAACGGTATATATAATGTAAAAAGAGGATGAATCAAGAAATATATAAGTGATAATGTTTCCTACAGCAATCTGAAAAGACATGTAATTGACCACTTGAGAGTTTCGTTCTATAAGGAAGTTGGAGTTGTAGACATCGATAGTAAGCATAAATACAATAATAATGTAGGTTTCGGATGGCTAAAGAGTATATTGAATTGGATTTGATGTATCTATAAATGTACTATAACTGTATTTTAGCTGGTATAATTATGTTAAATATCGATGTCTACAACTCCAACTTCCTTATAGAACGAAACTCGCAAGTGGTCAATTGCATAATTTAATAATTATATTTTCTGAGACTACGAACTTAATAGGGCTACTGTACATATGCATACATAAAATGCATACATGCCTAGACATATACGTACATAAAGACTGACAGACATACAGACAAAAAGGTGCACACTTAATTCTTACCAAGTTACTCCATCAATATATCCGTTTTCTTAAAACAAATTGTAAACAGCGGACCAAATAACTGCGGAAAAACGGCAGCACCGAGGTGGTTTGGAGAGGAGTAAACAAGGCTTGAGCGCGAGCAATTGAGGGGTTGGGGGTATGCTCTGTCTGGTGATCAGCAGAGAGGATGTGATGAAAGAATGGCGAAGGCGAAAAAGGTTGAAGACGATGACAATACTATGAATATATACAATTTGACAAGGATAGTATATGAGAAAAATACGAAGATGGAGAACGCAATTTAGGACGAAAAATGGGAGGGTATGGGGGTGGAGAACGAGAGGGAGGTGGATTAGCAGCGACGAGGCATGCCACAGGACGGAGGATAAACACATCATTGACGGAACTATAAGCAAGAATATCACACTCACTCTACATCCTGTGCCTCCTCCTTCCTCGGTGCCCCCTCACGAACATTAACAACGCCTCACTCACTACGATTCACGAACACAAACACTGAATAACGAACAACCTGTGAGCCCCACCGGACACAAGGGATGAACAGTGTTTGTGTGACTGAGTGTTGTATTATTTTATTTATTTTCACGTTTCTCGATAAAGTTGGCAATGAGGACATTTCGAGTTACCGTTGAATTATATCGGATCAATCATTGCAAAACAAAACAAAAACATAAATTATAGCTTATATACTGACTTTGCATTGACAACAAACGTTCTTTACTCTCTTCCTGTACCGGACGTTTTTTCTTATAAACAACACAGATGATAACAAAAAATACCTGCCAACACACAGGAAATTACATCCCCGGAAGCCATCCCATATTATATCATTTTCCAAGTTAGTACCTTAGAAATTATGAACTTTAACCTCTGTAGCTCAAAAAGGGCTTGAGCAAATGGGCTGTAAATCACCACCCCTATTCCCTGGCTGACCCTCCGCACGTGGTAGAAATATTAGCTGATTACTCTAGTCATTTGTGAGATATAGAGGTTAATGTTCAATAGTTTTGGCCTAGTTATCTTGAACAGGGTATAGCAGTGATTCAGGAAGCCCCCTCCTGCTACCAATAATGTAAGTAGTATAGTAACACTTCCACAGAGGGGGCTCTTCCTGGACTTTTGGCAGATATTTTCGTGTCCAACCACTGCATGTTTTGAGGGTGTATATTGTGAAGATAATGACACAAAGACAGAATGATTACAAAATAAAGTTAAGCCAATTTTGACTTCCAATTTTCAGTGGGAAATAATTTGCTCTTGTTTATTATGTTAAATATCACCATGCAGTGTTTTCAAACATATGTTCCATTGTTATATACACACACAACGATTTAAAATCATGTACGTTCCTGTTATAGACAGTTTACCGTTTTTTAATAATAGCGATGTAGGGGATATAGGTGTAAAAAAACAAATGGGGATGTAGGGAAGAAGGGGTCTGTCTCGTATGGATCAATACGTCTTCTGCTGATTTCCATTTTCTTATCTTCTCAAAACAAACTCCAGCCCAGTCTGTCGAGAAATTATCGCCCCAGAGTAATTTATCAGAGTGGGATTAAGACACGGTAGTTGTGTGGATTTCCCTTTGCCTCAGCGCAAACTGTCACGCTAAACAACAGTTCTTGAATGATTCGAAACATTGTAAAAACAAATAATTTCGCTATTGTGCTAAGTGTTATCTGCTGAAATGATATAACTTAATGATGTAGTGTTTAATTAGTTATCTTCTTTCCCCGTTTTCACCAACAACACTCTTCACTATAACAACAACGGGCACATCTCACGAAGTTCAAGTCTCGTAATGCGGCAGTCAAAGTGGCAACTAATTATCATTCTGGAACTTTATTAATTTGTGCAACATTAGACCCGGTGGAAGCTTTGTTAAGTTACAGAGCTTAAGGATTATATATTCAATGGGCCACTGGCACCTATTATCTGACTTTGTGGATTTTACGCTATTGGTATTTTTATGGAAAACACTTACTGCAGCTGAATATGTTTTCCTCATTTCTTCAGGGAAAGTAGACACATAATCACGGGCGGATGTGAAATGAGGCTTGGTTTATCTTTATAGTTTGATCTTTGATATACAACATACGCATAGGTTGTGTATTTGCTTGTGATCCTATCTCATCCTCTGATATGATTATTGGTTATACATTCTTGTTCACTAGCGTGACTTGGTTGATAAACAGTGATTTACCATTAGTGTGTGATATCCAGTCCCCATGATATGTACAGAGGTTTAGGTCTTGACAATATAATTGTAATTAAAGGTATATGCTTCCTGCACATACATATTTAATTATATGCCTATATACTGTATATCTGAAATATTGCTAGCAGAAACACACGAATGCTCGTTGTTATACACATTCCATAATCCTAGTATCTGTTTGTTTTCTTGGATGTACGGTGTCTTATTAATGAAAAGTAGTATACGTTGTACATAACATATCAACCTATTATGAATAGTAAACTAAGTCCGACTTCCCTATAGTATCCTCCATAATCCCTCCTGGCATTTCCCACCTTCAGTATCGCTCCCTTCCTTTCACAAACTATTCCAATTTAATGTATCTCTTATATTAATATTCCTTCCTTCTATCTAGATCTTGTTAAAACGTATCTCGTCTTTTACCCTCCACTTCGGTTCTGTTACTCCTCTGTACTTCATTTCTCTGAAATTATCCCATTCAGCTTATCCTAATCAGACATTTCAATATCAAGTTTTTAATTATTGGTTTGTTTTAATACAATAAATATGTAATATACATATACTGTATATATTTTAATAATGTATATGATTAAATAAAAGGTATTGATTGATTGATTGATTGATTGGATATCCTCCCGCTTAACTAATGTCCTCTGTTCACCTCCAATCTATCACAGTCATCTCCTTCCTTCCTCCCACCGTTGTTATGTTATTCTTATTATGTTGTTTACTCTCAACAGCTTCACTCTTACATCGTGTCACCCTCCTGAGCCCCAGCATCGTAATTACGTTTCTCATTAGCAGGGAGAAGAGGTGACACCTGATGACATTGCAGCGTCTTACGCTGGTACTGAGGCTGCCAAGCAGCCAATCACCCCCCCCCCCCCCCCCCACCCGCCGTAGGCCGAGATGCCTCCTGATTACGTTTTTTGACCTTTTAGATTCCTCCAGGCCCACACACACGCGCGCGTGCACACACACACACACACACACAGATACGGATGCCACCTGGTGACGCTGTTTGATCTTTAGATAGAACCCCCAGCCCACCCAATCCCACCCCCACCAACCATAGGTCTCGGTGCGCCCCTGGTGTCCAGCCGAGACACTAGTCTGGCCGACGTGATTTGCCGTTATACCTGCGGGGCTGTGGGGTTTTTTTTGAAGCGGGAATTGTGGTGCGCGTGCACACGCACACTCACCCATACACACACGTGCGCACACTTCGGGAATTGTGGCACGCGTGCACACGCACACACACACACACAGTCCCTCATAGCCGAGTGAAATGAATTATTTATAAGTTCCCCCAGTATATCCCTATCAACCCTCCACCCACCCACCGGAGGTCTTTTTTCCGGAAATTGATTATGCCCACTAAAATTCCTAAATGTTCCCATGTTCATAGTCAATACTCGTTGCAAAATGAATTGTACTAATGATTGTATTTTTCATTCAATACTCTTTTGTATGCATATTATTAGTTCATCCCATGAATATAACTCAACAAAAGTAATTGTAGTAATGATAATCTCTTTTCCTTGTTTTCATTCAATATTTCACCCTCATATTAGTTTCTCATTCAATACTCTTTGGTATGCATAATATCTTTATTTCACCCCATCAATATAACCCAAACAAGTAATTGTAGTAATGATAAGCTATTGTCCATGTTTTCATTCAATACTCTTTTATCTTTATTGCATCCCATGAATATACTGTATATATATATATATATATATATATATATATATATATATATATATATTGTAACATCCGTACCGACCGGATGTCATGTGGCCAGACCAACCTGTTGAACGTGACTTTACAATTACCTCGTGGCAACAACTCACCTTGCTTACGTTACCAGAGAGAGAGAGAGAGAGAGAAACCAGCCAAGTTTGTGGGGAAACAACTGAACGAGGCGGAACCAGCCCCCTTCTCCCTACTGCCCCAACCACTCACGGGGCCTAGTTCACCTGTTTCTCGTCCGTGAATGGCTGACACCAGCAGCCTGTTTTATTGGTTTCGGCACCTGTTTCCTGCCTTCTGATTGGATAGCTTGGTCCGAGAAATGATATATAAGCCGGAGATTTGATAGTTTAAAGCAGTACGTTTCCAGCTGGGGAACACGAGCAGTGTGGTGGGGAGACGAGACAGACTTCAAAGGCTTGTATATTATTATGTGTTAAGTTGCGTCCGGGAGCGACCTGTTACACGTTAGTTAGTGATTATTTGTGACTATTAATTAACCAGAGGTATGTCGAAACATACACTCATTTGCTTTAAGATTTTGTGATTGGAGAAATCATTTTACGTTACTGTTTAATTTACTTGGAGAAATCATATATGTTTAATTTACTTGGAGAAATCATATATGTTTAATTTACTTGGAGAATTCATATATGTTTAATTTACTTGGAGAAATCATATAGGTTGGATTGGAGAATCCTATATGTTTAATTTAATTGGAGGGATATATATTTTGAATTACTGTTTAATTTTGGTGATTAGAATTAATGTTTGATTCAGAGATGATTTGTGATTGAATATTCTAGTTTACATATTAACGATTAACTAACTTGATGTAAAGCTATTGTCATTCATAATTAAGGATTAAACCTTGTATAAGTTAAATACTTACCTGACTATTATTCTTTAATTTGTACTTTAGTGAAATCAGAACGTATGCAAGACGATCCTGAAACTCTATCATAACTTTCATTGCTTATTATTTTGATTAATTGTAAAATTCCTGATTTTCGTGTATATATATAAGTCCATTTTATATGTGACTTTATAATATTTCCTTACCATTTTTATTTAGTCAAATGTCTTTCAGTAATAAGAATAAATAAGATGAAATACTAAAGGAGAATAATAATAATAAACTAAGAATAAAGAGATAATATAAATAGTAAAACAATCTTTAGAGGGTTAACAAACTTAAATTAATTATATATAAAAGATCTTAATATTTTGCTGATAATCAAGATTAATTGAGATATTCTAGTGTCTTAAAACTTTGCTTACATACCGAACTTTTGTATTCGTAATTAATAGCCTCTTTCATATTAAAACATTCAATGTAACTTTAAATAGTTTACTGATTAAATATAATTGAAGTGTATCCGAGTATAAAGGATAACTGTCCCAACAACTGAGGGAAAGCAAGTGACAACAGAACTAACTTTAATATTTTACGTTCTTTTGGCCTTCAGCTGTTTTGCTACACTTTCATATTAACTGTTCTGTCTCTATTTATTTAGTTAACCACTTCTAAATCAAGATATGTAACAGATTAACTGGCGACCTCGCCAGGATACGTTTTGTATAAGTTTCACTAAGTTTATATCGTATCATAATCATGCCTGAAATTATTAATAAGGAAGATGTTAAGAATTTCATAGAATAGTCACCCGTTGCTGATGACATCGATCACTTGTCCAAGGCAGAGTTAATAGTACTAGCCTCGTATCTTGAGCTAACTGTCTCGGACAAGTGAAAACCTGAAATAGCACACATCATAAAGTCAGAATTATTTGGGATTCACGAGGGCGGTGAGCATAACGGAGACGAGGGCGGTGAGCATGACGAGGGCAGTGAGCCAAATGGAGTGGCTGGTGGAGGACTCGGTAATGGGATACAGATGCGGTTTGGTGATCATTTGCCACAGGGATTTACCCCTGAGCAATATTTAGAATTAGCCAGATTAAATGCTGCCCAGGCAGACGCTCAGCTAGATCATCAATTTCGCATGGCCCAATTAGCTGCTCAACCAGAATCCAAAACCAATGTGCTTGCTCCCCCTCCGGGATTAACCATGACTAGTGTAATTCCCCCATTCACAGAGGACTATGTTCAGGAGTTTGTTGTGTTGTTCGAGGAGGTTGCTACAGGTATGGAGTGGACAAGAGATCGGTGGTCATTTATGTTGCAAACGGTGTTGACAGGACAAGGTCGGGAAACTTACATATCGGTAGAGTCTGAGGTTCGGCAAGACTATGACCCTCTCAAAGCAGCCATTCTTAAAACCTACAAACTGCTGCCTGAAGCATATAGACAGACTTTCAGAAAGACTCTTAAACAATTTGAGGAAACTCATACGGTGTTTGCCAGGACCATGAACAAAGCTTTAAATAACTGGCTAACAAGTAAGAATGTCACTGAGTTTAAGGGTCTGAAAGAGTTAATCTTGCTTGAGAACTTCCTATGGAAGGTAGAATCATCAGTAGCCTATCATTAAAGAGGGAAAAAGGTAGAAACTCTTGCCGAAGCTGCAGACATGGCTGATACTTCTGTACTAAACAACAAATTTCGTGGGAAAAAGCCCTATGATAATAATAAGTTCTCCAATCACAAAACTGATAAATCTAGTCACTCGCAAAAGCCTGTAACGTCTCCCCACGTAAGCCAAACTAAAAATGCTCCCCCCCAACTAAGAATGTGACTCCTGGTAATGGTAACAGAGGTGGGGCCCAAACCAATAATAATAATGCTTACAAGGGGAATGTATCCCCGAAAGTGTGTAACTATTGTGGCAAGAGAGGCCACTTAGCTTATCAGTGTTGGGCTAAGGAGAGAGTAGAGAGATCGGGGCCGACAGTAGCCGCCGTAACTGCCTTCCCAAATAACCAAAACCACCCAAATGTGCCTTTGATGCAGGACTCTTGACAGGAGTACCTAGCTACTAACTTAAATCAGACAGGAAATGGTGTAGTAGCGTGTGTGGTCCAACCCGCAAGGGTTAAACCTGTCTTCGTGTCCCCAACAGTTCAGGATAGCTACCGTCCCTTTATTTCATCTGGATGTGTGAAAATAAATGGTTGTGTAAATGAGGTAAAAATCTTAAAGAGATACTGGTTCTACTAGCACCCTCATGGTGAATCCTTATTCTGAATGCCCAACTGGCGAATCAGTAATAATGAGAGGTGCTGGAGGTCAGTTTTCTGCTAACTTGGTGAATGGTGAGATTGAGTGTGATTTGCTGAAGGGTGAAGCCTGTATAGCTTTGTGTAGGCCTCAGGACATCCCTGTGCCTGGGGTAACACTCCTTTTGGGGAATGATGTGGCTGGTGAGAGGGTCCGACCAGACTCCATTTTGTCGCTTTCCCCTGTTGACGAGCCACTAACCGGTGAGCTCGAGAAGGAGATGCCAAAGGTTTTCCCAGTGTGTGCTGTCACTCGATCTATGGCCCAAGTAGCAGTTCCCTCAGATATAATTGTACCACCTGTGAAGGTAGATAGAAGGGATGTAAGAGTAGTGAATGATGCTCTAACTGTGCCTGAAGCGGAGACTGAAGTAGATCTGTCTGACACCTTTATGGCTAACCTTGAGCCGAATGATCATGAAACTCTTCCTAATTGTCCTAGTGGCCTGATAGAGTTGCAGTGAGATAACAGGGAGTGTAAGGAGTTCGCTGCCAGTGCCGTGAGTGAAGAGGAGAGTGAAAAGGAGAAGGGTGAATGCTTCTATATGAAGATTCAAGGAGTTTTGTGGCATGTATGAATTACGGTGTTATACACACCCAAACATAAAATAACTAAATAGTAATACATTAATTCTAATGCATGCAGTTTAATTATGGAGTTATACACACCCAAACATAAAATAACTAAATAGTAATACATTAATTATAATACATGCAGTTTAATTATGGTGTTATACACACCCAAACATAAAATAACTAAATAGTAATACATTAATTATAATACATGCAGTTTAATTATGGTGTTATACACACCCAAACATAAAATAACTAAATAGTAATACATTAATTATAATACATGCAGTTTAATTATGGTGTTATACACACCCAAACATAAAATAACTAAATAGTAATACATTAATTATAATACATGCAGTTTAATTATGGTGTTATACACACCCAAACATAAAATAACTAAATAGTAATACATTAATTATAATACATGCAGTTTAATTATGGTGTTATACACACCCAAACATAAAATAACTAAATAGTAATACATTAATTATAATACATGCAGTTTAATTATGGTGTTATACACACCCAAACATAAAATAACTAAATAGTAATACGTTAATTCTAATACATGCAGTATAATTATGGTATTATACACACCCAAACATAAAATAACTAAATAGTAATACATTAATTATTCTAATACACGCAGTTGGGATTCATAAAAGACTTATCTATATAAAGTAAACATTCCGAACACACACTCACACACACACACACACACACACACACACACAACTTTGATGGGCACTCATTATTTTTTGGTTTTAAACCATACTAGGCTAGGCAAGGGCATTCCTCATCGACTAAGCAAAAAAGTCGTTCAAAGAACTTATATCCATCAATCGGTTATCCATCAATCCCGCTTGTATAGAACTGTCAAGTAAATCAGACATACGAGTGGGCACATCGGAAGGTACCATATTTTCAGGTCGTCATTCATAAAAAAACTTATTAAGCAAATCCAAATAGACACCTTGGGGTTTTTGTTTCGTTTCGTTCTTGTCATTTCCCCCACTCTTTTTCTCCGCACCCTTTCATTTGCTAGATTTTTCGACTCGATCCCCCTCAACCGCATCTCCATCGTTTCCTGGTGGGGAGATCTGGCGAAGGGGCTGTCGACCTCTTTTCAGCGGTTGTTCTTGTTGCAAAGGGGCGCCAATCAGAGGACCCCCAATAGTGCGGGGATTCACTACCACATCCTGGGTGTTGAAGGCGCTACGGGGGGCGGTCTGAGCGGAGGTGGAGCAGGGTGGGCGCGGTCGTCTGATCCCGGGTGACGACGACGCGTGGGGTGGAGATTACGGCGACCGCGGGTGCGTTCACCACCCCACCCACCACCCCACCCACCCCTGCGGGCGGGCTCACCACTATGGCAGTATATTGGGGTCACCCGCTCCACGGAGCCTACCTGCTTCCGCGGAGGGTCCGAGGTCCACGTAATTTTAGAGATTGAGTATGAAATTTGAATATTTAAGTTAATTACTCGGTTTCAATACATAAGCAAGTGTATAAAAATTACATATTATTTTATCTTCATGCATAAAAAAAAAAAAATCTTGGCTTTATTGATTTATTTTTATTTGTTTGCATTAACCTAACGAAAAAACCTAACCTAACCTAAATGTATTTGGGGGTTATTAGGTTAGGTTAGGTTAGGCTTTTTGGTTAGGTTAGGTTAGGTTTTTTGGTTAGGTTAATGCTAAAAAAAAAAAAAAAAAAAAAAAAATCCGGTGGATAAAAATTATATAGCAATGAAGCATAAAATGATAGGAACCCAAAACTACCATTATAAATGAGATCCCAGCTGTGGTGCGGCTCGTAAATATTGACCAAAGTTCCTTTGCACTAATATGGGAGGAGTATGTGTTTTAGATCATAATAAAGTCAATAAGTCATTGACCAAATCTTTTGTTTACATGGCGAAGACTCGGCAGACGACGTACGCTAAACGCTATTTTCACCATTATATATATTATTTATTAGTAATCTTTTCTACTTTAACCCTTAATTAGCGGCTCACCACATAAGTCGAGTTAAATAAAGCTGGACTATGTGGCGGCGCTCGACATAACTCGAGTGGCAATTTCAGCACGTAATGTTGCTGAGAGAGAGAGACAAGTGGTGGCAGGAGAGTAGCGAGCGTATGACTGCTCCAGACCACCGCGGCGAACCTACTGACACGAATCTCACCTCCCTCCTACCTCTCTCACTCGCTATATAAGGAATTGTATGGGGAAAGTGCCTAATTACATGCTTTTTGCACTCGCGTTGCACGGTTATTGCAAGAAAACTAGCCATCATAAAAGGATCGTTATGGTGTCATTCGAAAGCTCTGTTTATGCCCTTTCAGGGATAGATACTTGTTTTACGTTCTGGGTCTTATTTAGGCATGAAAATGATCACGTAAACAGCCCTATTTTGGCTAAAAACACCCCGCTGGGCGGTACATATAAATAAACCGCATAGGCCGCTCTTAAGGTGTTAATGCATCAAAATAACTTAATTTGTAATTTTATACACTTGTTTATGTATTAAAACCGATTAATTAACGCAAATATTCAAATTTCATACTCCAACTCTAAAATTACGTGGACCTCGGACCCTCCGCAGAGGTAGCTAGGCTCCGTGGAGCATGTGACCCCAATATACTGCCATACACCACCCCCGCGGCCTCGACGCTAGCCACGGGCACGGGGACCGTCCTCCCCCTCGTCACCACGGCGCTTACCGTGGGAGGTGCTGTAGATGTCACTCGGGGAATATTCCCCACCGCCCCACTCATCACCTATGGTGTATGATGGTGTCTATGGTGTTATAATAAGCTTGAGCGCACTCGTGGGGAAAACTGACCGTATTTTTGTAAACACTCAGTCCATTGACGGATACGGCTATTTCGGATAAATTTTCATTGGTAAAAAAACAACCCATTTGTATTATAAGCACCGGCGAAAGCGCTCATATCAACCATGGCAATGTAGAGACGTTCCGGAATAACGCTAACCCAAGGCAAATCACAAACGATACTTGTCTGCATTTTACCGAGAACGAGGGATTTGTAGAGTATTTTATTGAAGAGAGATTTGGTACTCTCACCGTCGGACAGGTGATTGTTTAAGGCCGCCAGGGCGGAAGGGAAAGGATTGAGTCTGGTCACCCAAAGTTTGGCGAAATCGATATGGGCTCTTGTTCCATCACCCGTACCGTCACTGTTCAAAAACCAAGATTCATTCGCTAATTCTAACCTAATTTTAACCGGCACATCATCACACAAGGCTATATCGGACATAATGGGAAATGTCATATGGAGTCTGTGTTCTTTAAAGTTTTTCAGAATATTTTTATATTTGGTATTTAACCCAGTAAAATATCCCGCATCGTAAGTATCGACAATGTTCCCATTCTTGTAGTCTTTAAATAGATTTCCCAATTCTCCCAAAGACTTGAGTTTGGTGGGAGAAATGCTCGTCACCATTTTAATATAGGACCAGTAATTAAAATAGGGATTTGTTTCCACCATTTGGTCCCCGATATAGACTTGGATAGATTATTTTGAATACGGTGTTCCCCGTGCCATTGCAATATTCAACATTGACGGCTTCTTCTAATTTGGATATCCCATCCGCCTGCGTTAGACCCAGTTTAAGCTCTATGACCAATTTGGAAAGGTCAATTAAAGACCCCTTCACCCCCGGGATGCGAAACTCCAAGTATTTATCTTTGAGTCTCGAATTACTACTTAAGTTTTCGGGTAGAATATCTATGAGCGACTTAGATGCGATGGAACTTTCAACTAGACGTTGTCGGTGAATCCTGGGAAATTCCCCCACTATACTGGGGGTGTATTCGGATACTGGGACTGTCGGCATCGACATGTTGTCGCTCTCACCCTCGAACTATTATAAATTAAATTGCGAGGGGGACTTCCTTTTATGAACCGCTTCCCACACGCGACTAAAGCGTGTCAAAGATGTCTTTCATTTTATGACATGCACTCCCCCGCTTCCTTTTCCTTTCCTTCGTTTTCTTCTTCTTTGACGTTGTGGCTTTTTTTCTCCTTTCATTATTCTACTGCCCACACCCTTTAGGGCCTCTACGCCTCTCTTTTTTAAAGAACCCCTCACGCCGCTGTTACCGCTGCTCACATCTTGTACAACGTCTTGGGCAAACTGAAGGGCGCTGGGCGCGATGTTGCGAAATAAAAAGGGCATCGCTGTTTTAGCCAGCTTAGCCAGGGTGCTGAAAAATCCCCCACCCCGCGGGTGGAACCTACTAGATAATGGTGAAAATTTTACGGTTTGAATGTGATCAAATCCACCCTCTCTAAAGCGAGTGGGGGCGTTAAGGAGTTTAGAGAACTCATCTTCCGAGGGAGGATGGAACACATCAACTCTCGTTGATGATTGCATGATGAAAAGTGCACTCCACCTCGGTGGAAAATACAATTTTAGAGACGAGGCTGCGGTATCTACCACATCCTCACCCACACTCGCACCCGCCCCCAACACGAGCACAGCCTCCACATTGTACGTTAGGAGTTGGCGCGTCATTTCTCTTAGCTCGGGCAGGTAGCTCTCATTCCAATCGCGACATAATTTTCCCCCCAACCCTATGCCGGCCGGAATAACAACCCTGCGAATTAATTTGTTGTTCATCACGTAATCCACCAAATTATTGAGGCATTCTTTAAAGTGCTCTAGTCTTTTCTCTCGCGAGTCAGACATAAGCCCATTCACATAACCCTACTATTTTCTACAAAATATTGGGCCACGGGGTTGTATTCCAAAGGTTCTCCCAGACCAAACTGCGTCACCAGACCAACGACGAGAGAATAGTTTTTGTCCCGAGGAGGTTCCCTCACCGTCAAAGAGCCCACATTAGGCCTATCACACCAAACTGCTCTATTTAAGTCAAATAGCTGCTTTCTCCCGTCGAGAAGGTTGGCGTAAGAATAGATCTCAGCGAGATCTTTAACTATGCCAGCCGGCTTAAAACACGTGGCGTTAATGGCTGTTACGAGACACGTATTGGGGTAAAAAAACTGTCTGTCGGTCATCCGACCCCGAGTGGGTGTAAGAGGGTGCATTTCCATTATTGAATGTCGTATCTCTCTCTCTATCTATATATATATATATATATATATATATATATATATATATATATATATATATCTATATATATATATCTATATATCTCTCTCTCTCTCACCCACTCGCACAGTCTCGTGTCGGTGGCTGTCTAACCGCGAGTCACGTCCACGCACCCTATTCTATAGTCCGTATGACTCCCAGCCCTCCCTCGGCACCTGCGCAAAGGTAGATGAGCCCGAGGTACCGCCGAATAATTGCTTTTTCGCCTTATTACTGCGTATCCTAGACGGATCTACTTTCGTGCTGTGCATGAGTAATCGGATAAAGGGCACGTCTTCGGGACTAAAAAAAAAAAAAAAAAAAATCCATTTGCTGGTGCCGTCTGGATCTTGGTAGTACTACATTACCACTTCCCTAACGTAAAATACAGATGGGCCAGGGAAAATTGTAACACTGCTGCCAACCATCCTTTACACTTGTTAAACGTCCCCCCCTCCCCCCCCAACCACCAATGTCGCCATCATAAACCCGCCCACTCATTTGAATATGCAAGGTCTCTGATACCCCCTCCACCTGTCTTCGTTATAGTATTGTACACACACACACACACACTCTCGGATGGAACTAATAATTGATAGTGTGTGAATGAAGTATGTATTGGACTAACATAGGCTATACTGACAAGAAATATATCATGTCAAATAAACAAATATTTTGTTTATACTGTGCCCATATGCAAGCATATTTGACTCATAAAACATGCAATTCAAAGTCTGATTAGTTCATACTGATATATATATAATTATATGCTATAACTAAAGAGCTCATAGAGCGCATACCTCTGCCTACGTTGATCAAAACTCTAAAGAAGCAAATCGTCCTTGGTGCATATCCTATCTGTCCACATAATTTCGTGAAGATCGGTTCATAAATTTACGAGATAGCCTACCTGACGATGGTATGCGCTCTACCGATCGGCTCCATAACTTAATAACTTCTTCCCAGGTGAGTACCCTCCCAATTTCAGGAAGATAGGTTCATAGGTTTTTAAGATATCTTGTACACAATTACACAGACAGATACACCGACAAACAGAGGTAAAAACATAAAATCTCGGCGCTTTCGCAGGCGGAGGTAAATAACCTGCCTATAACGGTCAGTGGGGTGACGCTCGGATTAAACCCACTCAATATTATATTTTATAGACTATATATCTCATTGGTTATAAATACACTTGCCTCAGTGAAGAATGTCCATATTAATGGGAGAGCTGTCTGTAACGAGTGCCACCACCCCTTTGATTTAATTATATATACAATGTATATACCGGTATGTTATAAATACCATGGTCACAGGTAGGAATGCACAAATAAAATTAGATATTACTTTATTTAAAAATAAATTATTATTTTTATGCAGAGTATTTATTTGTTATAAATACATTTGGTCATTGGCAGGCATATTAAATTAAGCCATGTTATAATGTTACATGTAATTATAATGTTACATGTAAAATGTACGTTAAACACAAAGATTATAATGATTGGTTTTCGTTGTCACTTTCATTAGACTCCTCACTACTGGTGTCTGACTGTGAAATTGTAATGGTAAAGGATTCAAACAAGTGTTCAAAGGCTGTGTCTTTATCTCTGTAATCTGCTTCAATCTGTCGCGTGTGTTCAGTGCATTTTCGCCAATAATCCGGGGTTACGTCATCAATAGCCTGTCGTGTAAGCTGCTCCACCTTCTTGAGATATTGCTTATCATTGGAATTGTGTTTCTTCACATCTTGCTTGACTTTGGCCCAAACAAGCTCAATCGGGTTAAGCTGACAATAATAGGGTGGCAGTCTAACCACTTTATGTCCGGCTGCTTCTGCAAGTTCGTCAATCTCGTAGGACACAATACGTTTCCGGTGTTGTTTAACCAATTGTAAGAGTTCCATTCGGATGTGAGAGGGTGCATGGGGGATGGAGTTCTCTGTCAACCACTTCACTATGACTGCTTTCCTGGAGCTGCTAGTTGGGGCCTTGCTCAGCTGCACGTTGTGATAAGGGGCATTGTCCATAACAATCAACGAGTTTGCAGGGATGTTTGGTAAGAGTTTCTCTGTGAACCATTTCTTGAAAGTGTGTTGGTTCATTGAATTATGGTAGTCCCCTTTGTTACCAAACTTGGATTGGAACATAAGCAGAGCACCTGGGATAAAACCTTCAGATCCGCCAGCATGAACAATGATGAACCGTGCACCTTTACCTGTTTTTGTTTTAGGCCCAATGGTTCCTTCTGTGTTGGTCCAACACTCGCCAACCCAGGTGTTTTGGTTGACCCATGTTTCATCAAGATATACTTCGGGCCTTGGGTTAACGCTATGCCGGTTCTCATTTATTTCTCTGAGATATTTATTCCGTGCCGCTATACTGTCAGTTCTCTCCATCAGAAGGGCTCTGCTGCTACAATGTTTCTTGTACCGAAACCCCATCTCCCTCAATATTTTCCATAGACTGTCTCTTTTTCCTGTAAATGCAATTGGTGGCTTAATTAACCTTTTCTAGAAGAAAATCAAGTGTTGGTATTTCTCCCCTTTCATAGAACGCCAAAACTTCTCTCCGTATTGCTTCCTTGTCAAAATCGTCCACATTTCCTGTAACAGGGGAAACTCTCTTTTTCCTAACTGGTGACTTTATAACCCCATCATCAGTCTTGGAAGCTTCATATCTGATTTGTATTACGAGTGACAGGGACACTTTCGTTGCCTCGCAGGTTTTCTCCATGATCTCTTTTACTGGTCTATTCTTTCCTTGTTCTTCAAAGTACTTGAACACATTCAGTACAATATTTCGACTTTGGCTATCAAGTCGTGGGGCATTAGCGGGTCTGCTTGCACCAGCTGGAGGAAATTGCGGAAGAGACACCGCCATCCTGCCTCTATGTATGGGAGAATGAGAGTGACGACTTTCATGCCAATTTGTCCGTTCTCCGCCCTTCCAGCCCCCCCCCCCCCCTCCTCTCCATTCTCCCTGTACCGTATTCTCTAAACAGGTGTGACGACACACCTAGCAGGATATATTAAAAGGAATAACTATTATGTCTTCAGAAACTTTGAATGAATATCATTACTTTCTATATAATTATATTTTGTAGCAATATTACAAGGACACACATCCTTGTAAAGGAGAGACAGGGAGAAGAGAGTGTTACGACCTGGCACTCGGGTACACAAGGGCTCTCAATCAGGACTCGAATATGGCTCGCTGCCACAACGGAAACACACGATCCCAACCCCTGAGTACTGCCAGCCGAACAAAAAACACCAATACCCTCCAGAGTTCAATCTGCTATAACGGGGTATACAAGAACTCGGTACTAGTGTTCAACAACTGACTAATAAAGAGACAGGAATTATCTAGTCTGGTCAACAATCAAACAAAGAAGTAAGAAACAACAACACCAAAGAATAGTGTTGGCCGAAGCCGAAGTAATCCACCCTTGACTAAGAACTTAAGAAGTCCTCCACCCTCTACTTCGCATCGGCACTATTACGTTACGTTAATTAATAGTCCTTAACACCTTACGAGCGGCCTATGCGGTTTATTTATATGTACCGCACAGCGGGGTGTTTTTAGCCAAAATAGGGCTGTTTACGTGATCATTTTCATGCCTAAATAAGACCCAGAACGTAAAACAAGTACCTATCCCTGAAAGGGCATAAACAGAGCTTTCGAATGACACCATAACGATCCTTGTATGATGGATAGTTTTCTTGCAATAACCGTGCAACGCGAGTGCAAAAAGCAGGTAATTCGGTACTTTCGGTACATAATTGAGTATGCAGCGAGTGAGAGAGGGAGGAGGGAGCTGAGATTTGTGTCAGTAGGTTCGCCGCGGTGGTCTGGAGCAGTCATACGCTCGCTAGTCTCCTGCCACCACTTGTCTCTCTCTCTCAGCCACATTACGTGCTGAAATTGCCACTCGACCTATGTCGAGCGCCGCCACATAGTCCAGCTTTATTTAACTCGACTTATGTTGCTCGCCGCTAATTAAGGGTTACGCATCGAGCAAGGAATCTTCTGAAAAAAGTTAGATGCTTCTCGGATGCTCGTAAGAAGTACGTATCGGATTTTGAACAGTAATTCAATAAGCAAAAACACTGGCAATTAAATACTATTAAAGGTTTAAATTGGCATAAGAATAATTAAAAAGAATATGCAATAGTAAATGGCAAACATTAAAAAGAAGTACTCGTGGGCCACTAATCACTAAAGTAGCCAAGCGTGCAACACATGAAATCAATAGTGCATAAACAATATCATACATAAGGAAAGCTTCAATACTATTCTGTATCTACTAATCGAGTAAAGTCTAGCTGGGGTACTGTGGGCAAAAGGTAGCAGTGACTGAGCAAAAACGGCTCGTAGCCTAGCGAAGTCCTCACAACTGTTTAAAGTATTACGTTAACACTAACAAGTGCACTTTGAGAAATCCAGATCCCTTGTATCTGGTTTTCTCCCGGGTCCTTGACAAAGCAAAAACAAACTGTTAATAAAATACAGGGTGGTTAGGCTCTTGCCCTCACGCACTGTAAATTATTAACTCAACACAGTCAGCCGCGAAGACAACCTAGGCTTCACTGAACCGAAACGAGTATGCAGGTTTATCGCTTAACCACTGCATCAAACAACAACTCGTAACACAGAAAAGCCTTACCCCAGTCTAGCATTACCTAGACTAGCAGAAAACAGGAATAATAATAATAACACACAGGGAAATGCATATACAAGTGCAACAAACATAAATCAATTCTATTCTAAGTTAACCCTTCCAAAATAGGCTATCTAATAGGCAAGTATCTAGTGAGAACTCAAGCGATAATACGTTGGCTGACTAGCTCTGCACCAACGGGACCATGGAAGTTAAACAGGCAGGGAAAAGAGGAGATAAGAATGTAAGGTAGTAGAGAAAGTTCACATCAGTCAGAAGAATATATATAGTTAGCAAGGGAAATGAGAAGTCGCTCTGCCTAATGAGTTCTGATGAAAAATGGCTAGACTTCCCTTTTTATACCCGGCCCTCTAGTGAGCCCAACGTGAACTACTAAGGACCGCCCACTGACAATCATTACGTAATTTATCTCTCTCCTCTGGGATAGACAAAGGCTCCCCTAGCACTGAGGGGAGGGGGGAGGGGGGAGTGCTAGTGAGTTAGGCCCACCTCCCGCATGGCGCACCCACTGACCCCCAACTGTGGCTGCTGCTTCTCCCATCATTACAAATAAGTTTTACACACAATACTTATAACTAATGATATAAAATAGAACTCGTTGACTCAGATGAAAACATAATACATATTCATATTACTTATAGTACAACGGCTCACATGAACTAAGTTAGGAAACTCTACATAGACTACAGTCAAAGTTCCTGCCCTGACGATCCTAGCGAGAGTGGGGCATGACTAGGCATTCTGTACAGCATGCTCACACGTGGACATGCGTCACACCTCCCCCAAGATTTTACTTGCTCAACCCTGAGCTAAAATCTGACAAACACAGAACCCCATCAAGCCCCTCACACCCAGCGACCCCATGGCACTAAAACAAAGCTGAGTTTATCACCAAAACACATCTTATTATTAAAAAAAAAAAATCACATTTTATAACTACTCCCAACAATAGCAAAAAGACACAATATCATGCTCCCAGAGCGAGCTTACAGCAGCTCAGCCGTTTGATAGTTCGTGGACTACTCAAACTCTATAGGCTATGACAACTTATACGATTACCTATATCAAAAGAAAGAGTTTTTATATGATTTTTATATTTTAATATGTTTTTCCCAGCTGCACTATAAGGGCAGCCTATTTTCCTCCACTCAAACCCACACACCTGTGATAGCCTACGACTGATCATCCACCCTTGATAAACAATCCGCGATCACATTGTCACATCCAGCAATATGACGGATGTCCAGGTTATACTCCTGCAACATCAAAGACCACCTGGTCAGTCTCATATTGCGATTGTGAAATTGATTCAGGAATCTCAAAGGGTGATGATCAGTGTAGATAACCACGACTGGGCCATAGGCTGGAACATACACCTCGAAGTGCCTGAGCGACAGCACAATCGCCAGTAATTCCTTTTCTATTGTAGAATAGTTCTTTTGTGCAGCATTGAACTTCTTAGAAAAGAAACTTACTGGGTGTTCCACACCTTCATTGTCTGTCTGTAGCAAGATGGCACCAGCCCCTACACCACTAGCATCTGTTGCCAGCTGAAAAGGCCTGTTAAAGTCCGGGGCCCTGAGTATCGGGTGAGTACATAGCAAATGTTTCACCAAAGTGAAAGCCTTTTCACACTCAGGTGCCCACAAAAACTTTTTGTCTTTAAATAACGAATCTGTGAGAGGTGCCAACACCGTTGAGTAACCTTTTATGAAGCGTCTGTAGTAGCCTATCATACCCAAGAATCTCATAATCTGCTTCTTGGTTGTTGGGTGCGGAAATTTATTGATAGCCTGTACCTTGTTCTGAGGAGGGCACACCTGTCCCCTTCCCACTACAAACCCAAGGTACTGCACAGTGGCTTTTACGAAGTCACACTTTGCCAAATTTACTACCAGACCTGCTTCACTAAGTTTCCGGAACAAGGTCTCAAGGTGCTCACAATGGCTCTCAAAGTCGTCATTATAAATTATTACATCGTCCAAATATACGGTGCAATTTGGAATGTCCTATACAATTTCATTCATCAGGTTCTGAAACGTTGCTGGTGCATTCTTAAGTCCGTAAGGCATAACATTGCACCGGTAGGTACTCCCGTCCACAACAAAACCACATACCTCTTTAGCACGCTCGGACAAAGGTACTTGCCAGTAACCTTTTACTAAATCTACTTTAGACAAAAAACGAGCATTACCAATTTTGTCAACACTATCATCAACCCGGGGAAGAGGATATGGGTTAGTTGGAGTCAAACCGTTTAACCTATGGAAATCAATACAAAAGCGTACCTTGCCATCTGGCTTAGGCTGCAGTGTTACGGGGGAAGTCCACTTAACTGTGCCTTTCTCTATCAACCCTCTACCGAGCATATACTCCAACTCATCCCTCAGAGCTGGTAGTTTTATGGGGGGCACACGGTACGGGATTGACTTAAAGGATAGATGGTCCCCCACGTCAACATCATGCATAGCCTGAGTAGTGAGGCCTGGGTGTTCAGCAAATACAGTGGGGTATGAACCGAACAACTGACGGATAGCATCAAACTGCGGCTCAGGCAAATGAGCTATAGCCTCGTCAGCCCTTAGGCTCGAGTTCCCCGCCCACTGATCCGCTGAAACATGTTGATCCCAGCTATCCTCCTCTGAAGCTTGACTGTCCCCCTCTCCTTCTCCACCACGGCCGCAACAAGCCAACACAGGGACAGTGAGAGGCTCAGAGGGGCGCCTCACATACTCTTTAATAAGGTTCACGTGACATAACTGGTTCTTTTTCCTCCTGTCTGGAGTGGCAACAAGGTAATCTAAGTTTGAAATTTTTTCTACAATTTTATAAGGTCCAGTGTACTTCGCAGAGAGGGGGTTACCAACCAAAGGCAACAAAATTAATACCTCTTGTCCTACAGTGAACTTCCGGAGCCTCACTTTGCGATCATACCTGTCCTTCATCAAAGCTTGTGATTCTGTCAAATTTCTACCTGCCATCTCCAGACTCTTAAGCATGCGCTCACGGCTTTCAAGCACATACTTTAATAATGGACAAGGCTGCACAGTCCCCTCCCAAATTTCTTTCAGCATGTTAAGGGGGCCCCTGACACGGTGTCCAAAAATCAGCTCGTTTGGACTAAATCCCAGGCTCTCACCAGGTACCTCCCGAGCAGCAAACAGCACATAAGGCAATCCAAGATCCCAATCCATACAGTTGTCAGCACAATAACACCTGAGCATGCTTTTAAGTGTAGCATGCCACCGCTCAAGCACCCCTTGACTCTCAGGGTGATACGCTGACGATACTACTGCTCGTATCCCATGCTGTTGCATTGTTTGCTTGAACATGTTGGAGGTGAAAATAATTAGATCCCTGATCAGACTGAATCTCCTCCGGGTACCCGTACCTTGAGAAGTACCACAACAAGTTACTGACTACCGTCTTAGCCATTCCATTTTTCATAGGGTATGCATCGGGGTATCTAGTGGCAACATCCATTATGGTTAACAAAAATTTATTTCCAGCCTTAGTGGGACGGAGTGGACCAACCATGGCAACAATAATTTTACTAAAGGGTGGCCCAATCACAGGAATAGGGTGTAACGGAGCCTTAGGAATAACTTGGTTCGGTTTCCCGACACGTTGACAAATATCACATGAGTTTATCTATGACTGCACATGAGACTTCATCCCCGGCCACCAAAACAATGTCCCCAAAGCCGCCACCGTTTTTCTCACCCCTAGATGTCCTGCCAGTGGTATGTCATGCGCCAACCTCAGTAGGCTATCCCTGCACTCCCGTGGCACCACCAACTGGTCCACTACTCCGGACCCCTTTGGCCAACTACGTTTAGGGTCTTGAAAACGCCTATAGAGGATGCCTTCTAAACAAACAAAAAATTCCCGGCTGTGCATCGCCGTCCTCGTCGAGCTCTACAGCTCCATTAGCACACGTTTGGAGCTCAGGGTCCTCTAGTTGCAACCGACGTATATCTGAGGGTGCCAAGCGATCTAACTGCTCCCGGAGCAATGCATGACCTTCCCTGATACTGGGCTGCTCCCTCTGTCTCTCTCGATGTACCTAACGTTGCTGTCGTGGAGACTCGTCATGCCCAGCCTCGTCACTCTCGATGACAGGCCCAGGGGCTACTCCAGAATTAAGTAATGGTGCTAATACTGAATCACCCAGGAGAGCCGCCGAGTCAAAACTCTTAAAACCAAACTCCAGCTTTAGCCTCCTCCTGTTGATCGTTCCTCCGCTGGTCTGAAGACGGAGGACTAGGCTGTGACACTTTAGCTGCCCGAGCTCGGGTGACAACACACGCCATGGGTTGTGTCTGGCACCGCTCGACCCACTCTTGCTCTTCCCTACTCACGTCGGCCGGCCTCTCGGCAACGACTAAGGGTAGAACCTCAGAAGCGGGCATTGCAAAGTCATTGCCGAGAAGAAGGTCGACGCCCTCCACTGGCAGTTTCTCCACAATCCCGACATCCAATTCATGTGCCACACCATCCACCTCCAACTCCAACCGCACCAGCGGGTATGACCGAGTTGCATTAATACCCTGCACCACTACCACCCGAGCCGCGTTTATAGGGTAGCCAGTCAAGTTTTTCATCAGAGTCTGGGAAGCACCTGTATCACGCAAGACCTCTACTCCATGCTTGCGTCCCGCCCACATCACGCAACCCCGCCCTCTATGGTCGCAAAAAACATCCTGAGCAGGGTTCGAGCCTCCCAGGTGCTTCTGCATTGGCTGTGCCTCAGCCTCTGACGAACTGCCCCGGGCAAACTCAGATGACTTCGGAGACACACCAATGTTGCAGGCCAAAGACACAGCTGCTGTAGGTGGTTTGCTAGGACAGACTCTTGCAAAGTGCCCCTTTTTATGACAATGATAACACTCCAACTCCCCTTTGGGCTTCCCTTGCTACTAGGAAGGGCCCGGCCCCTTCTTAAATGGGACGGTGCTAGTCTTGTGGTCAGTCTTGGTATCATGGCTCTTGTACTTGTTTGCATAATGTATATCACTAACTCGGGGGGGTGGGGCGTCACGCCCCTTGTTACCTGCCTCACTACGCTGGGCAGACCCGCACCCACGAATTAGTGATAGCCGGAGGTCAGCCATCTCAGCTGCCTCCTGTAGAGTTTTTGGGTTCTTTTCTTTAATAGTTAAAGTCATTTCTGCACCAGTACACTTATAAAACTGCTCGAGCAGAAACAGCTCAGTCAACTGTTCTGCCGTCTCAGCTTTCTCAGAACGTGTCCAGTTTTTAAGTGCATCTTTTAAGTCCCGGGCATGTTCAAGAAAGGTCGCCTCCCTAGTCTTTGTAACACCCCGAAACTTCAATCGATATGTTTCCGGTTGCAACTCGTATGCCCGTAGGACAGCTCTCTTCAATTCTGGGTAGTCAATGCAAGACTCTAAAGGCAGTGCATCATAAGCCTTCAGACCCTTACCCGTAAGTCTTGAGGAGACTAGAGCTGCCCACTTCTCTTCAGGCCAATTATGCTCCCTACACTTCTTCTCAAAACGATTAAAACATTCTGTGACTTCAGTTTCACTAAATACCGTCACCAATTTGACTAATTGGGCCAAGGACTGTTTTCTTACTTGGCCCTCACGGCCCATCCGAGTCCCTGTCGACTCTGCACGAGTCTTATCTAAATCTAATTTAGCACAATATTTCTCCGAGTCGTACCTAAGCTCAGCCTCATGCCTCCTAACCTCAATCTCCTGCCTCCTGGTCTCATTCTCCTGCTTCCTAGCCTCAATCTTAGCAAGCTCAAGTCTAAATACCATATCTGGAGACAGGCAGGAAGAGGGAGCTGCCACTACTGAAGGAGGGGGGGCAAAAACTGGGGAACCACCATGTGCACCACCCGAGGGCACTCCAATCTGCCAATTCTCATCCCTCTGTGGGAGAGTGCTAACCTCCGGTAACTGAGTGGACGGCACTGTGGGAGTCGAGTGAGAGGGGATCTGGGGAGGAATCCCCCCATACGCCCTCTCCTCCGAAACAGTATTGTCGCCCACGCAACACCCAGGAAATCAGCTCCCCCTTGGACATCCCTACTACATTGGAAATGCCCAAAACCTTGGCTATCAGGTGCAAACCACAAACATCCACCCCAGTCAGCCTCTCCTCCGTCACGTGGTACCGCTTACTCACAAAAACTCTAGCATCCTCCTCACTGGTTACTAACGGCACACCTTCAAATGGCATCTCTCGCTCATCGTCAGTGCTAATGCACGACATACTGAAGTCCACAAAAAAATTCTCGAGACAAAAGTTTTAAACTTCCTATGCAAGCACTAATTACTAAATTAACTGGAGTCTCTTAAATGCTTTACTAATTGCCATACAAAAAAAATATGCACGCTAAAATACAAACAAACAAATGTTGTACAACTCTGCAAAAATGTATACTGTTCACAAAATCCTAAGCAAGGTCGCCATTTGTTACGACCTGGCACTCGGGTACACAAGGGCTCTCAATCAGGACTCGAATATGGCTCGCTGCCACAACGGAAACACACGATCCCAACCCCTGAGTACTGCCATCCGAACAAAAAACACCAATACCCTCCAGAGTTCAATCTGCTATAACGGGGTATACAAGAACTCGGTACTAGTGTTCAACAACAGACTAATAAAGAGACAGGAATTATCTAGTCTGGTCAACAATCAAACAAAGAAGTAAGAAACAACAACACCAAAGAATAGTGTTGGCCGAAGCCGAAGTAATCCACCCTTGACTAAGAACTTAAGAAGTCCTCCACCCTCTACTTCGGATCGGCACTATTACGTTACGTTAATTAATAGTCCTTAAGCATCGAGCAAGGAATCTTCTGAAAAAAGTTAGATGCTTCTCGGATGCTCGTAAGAAGTACGTATCGGATTTTGAACAGTAATAAATAAGCAAAAACACTGGCAATTAAATACTATTAAAGGTTTAAATTGGCATAAGAATAATTAAAAAGAATATGCAATAGTAAATGGCAAACATTAAAAAGAAGTACTCGTGGGCCACTAATCACTAAAGTAGCCAAGCGTGCAACACATGAAATCAATAGTGCATAAACAATATCATACATAAGGAAAGCTTCAATACTATTCTGTATCTACTAATCGAGTAAAGTCTAGCTGGGGTACTGTGGGCAAAAGGTAGCAGTGACTGAGCAAAAACGGCTCGTAGCCTAGCGAAGTCCTCACAACTGTTTAAAGTATTACGTTAACACTAACAAGTGCACTTTGAGAAATCCAGATCCCTTGTATCTGGTTTTCTCCCGGCTCCTTGACAAAGTAAAAACAAACTGTTAATAAAATACAGGGTGGTTAGGCTCTTGCCCTCACGCACTGTAAATTATTAACTCAACACAGTCAGCCGCGAAGACAACCTAGGCTTCACTGAACCGAAACGAGTATGCAGGTTTATCGCTTAACCACTGCATCAAACAACAACTCGTAACACAGAAAAGCCTTACCCAAGTCTAGCATTACCTAGACTAGCAGAAAACAGGAATAATAATAATAACACACAGGGAAATGCATATACAAGTGCAACAAACATAAATCAATCCTATTCTAAGTTAACCCTTCCAAAATAGGCTATCTAATAGGCAAGTATCTAGTGAGAACTCAAGCGATAATACGTTGGCTGACTAGCTCTGCACCAACGGGACCAAGGAAGTTAAACAGGCAGGGAAAAGAGGAGATAAGAATGTAAGGTAGTAGAGAAAGTTCACATCAGTCAGAAGAATATATATAGTTAGCAAGGAAAATGAGAAGTCGCTCTGCCTAATGAGTTCTGATGAAAAAATGGCTAGACTTCCCTTTTTATACCCGGCCCTCTAGTGAGCCCAACGTGAACTACTAAGGACTGCCCACTGACAATCATTACGTAATTTCTCTCTCTCCTCTGGGATAGACAAAGGCTCCCCTAGCACTGAGGGGAGGGGGGAGTGCTAGTGAGTTAGGCCCACCTCCCGCATGGCGCACCCACTGACCCCCAGCTGTGGCTGCTGCTTCTCCCATCATTACAAATAAGTTTTACACACAATACTTATAACTAATGATATAAAATAGAACTCGTTGACTCAGATGAAAACAAAATACATATTCATATTACTTATAGTACAACGGCTCACATGAACTAAGTTAGGAAACTCTACATAGTCTACAGCCAAAGTTCCTGCCCTGACGATCCTAGCGAGAGTGGGGCATGACTAGGCGATCTGTACAGCATGCTCACACGTGGACATGCGTCACAAGAGAGAGAGGAAGGGGGGGGGGGGGTAAACTAGGGGGATATTGGAGAGACTTAGCCTGCATTCGTGCATAAAAATATAATGCGTGAAAGTTAGTATAATTGCATAGCAATATAGTTTATATGGAATGAGCAATCAATGATTGATGGACAGTAGGTAGATGGCATTACACTGCTGGTTAAGGGTACTATACGTACTGTACAATATAAGAATGGGAGGGAGGAACAGGTTTTTACAGGTGGGCTTGGCTATAGCGGAGGTAATGGAGACAAAAATTGGAGTGGAGAATTATCGGGAGGGTGCAGCAGCACTGCCAATTCTGGCTACTGCTGGTCTAAGGTCCCTAGACATCTGTATGTTGGGGAAGAAATGCTAACAAGTACTACCAAGATCCAGACGGTCCAGCAAATGGACTTTTAAATCCCCTCGAGTCTTTCGAATTACTTAATACTTTTAATATGTCAATAATATTATAATCATGTATCGGATCCAAAAGATTTCCCCGGGAGTCCCAAGAGACGCCCGAGGCTCTATTCTAGAGCGTTAGCAATGAATTTATGTATTGACGTTGGCCGAATGTACTCTCACCCACTAAAGCCGCCAAGTGGTGTAAAGGGGGTCTGGTCTTTTCAATAGGTCGAGTCATTATTCTTCCCACCGGTAATACATTCCGAGTTAAGGTGAAATTATTTTTCTTCTTTTTCCCGACCACGCGAAAATTGTCCCCTCGAATCGTTTCCTTTTTCTTCTTTGATAGTTTTTTTTTTTAGTTATTTTTTTCTTGATTGCGCATGCTCGGTTCGTTTCCTTTTTCTTCTTTAGTGGTATTTTATTCTTTTTCTTGGTTGGGCGTAATACCCGGGTTATTTTCTACCTTTAGACCGAGGGTGGTAGAATGTTGTTGCGATAACATGTTGTCGGAAATATTTTTGGGTATTAGGCAAAACTCCTTCATTGCGTTAAAAGACCGGTTATAAGGCTGGCGGCGAGGGGGAGCAGTACGGAGATAATAGCCCCACCCCTCTGCGATTTCAAAATCTTCCTTTTAGCGGGGGTGGATGTTCCTTTGCTCGCTACTTTTCTTATTTCGGTCTTATATTTTTTTAGGGTTTTAACCATTACCGTGTTTCGCGTCAGATTATTTTTTAAAAGGTTGGAAAAAATATTTGATAGGCAATCAATGTGCTTCTTCTTCAGAGCTACCACAAGTTTTTTGTGCTTATCCGAATCAAGTTTAGCGAGTAATAACACAAGATCCTTGTAAATGAGGGTTAGGGGCTTGGTTAGGCGTGACGACGATGATCGATTCATGCCCCTATATCCCGGCGCTGATCCACTGGTCTTGCCTCGAATCGTAACCCAACCAGGAAACGTAAAATTGTTTTCGACCATTGACAATTCTAGAATTCTTTATGATAATGGGGAACAACTCCGGCTTACGAACTTTGATGAGTTCTTCTCTGTAGAATAATCCCTGGATGGGGGAATTTGATAAATCTTGCAATCTATAGCCAGTTGGATATTGTCGTCTATCTACGGACGCGATTATAAATATCTCTTCTGTATTTTGAATGCGAAATCCCTTGCTAAATTGCGCCGCTCGCTCCGCGCCCACTATTCTAACGTAATCGTCGACGTTCAACTCTGGACACATTTTTCTCCGAGGTTTATCCCTTCTTTTATAATTGAGATTCCTCTTAACCCTCTCCGACATATGACGCAATTTTGAGCCAATTAGGGATACTTTAAAGCCTTTATTACCATCAGGGTTTTTTACAAACCTTTATTTTTGTTACTTCAACCTCTGCAGTTGTCTTTGAGTTAGATGTGGGCAGAAAACTAATTTTGGAGAGGTAATTATAAGAGTGAGAGAACTCTATTTCTTATTGCTAATCTGGCAACCTCTGCGTCATATATGTCTGAAGGGGTTAAACTGCTCGAGGATCTCTTTCGGGTCCCGCAGAGCGTGAACCTCGGCCGGGGTTTTTCCCAACCCGCCGTGGATTGTATCGTTGTAGCTATCCACTAGACTAGGAAGGGCGGAAGCGTATTCAAGCGTATTACGAGCGTTCATATATCTATAGGCCTACAGCCGATGTTTTAGCGTTCTAATAAAACGCTCGGCGATACTGCTTTTCGTTTCTTAGGAATACACGCTGTAAATTTTAACGCGCTTTGAATTTCAAATACGTCTGGAGGGGACGATTGTAAAATTCCGTACCCCGATCTACAAACAGACGAATTATCCCTTTAAACGTTTCTTATTCGTCTCCATCCAACAATTTCTTCATAGCCGCCACCATAGATTTTCAATCTTTACGTTTTAACCCTTAAAGATCGGGGCCGGACTTAAGTCCGCCTCCAATTTGCAGCAAGTTAGGAGCATTATGAAGGCTTTTAAAGGGTTAAAATCGAGTGCAAATGGCCGGGAGCGCAGCGGGCCAGACAGCCGACTCCCAGGGCTTACCGCCGCCCATTAACTCATGTTCCCTGTGTTCTCGAGAGGCTGGCAGTATAGCCAGTAGTGAGCATAGCTGGGAAAAATATGCCGCTATACGCTAAACTCCCATGTTACTGGTATCACTGTATGAGAACCACGAGTGCTACGTAGCTCGTTCTTGTCTCATTTTGAAGCTTTTAGCGCCTATTTTTTTGCTGAATACTTTTTTTTTCATGCAGATACTTGATTTATCATTCAGGAGGGCCTGAATATGCCCAATTAAGCCCAAAACCCGCCACTAGACAAGGGTTAAAGGGAGGACCCTCACAAAGCGAGAAAATACATCGACGCACACTAAAATATAATTATACCCTTTATTATATCGCGATAATAGCCTCATGTCCGCTAGATCCGCAGCCAAAATAATTCGCGGTTTGGGACTGAGAATGGCCCATCTTTTGAACTTCTTGGGTTGTAATTTATGAAGGGTGTATGGTCTGGAATCTTGTAAGAAGCTTTCAAACGTCTTTTAGATTAATGTCGGGTCGTATGGATTTTGCCGCTCGGTAAAGACCCCTAACCCAGCCTAAGCTTCCCCATTGATGGGGATCCTCGTAGAGTCTCTTTAGGAGCTCCTCTCTTTGGACTAATGTATTCATGAATACACAATTTCGCAGGGTCCCTCGTTGGCGATATTAGACCTGAGGGTTAACTTTTCCGGCGTAGTGATGGACACATCCGCTAAAATATAACCGTACGGTTTACTCAGAACGGCTCGTTTATAGGCCTCGAGGAAAATGTTGACCTTTTCGCGACTGTATAGCTGGCCACCCAGAGTCTCTATCTGGCCTAAATCCCTTTGTCTAAGTAAAAGGAAATGCGTACAATTGAGAGAGATACTTCGAGCGTATTTTCCTTGCATGAATAAATTTTGAGAAATAAGTATAGCGCTTATGCCGCTATGACGCCCCTTAATTAATACATTGGCGGCTGTTAAATCGTTACCCACCTGTAGAAAGTTATCGTCATATATTATGAGTAAACCTTTATTTTGTTGTAGAAGATCTACAATGTCCTTGGATACTATAACCTTTGGTCGTAGTTCGGGCACATCTTGAATCGGATGATGCAACAACCCGCAAATGAGAATTTCATAAAACTTTTGGTGGTATTTTTTAACGAGTTGTGTGACGAGCTGTGTTTTACCAGAGCCGGAGGATCCCGCTACGAACACCCGCCCACCCCTATGGCTAGGAAATATATCGATCAGGTTTTCACCGTAACACTCGGTCATCGCGCCCCCTCACCTTCTCCCTCCCTTCGTTTTTTTTTTCGTGTATTTTCAAAACACGCTCGGGGATGGGCGAATGTGCAGCACAACAGTGGTGGAACGAGTTTCTTCAAAGTACATTTTACGTCCGTACTGATCGGTGACCAATATGGAAACGGAGTCGATGGATTGTTTGCAAAGCTTTTTATACAAGGGTCTCTGTACGGAAAAGGAATTATTAGTTCCACCGTAGGGCAAAGTGGCCAGTATGTTGACCGACTGCTAGGCGAATCGAGTGGGTTGTATTATGTCGCAGTACAGGTGCATGTAATCGATATCGGCGTGCGGGTTGGGGGGGAAACTAGCTTTCACCACCCGCGAGGAATAATGGACGTCCTCATCGCTACCAAAAATATCGTAATGGGTGTTGGGAAGGAACCCTAGAATAGCCGCTAATCTGGGTTTGAATAATAAACTTATTTTGAAATACTGTATATCATCGCAGTTAATAATGGAGCGTTTATGAAGGCGAACGTATTTATCGTCCCAAATCACAATGCCACGTTCTTCATCGAAATAAGATACGTAATTTGTGAAACCAAATACAGCTATTAAAACGGAGAACCAATATGTATTCAGCTCCTCTACAATAGCACCTATATCTTTAGTGGCAATTTTCCTAGGTGGGGCGTCTGAATATCGAAGTCGCTTTATCGCTTCATTTTTTGTTTCCGTATACACTTCTAGGACGGCTTCTCGGTCTTGCGGATGAAGGGTATAGACATCGCGAGGAATATATATACCGTGCAAGGCAACTTGGTAATCTTGATCGGGGTTCAAATTTAGAGGTATGATATTATTTTGAAATGAGCCGGGGGCATTGTCCCCGTATACATTCACACTGCCTAGGCTACTAGTTTAACAGACTCGCTCATTTAAACTATCTTACTTACGACAATGACTAATATTACTACTACTACCGACCCCCTCGTCGGAAATCCACCCGGGTGGTGGGGGAAACCTCCACGCCATCCTAGGGGGAGGGGAGGGGGTTGAGAGTGAGGGTGACAGCCGGGGATCTTTTGTAAAGGCGCACCTACACGCGCGCGTGGGGGAGGAAGGGTCCGGCGACAGAGGCGGGGGCGGTGGCTGGCTAGGGGTGGGTAATAAGGGGGTGTGTGATGGCGAGGCTGTCCCGCGCTTTATTTTCTTTCGCTCTCTTTGATCTAGGGTTTCTTCCTCTTCTAATCCGTATTTCCGGAGACGTTTTCGCCACAGATTACACGCCCTACCACCCCCGCTGATTTTCGCCTCGCCGTGCTTTTGTCGCTGCTGTTGTTGTTGTTGTTGTTGTTGTTCTCGGTCGACTCTTTGTTTTCGCTGTCTGAGAGGTAGATCGGGGTGGCCGTAGGCTCTGGTGATGACGCCGGATGGGTTGTGGGGTTGAGGTTGAGTCGAAAGAAAATTAACTCTCTTGTTGTCGACGGGGTGGAGGCCTCTCTTCATTAAACCGGTGGTGCACATTTGTCCGTTTATATTGCGAATGCTAGTCATTTCAACCCTATCTGTCTCCAATCCTCCCAATATCCGCCTGTACTTATCGTGCGTGTAGATCTTTACCGCCGATTGAGGTACGCCTTTAGCTTTTTTCTTAATGTCCTCGGTGTAACCGGTGTTTGGATTTTGCACTTGCACAGAGTACATTTTTGGTTTGAGACAAATCATTTTTTTAATGTGCTTCGCCCCCACCTCCGATTTTACATACCCTGACACTCCCTTTTTAGAGGTGTCGTAGAACGGGTGGTCTCGGAGGAAGTTGCTAAATCCATAATGTCTCTGATGCGAGGAAGAGAATAAAAATCACCCATATCCCGGATGTTAGAGACACACACCGCCACCGAATCGGTGTCCCCGTATACGTACGACACATTGTCTCTTCCGCAGGCTCCGCAAAGTGTGTCGTAAAAGAATTCGTACATTTCTACTTTGGACTTTTCGAGGATGACAAAGCCGATGTAGTTGGGGTGGTTGACGTGGATCTTTCTTCGCCCTCGAATGACGATGGCTCTGTTGTCGTTGAGTGGGATGAGTGTTTGGAACAGGGGATCTCGTAGTCTACGTCGAAGGATTTTGTCTTTGGTGACGAACTCTGTGATGGTGCCGTACTTGATGGGATCCATGAGCGTGCGTCCGAAGATGGAGTTTGACATCATCTTAAAGGATTTTTGCTCGATCTTGCTACTACTTTCACATCGGGCCTTGAGATTACCTAGGATAAAATATTTGAGGTACGGGGACTGGGCAAATTGATAAATGTTATGGACTTTGGTTATCTCACAGCCAATCCTCAAGTAGGACTGTATCGTGGGACGGGCGAGGAGGATTTTGTGGTCGGGGAGATGAGAGGCTACAAGTTTTTTAATGCGTTTGGGAAACTTTCCCCCTACATTGTCCAACAGGGTCTTGCTGAAGTCGGACAGATGTTGCTCCGTATCGATGTCCATGTGGTGTATGTGCAGGGGAAAGTCATCCGTGAATCACGCAAGGTGGGGGTCGACGGGGACCAAGTCGACCTCGATCCAATACCCCACATCTCCGTCGACGTTGGCGCGCCTCAACCTGTCACCCTCGAGCCATTCCTCCCTTTCTTCGGGCGATAGTGTTTTAAACTTTCCCTCTGGCAAAGGCCCCAAACAGCAGTGTGGATACAAAGAGTTCTTATCTAAAAAAAAAATGTGTCTAGGAACGTCGCGCTCGGGGGTAAAATCCGGGTTGACGTGGTGGTTGTTGGCGATGATCTGGGGTTGTACGAGGGTGGTCAACCCACCTCTCACGTTAGATCTGATCAGGTGGTAAAGATCCGGGTCGCTCGGGTTCTCAATTTTGGTGTTGGTTGACTTGAGAAAGCTATCATAGGCGTACCCGCAAAGGGATACGTAGTGGGTTAAATCCAACCCAAATGTCTCGTGCAGCACGTTTCGCCACCTCTGGAAAATGTCACCTAGCATTCCCAAGTCTACGGTAAGATACGCCATCATGTAATCTTTGAGATTCTCGCAATTTAGGGATTCCCACAGAAGTTGCGCTTGGTGATAATCCTCCTCGCTAACCCCCGTTTTCTTCAGCGTGCAATAAAATTGATCCCTAGACGGTAAGTGGCGGGTGTCTAACTTGCCAAGGTCGGTGACAAACTCGTAGGGAAAGCAATGTTTACCGGAAAGAAGAAGTTCACACGTGGCTGGTGGGTAATGAGATATGAGCTCCCGAGTAAGGGGTAGTGGCTCCCCCGAAGCTATGTGATCTTCCCCCACACTCGCTAAACTTCCCCCGATAAATGCCCGGGCGTCGAGAAATCTTAGCTTGCCTAGGTTAATTCGGAGGAACTGGAGTCCACCCCCTTTGGTGAGAATGCTATTTTCCTTGTCGTTCCAGTTTATTGTCGTGTCGTGGGCGTCTTTCAACACGAGTCCCATGTCGTAGCTCATGTTGAAAGCAAAGGTGGGTAGTTGGTGTCTGTGGGTGACGATTTTAGTTTTACAGTTGCGACAGAGGGCCCCGAGATAGTTGGGTCCATTAATGAGGTGGTCATGGTGTCAATGCTTGTCTTTACTACCTCTAAATTTCTCATCGCAAATTTGGCAGACGTTTTGCGCATCAAAATGGATGCGGTCGAGAGGTGTCTGGAAGCTTTTATACGATTTTCTTTCTTTCTTAACACTCAGTGGTCAGAGAGCAAAGGAAGTTAGAGGTGGTATCCTCACCGCAATAAAACTGCTTAGAAATGAGATGTCCTTCCATATCCACAATGCAGAATGAGTAGGCCATGGCTTTGTGCTGGTGGGCGATGAGGGCGGATTCGGATGTGGAGTTATCGAGTGTTGACTCAAAATCAAAGTAGGCGGTGTGGGATGGGGCGGCTGTCTTCCCAGCGTTAATAAATTTAACTTGGCTGCCTGGTTCGGGAAACATCACCTTTTGTTTCAATTGGCATTTGTCTTGGTGCACCTCTAGATCTTTGGATAGAGTGAAACTCAATAAGCAGTTTTTGCAGAAGATTCAATGCAGTTGATTCAAAGTCTCCTTGGCCGCACTCACCCTTCTCCGAAAAAATTGTTGGAGGAACTGATGAAAATCCTTTATGAGTCCAAAAATGTTCTCCATCCAATAATACTAAGGGTACAAATTTTCCACTGGCGGCTCCCCTACGGGCGAGGTAGATGTTGTGTTGGGGTCTGTGATGAGATTTGTTCTTCTTCTCTTTCTCCTCATCGGCTTCATCCTCCCCATCGCTAGGAAATATCACGTACACGTATATGGATACCGTGTTGCTCTTTTCAAAAGCGGCGATATTCTCCCACACGACTGGAAATTCCACATTGTCCGGTATGGCGAAGAGATTGGCGATTGTCTTGGCGCTTTTTGTCCTACGATGGAGCTGTTGTATATTGGGATTCTTCTCCGATAGGAAAAAGGCTGCGAGGCACTGCAAGAGACATTGTCCACCTCGACCCGAGGGGTTGAATATCGACCTATCTCCTCTGAATGGTAATCTCGTTTTCCTCTCGGATCCGAGGGTGGAGGAGTAGCCTGTGTTTCCTAGCCCCACTTTAACACCTTACGAGCGGCCTATGCGGTTTATTTATGTGTACCGCACAGCGGGGTGTTTTTAGCCAAAATAGGGCTGTTTACGTGATCATTTTCATGCCTAAATAAGACCCAGAACGTAAAACAAGTACCTATCCCTGAAAGGGCATAAACAGAGCTTTCGAATGACACCATAACGATCCTTTTATGATGGATAGTTTTCTTGCAATAACCGTGCAACGCGAGTGCAAAAAGCAGGTAATTCGGTACTTTCAGTACATAATTGAGTATGTAGCGAGTGAGAGAGGGAGGAGGGAGCTGAGATTTGTGTCAGTAGGTTCGCCGCGGTGGCCTGGAGCAGTCATACGCTCGCTAGTCTCCTGCCACCACTTGTCTCTCTCTCTCAGCCACATTACGTGCTGAAATTGCCACTCGAGTTATGTCGAGCGCCGCCACATAGTCCAGCTTTATTTAACTCGACTTATGTTGCTCGCCGCTAAATAAGGGTTAAAAAGGTCAATTTATTCTACCATCCAACCGCTGCCCTCAATTTTACACAAGTGTTGCTCCAACCGATTGATGACATAATCAACCAGGTCATCTACGAAGGTGGGAATTTCTCCACGTGTTACTAGTTGAGATGGGAATATTATGAAAAAAAGAGTGTGGGCTACATTTTCCTCAAGCTCATTCGGTTGCATAATTTGTAACCGCATCTCGGCCATTGCGCGCACTTAGGGGCCGGGTTGCCCATGTCATCTACTTCCTCCATTAAAATTCTTTGTAGTACTTCCCGATTATTACGATGGAATGCTTCTGGATCGTAGCCATCCTCACGGGGAATACTAAAGAACAAGATGACTTAACTTCCCCCAAATGTTACTTCTCGGTTCAAGACCCGCGTATATTCTCGGGCTGGTGGGGGGGATTGCACCTGTTCATCCTCTCTGGCACCGCCAAGCGCCTCGCCGCCACGCTCCTCGCCATCACCACCCCCCACCACCTGCGCCAACATCATCCCCACTGCCCCTCTCTCTCTCCCCCACTCGATCGTGGGGATCGTGGTTACGCTCACTGGGGGTGCTGGTGATTAATTTTTCGTCCCATTCACTGATAATGTCACTTTCAGGATAATGAGTCGCATATATGTATGTAAATATACGTACATATGAGCGAGAACATATTGCTCACTAGCGCAACTTCTGATTACAAATCTATGCATAAGCATTATCTATTATTAAGTGTTCGCGTATCTTCATCCATGTATTTCCACCCTTAACAATAGAACGCCCAGCTCTTCCATATTTCGCCTTCTGTCACACACACACACACACACACACACAAACACACACACACCTACACTACCGAGGATTAACCTCCGATTGTAGTACCTGCACCCTCTTTACCCTGACCTTACCAAAACAGTTTCTGTATGTATGTTCTGACATACGGAGCCCTGTATGTTAATTTAAGAGTTAGAATTAGAGTTCAAGGAGCCAAACTACCCAAGCGGTGAAGCAGACTAGCGAACGAGCGAGTGGGCAAACCATCTCGCCCCATACCAGCTAGCCCTTCACACCTCTATGACCGATGCTATGACGTATGATCGACGCCAGGAGCTGTGAGTGGACCATGCACCTGTTATGTGATTCGAGGAGCTATGATTGGAGCCGGCACCACCCGCCGCCTCCTGATTCGTTCCTACACCATCATTGTTTGGTATATAAGACCCGAGTTGTGGGCATTCAAATCAGTCTCATTTGGAGTTGGGGAAGGTGAACTTGCAGCTGGAGGAAGACGGGGTGAAGTATTATAATGGGATTGTGACTGTCAGTCAGATTATATAAATGTGTGTTAAGTGTGTTCGGTGTAAACACTTATGTTATGTTGGTTAGTGAGATATGTGATTGGGAATTAACGTCGTGTTTAATGTGTTTAACTATTTAATTGGGAATTAACGTTAACGCTACTATTATGTGTTTAACTATTTGATTGCGAATAACGCTAACGCTACTATTATGTACTTAACTATTTGATTGGGAATTAACGTTAACGCTATTATTATGTACTTAACTATTTTAGTTGACTAACTTGTGGACTAAAGCAACTCTTTAAGTAATTGGGTTATGATGAAAGTAATACTATTGTTTTATATTAATACTTACGAGTTCTTTCATTTTCTTTGAATTAAGCTTACATTGCTTAATGGTGCTTAGTACGGTGATGCTATTGTCTCGTATTAGTAATATCGCCTTAGACTAACATGGCTGTGTTAATATTACTTCTAGTGATTTCCTAAGCTGAAGAAAATTCTTTTGCTTCAAAATATTATATTTTGCTTTTCATATTATTTGAGTGAGACCTGAATCGAATCTATGAAACGATCCTGTAACTTTATTTACTCATAATCAAACCTCAATGTTACGTGGTTAAGAAATACATTTAACTAATTATTAAATATATATCTAACTTTTTATGTGACTTTGATATTACTCCTGATGATAATAATAATATAATACTATTAACGTAAGACAAGAACCAAGAATAATTACATTAAATATAAATAAAAGGACATAAGAAAACTATCTATTTATTTCAAAGAGGGTAAGAGACAGAAATATTCTTACTTTAATATTTATCTTTCAAGACTTTTTATAAAATTAATAGTCCTTCTTTAGCTATAACTTATTCGGTTCATAACCATAGCCTACTAAGCTTCGGTTAAATAATAATTCTTTATAAATACTACATGACTTTAATTAGTTTCAGTATTTTTCATAAGTAAAGAGTATCAGTCAATAAAGGATACCAAGTCCTAAGATCCAAAAGGAAAGGAAGCAACAACAGGAAATTATTTTATTAGATTTTACTTTTGTTTTGCCTTCAGCTGACTGATACCTTA